>JAXLNO010005101.1:0-133412 GCA_038087875.1 Malacoraja senta
GTGAATGGCGGAGTAGACCTGATGGGCCGAATGGCCCAATTCTGCGCTTATGACCTTATACAGGGAGAAACCTTATCTCCGCACTGGAGTCACACAGGTCTTGCACTCAACGTTATTCCCTTTATCCCATATCCGCACACTGCGGACGGATCGATTGTAATGATGTGTTGTCTATCCGCTGACTGCTTAGCAAGCAACAAATTGTACGTGTGACAATAAACTAAACTCAACCCTCCCGCCACTAGTGGGCGATGCAGCCGGCTGACCAGAGTCGCTGCACCGCGGCCTCCAGGCCCCAGGGGGCGCTGCAGACAGAGGAACAAAAACGGTGCGCCGCGGCCTCCCGCAGTCAGAGGGTGCTGCTGACGGAGGACCACAGGCGCTGCATCGCAGCCTTCAACTGACAAGGAGCTGCACCGTGGCCTCCCGCTGCCAGATGGCGCTACAGTCAGCGGACCAGAGCCGCTGCGCCGCGGCCTCCAAACATCAGGGGGGCGCTACAGTCGGAGGTCCCGAGACGCTGCACCGCGGCCTCCCTCCGCCAGATGGCGATACAGTTGGAGGACCAGAGACGCTGCGCCGTGGCCTCCAACCAACAGGGGGTCTACAGTAGGAGGACCAGAGACGCTGCACCGCGGCCTCCAACCAACAGGGGGCACTTCTTGCGAGTGAAACATAAACCAAAGGAATAGTTCGATGTCAAGCAGCCAGATTGTTGTCTCTGTTGGCGTCAATGTCTGTCTGCCAGGCCCTGACACAGCTCCATTTGGTGGGTCGTAGAGCGGGCACCCAGAGATGACAGAAGAGGCTGAAGAAGGGTTTCGGCCTGAAACGTTGCCTAATTCCTTCGCTCCATAGATGCTGCTGCACCCGCTGAGTTTCTCCAGCATTTTTGTGTACCAGAGATGACATGGTTGGCTGTCTGTTGTTCTGCTCCACATTCACAGACTGGGCCCCCGGGATCTCCACACGCTGGCATTGAAACGCCCAACTCCAGTACCAAGTCTGTTGAGCTTCACCCGTGCTCCTCTGGGGAGCTCAGACCCTGGACAGTTTTTATCTGGTGAAGAGATGTAGCTGTGTAATGGAGATGAGGTTGCCTTCCACTCCTGTGACCGCTTGGTGCCTATCTCAGTTGGCTGGATGGATGGATACTAGGAGTTGTTTTCCATGTGGAGCAAAGGGGTGACGGGACTTCAGTCAGGGTGGCTTCTGCTCTCTGCTGATAGCCTGATGGAGGAGGTGATCTGGGTCCATGGCACGATGAGATATTGCCAGAGTTGCTGCTTGTCTTCGGATCCCTGCAGGCGGAATGCCTACAAGTATAGGGAGCTGCTCGACTGGAGTAGGTTGAAGGCACCCAGTGTTGGTTCACAAGGTGCTGTTCAGGCTCGTGTCTACCAGGCTAGTATGTCTACTTCTACTCCATACGGGTGCGCAGTACTCAGCTGGGGCATACCCAAGAGCTAAGGCAGAGGTGTGAAGAGTTGATGGGCTGACTCCCCAAATTGTTCCTGCCAGGCGCGGATGAGGCCGCTACATGCCAGGACCTTGTCGCGGAGACCAGCCAGCTGTTGACGAATTGTAAGCGACCTGTCCAGCTTTACGCCGAGGTAAGTGGGTGTTTATTGGAAGTCCAAGCGCCTGTTGGAGATACAGCACGGAAACAGGCCCTTCGGCCCACCGAGTCAGTGCTGACCAACGATTGCCCGCACACAAACACTATCCTACACACACTAGGGACAATTTACATGTGGACTAAGCCAATTAACCTACGATCCCCACGTCTTTGGAGTGTGGGAGGAAACCGGAGCGCCCGGGAAAACCCACGCAGGTCACGGGGAGAACGCGCAAACTCCGTACAGATAGCAGGTACATGTACAGTCTTTCCACCAACTGGATAGCACGCAATCTCCCTTGGTACACGTGACAATAAACTAAACTACATATGATGAAATAATTGGTTGACTGGGCTTGTATTCACTGGAATTTAGAAGGATGAGAGGGAATCTTTCAATTCAATTCAATTCTATCTTTAATTGTCATTCAGAGACAACAAAATGCAGTTAGCATCTCACCCAGAAGAGCGAACTTAAGAATAATGAGCAGTAAAACATATATATGTACAGCAGTATCAGTAGTGCGATTTTTCTGGGGGAAGGAGTGTCCGGGGGGGGGAGGTGACTGGCAATCACCGAGGTGCAGAGTTCAGTAGTGTAACAGCCGCAGGGAAGAAGCTGTTCCTGGACCTGCTGGTCCGGCAACGGAGGGACCTGTAGCGCCTCCCGCATGGGAGGAGGGTAAACAGTCTGTGGTTGGGGTGAGAGCAGTCCATGACGATGCTGCGCGCCCTTCGCAGACATCACTTGCTTTGGACAGACTCAATGGAGGGGAGTGAGGAACCGGTGATGCGTTGGGCGGTTTTCACCACCCTCTGCAGTGCTTTCCGGTCGGAGACAGAGCAGATGTCATACCATACTGTGATACAGTTGGTAAGGATGCTCTCGATGGTGCAGCGGTAGAAGTTCACCAGAATCTGAGGAGACAGATGGATCTTCTTTAGTCTCCGCAGGAAGAAGAGACGCTGGTGAACCTTCTTGACCAGTGTTGATGTATTGTGGGTCCAAGAGAGGTCATCAGAGATGTTGACCCCCAGAAACCTGAAGCTGGAAACACGTTCCACCTCCGTCCCGTTAATATGGATGGGGGTGTGCGTGCAGCGCCTAGACCTCCTGTAGTCCACAATGAGCTCCTTGGTCTTCGAGTTAAGGGCCAGGTTGTTGTCAGCGCACCATGCTGCTAGGAGCTGAACCTCCCTATAGGCCGACTCATCGTTGTCGCTGATGAGGCCAATCACCGTTGTATCATCTGCATACTTGATGATGGTGTTAGTACCATGTGCAGGTGTGCAGTCGTAGGTGAAGAGGGAGTAGATGAGGGGGCTCAGTACACAGCCCTGTGGAAAGCCGGTGTTCAGGGTGAGGTTTGAAGAGGTGTGGTTGTCCAACCTAACAGACTGGGGTCTGTTAGTTAGGAAGTCCAGTAACCAGTTGCAGAGGGAGGAGTTGATGCCCAGGTCGCTGAGTTTGGTGATCAGTTTTGAGGGGATAATGGTGTTGAACGCTGAGCTATAGGTGATGAACAGCATTCTCCCGTAGGTGTTTGTGTTGTCGAGTTGGGAGAGGGCGGAGTGGAGTGCCGTTGAGATGGCATCCTCCGTACTCCTGTTCTTGCAGTAGGCAAACTGATAGGGGTCCAGTGAGGGAGGTAGGCAGCTTTGAGGTGTGCCAGGACCAGCCTCTCGAAGCACTTGGTGATGATGGGAGTAAGTGCAACTGGGCGGAAGTCAGTCAAGTCAAGTCACATTTATTTATATAGAACATTTAAAAAACAACTCTCGTTGGCCAAAGTGCTTTACATTTGTTATAAGAATAGCATAAAGAAAACAAACTACATAATATATACATGTAGCCCTCACTCAGAGGACGTCAGGAAAGGCTTGGGAATATAGATAGGTTTTTAGTCTTGACTTAAAAGAGTCGATGGAGGGGGCAGTTCTGATGGGAAAGGGGATGCTGTTCCACAGTCTAGGGGCTGCAACCACATAGGCGCGGTCGCCCCTGAGCTTATGCCTAGACCGTGGGATATTCAGCAAACCCAAGTCAGCCGATCTGAGGGGCCTGGAGGTGGAGTGGTGGGTGAGAAGACTTTTTAGTTAGGTGGGGGCAAGCCCATTGAGGGCTTTGTAGACATGGAGGAGGATCTTGAAGTTTATACGGAACCACACAGGGAGCCAGTGGAGAGAGGCCAGGATCGGGGTGATGTGGTCCTTTTTTTGGGTGCCCGTCAGGAGTCTCGCTGCGGAGTTTTGGACCAGTTGGAGGCGGGACAGGGAAGATTGGCTGATGCCAGTGTAAAGGTAGTTGCAGTAATCTAGGCGGGAGGAGATGAATGTGTGGATGATCTTTTCGAGGTCATCAGACTGGAGGAATTGTATTATTTTAGCTATCGTCCAAAGCTGAAAGAAGCTAGCTTTTACCACGGCATTGACTTGTTTGTCAAATTTCAGTGCTGAGTCAAATATCACGCCAAGTCATTAAGGCTCGCCGCAGTGGAGTGTTTTGGCACCGGCACGATGGAGGTGGTTTTAAGGCACGTGGGGACAACTGCTTGGGCAACTTAGAGAAACATATAACATTCTTTAGGGATTGGACAGGCTAGATGCAAGAAAAATGTTCCCGATGTTGGGGTAGCCCAGAACCAGGGGCAACACACAGTGTAAGAATTAGGGGTCAGCTATTTAGGACTGAGATGAGGAGAACATTTTCCACCCAGAGAGTTGTGAATCTGTGGGATTCTCTGCCTCAGAAGGCAGTGGAGGCCAATTCCCTGGATGCTTTCAAGACAGTTAGAGTTAGCTCTTAGGGCTAACGGAATCAAGGGATATGGGGAGAAGGCAGGAACGGGGAACTGATTGTGGATGATCAGCCATGATCATATTGAATTGCGGTGCTGGCTCAAAGGGCCGAATGGTCTACTCCTGCAACAATTTTCTATGTTTCTAAGTGTGTGGCAAGGAACTGCAGATGCTGGTTTAAAATTGATGATGGGCACAAATTGCTGGAGTAACTCAGCGGGTCAGGCAGCATCTCTGGAGAACGTGTTACAAAGTGCTGGAGTAACTCAGCAGATCAGGCAGCATCTATGGAGAACGTGGACAGGTACAAAGTGGTGGGGTAACTCAGCGAGACAGGCAGCATCTCTGGAAAACGTTGACAGGTACAAAGTGATGGAGTAACTCAGTGGGTCAGGCAGCATCTCTGCAGAATGTGGACAGGTACAAAGTGCTGGAGTAACTCAGCGGGACAGGCATCTGCAGTTCCTTCCTCCACAACTCTCTGCGATTACCTGCGGGTCTTGGACGGAGCTCTTCCTAAACCGTGCTGTGATTCATCCCGATAAAAAGCCTTCTATTGTGGGGAGGGAGGGGGGAGGGAGAGAGGGAGAGAAAGAGAGGAAGGGGGTGAGGGAGGGGGTGAGGGAGGGGGTGAGGGAGGGGGCGAGGGAGGGGGTGAGGGAGGGGGTGAGGAGTGAAGGGGAGAACTTCCCAAAACGTTAATCTGCAAGTCAATAGACAACAGATGCAGGAGTAGGCCATTCAGCCCTTCGAGATAGCACCGCCATTCACTGATCATGGCTGATCATCCACAATCAGTACCCCGTTCCTGTCTTCTCCCCGTATCCCCTGACACCGCTATCTTTAAGAGCCCTATCTAGCTCTCTCTTGAAAGTATCCAGAGAACTGGCCTCCATCGGCCTCTGAGCCAGAGAATTCCACACTCACAACTCTCTGGGTGAAAAAGTGGTTCCTCATCTCCATTTTAAATGGCTTACCCCTTATTCTTAAACTGTGGCCCTTGGTTCTGAGCTCCCCCAACATCGGGAACATGCCTCTAGTGTGTCCAAACCCTAATAATCGTATATGTTTCAATAAGATTTCCTCTCATCCTTCTAAATTCCAGAGCATACAAATCCAGCCGCTTCATTCTCTCAGCATATGACAGTCCCGCCATCTCGGGAATTAATCTTGTGAACCTACGCTGCACTGCCTCAGTAGCAAGAATGTCCTTCCTCAAATTTGGAGACCAAAGCTGCACACTTTTTGGTTTTATTCTGCTTATATGTTTTGTAAACTGCTTATTACATTTTGTAAGGCGTCCTTGAGAGTCTTTGAAAGGTGCCCATAAGTATAATGTTAATAATAATAATAACAATACTCCAGGTGTGGTCTCACTAGTACACTATACAACTGGATAAGGATCTCTTTGCATCTATACTCAACTCCTCTTGTTATGAAGGCCAACATGCCATTTGCTTTCTTCACTGCCTGCTGTATCTGCATGCTTACTTTCATTGACTGATGAACAAGGACCCCCAGATCCTGTTGTACTTCCCCTTTTTCCAACTTGACACCATTCAGATAGTAATCTGCCTTCCTGTTTTTGCTACCAAAGTGGATAACTTCACGTTTATCCACATTTAACTGCATCTGCCATGCATCTGCCCACTCACCCAACCAGTCCAAGTCACCCTGCATTCTCATAGCATCCTCCTCACAGTTCACACTGCCACCCAGCTTTGTGTCATCTGCAAATTTGCTAATGTTACTTGTTTACAAAAACAAGGCTCTATGAGGCGCTGGTCCGGTCGCATTCGGCGTAACTGTGAGCAATTTTGGGCCCCATATCTGAGGAAGGATGTGCCGGCTCTGGAGAGGGTCCAGAGGAGGTTCCAGGAATGAGTGGGTTAACGTACGATGAGCGTTTGTCGGCACTGGACCTGTACTCGCTGGAGTTTAGAACAACGGGGGGGGGGGGACCTCATTGAAACTTTAGTAAACAGTGAAAGGCCTGGATACAGTGGATGTGGAGAGGATATTTCCATGAGTGGGAGAGTTTAGGACCAGAGGGCACAGCCTCAGAATTAAAGGACGTTCCGTCAGGAAGGAAATGAGGGGGAATTTATTTAGCCAGAGGGTGGGGAATCTGTGGGATTCACAAATGGCGGTGGAGGCCAAAAGTCTGGGTATTTTTAAGGCAGAGATAGGTGGTTTAATTGTTGATTAGTGGGGGTGTCAGGGGTTATGCGGAGAAGGCAGGAGAATGGGTTAGGAGGGAGATAGATCAGCCATTTTTGAATGGCGTAGACTTGATGGGCTGAATGGCCTAATTCTGTCCCTATCACTTATGACCTTATGAGGGAGAGTGGGGAGAGGGAGGGGGGGAGGGGGGAGTGAGAGAGAGGGAGTGAGAGAGAGGGGGAGAGGGAGGGGTAGAGGGTGAGAGGGAAGGGGCGAGAGCGAAGGAAGAGAGAGAGGGAGGAGAGACAGAGGGGGGAGAGAGCGGAGGAGAGAGAAAGAGGGGGAGAGAGACGGGGAGAGAGGGAGTGGGGAGAGAGGGGGGAAGAAGGAGGGGGAGGGATGGGAGAGTGGGGGGAAAGAGGGGTAGAGGAGGGGAGAGGAGAGGAGAGGGGAGAGGGAGCAGGGGAGGGAGGGGAATCCTGCAGACATGGCCACTTTCATTTCACTACATCTTGTATGTGTATGTGACAAATAAAGTTGGCGACTTGAGGGAGGGGGGATAGGGGGAGAGGTTGGAGTGTGAGATGGGTGGGAGAGGGGGATTGAACTTACGTAGACGTGATTGTACTGAATCCTTCTTGCCCAGTGGTTTCCCAGATCTGCAGCTTCATCTTCTCCCCATTAACATAGACCGTCTGAATCTTGAAATCCACTCCAATAGTAGTGATGTAGCTACCTGAAAGGGAGAGAGAGAGTGAGAGAGAGAGAAAGAGAGACAGAGAGACAGAGAGAGAGAGAGAGAGAGAGAGAGAGACGAGGAGAGCGAGGGGGGAGCGAGAGAGGGGGGAGAGAGAGAGGTGGAAGAGGGCGAGAGAGAGGGGAGAGATAGGGGAGGAGGAGAGAGCGGGGGTCATCAACTTCACTCATATTGTTATTTACATTTTCAATTTTAGAATTACTTATAGAAGTTTCCATAGGGGGTAATGGGAGTGTTGAAGGAAGTTCTCGATTAATATTATCAAGGAGTGATGGAGTAGACGGACATGGTGCAAGGTCACGAAGTGAGACAGTTGACTGACATCCATCTTGATACATGATAGTTGCATAAGAAGGGTTAACATCAGAGTTCAACTTCATCAACAAAAGGCTGTTTCTTATTTGATCGGACATAACGACGAAGCAACACAGGCCCATGGCTAGTCAACCATGATGGCAGAGAAGTACCACTAGAAGAACGCCGTTTGAAGTTAAAGAACCGCTAATGTGGAGTAGTATTGGTAGCAGTTGACAGTAGCGATCTGATGGAGTGTAATGCATCTGGTAGAACACATTCCCACTGCTGATCTGGTATGGTCATTTGACTATAAAGCCAGTTTCACTGCTTTCCAAATGATTCCGTTATACCTCTCAACTTGACCATTTCCAATAGGATGATATGGTGTTGTTTTACTTGTTGCAATTCCTCTATTAGAAAGCTAGTCTTTTAAATATTTTGACATGAATGAGGTGCCCCAATAAGAATGTTGGAAATCCACAGAGTGAAAACAGTTGATCTAAACATTCGATAGCCGTAGCAGCTGACATATTTGGACAAGGAAAGGCAAATGGAAACCTCGAATATTCATCAAATAAGTAAACATTTCGAGAGGAGGATAGTAAAGGCCCTTTGAAGTCAATACTCAAACGTTCCATAGGTTGAGTAGCTTTGATCAATCTTCCTTCTTCAGGACGGAAGAACCTTGGTTTTAATTCAGCACAGATTCTACATGAAGCACACGTCATCTTCATATCTTCTGTAGAGAAAGGTACGTTTTTGGAACGAACATTGTGTAACAAACGAGTGACTCCAGGATGACACATCCCATTGTGAAGATCAGTGAGTGCAGAAGAAGGAACAGAGGCACAAAATGCTCGAGTTAATGTATCCGGAGCAACATTATCCTTACCAGGGCGGTACTCAATTGAATAACTATATGCAGATAATTCAATCCTCCATTCATGAATTTTACTGTTTTTAATCTTTGTTCGTTTCCGATTATCCAACATAAAAGCTACTGAACGCTGATCTATTATCAAAGTGAAGTGCTGGCGAGCAAGGAAATTACTCCATTTTCTCACTGCTTCAATAATTGCTGTAGCTTCCTATTCGACGGGTGAGTAGTGCAATTCACTACCTTGGAGAGTACGAGACATGAAAGCCACTGGTCGTCCTCCTTGATTTAATGTTGCTGATACTGCTAAATCAGAGGCATCACATTCAACAACAAAGGGGAGATCCTCATCGATGGCGTGTAATGTCGCAGATTCTAATTGTTTCTTTAAAGAAGTAAAGGCACCAATTGCTGTAGAGTCAAGGGGGATAGATTTTGCTCTAATCAAAGGCAGAATTTTGTCAGAAAAAGTTGGTGTCCATTCAGTGACAATGTGATCACGGCTGATCATCCACAATCAGTTCCTGCCTTCTCCCCATATCCTCCGCTATTTTTAAGAGCCCTATCTAGCTCTCTCTTGAAAGTATCCAGAGAACCGGCCTCCACTGCCCTCTGTGGAGAATTCCACAGACTCACAACTCTCTGTTAGAAAAAGTGTTTCCTCGTCTCTGTTCTAAATCTATTACCCCTTATTCTTAAACTGTGGCCCCTGGTTCTGGATTCCCCCAACATCGGGAACATGTTGCCCATGTCGGAGAGTCCAGAACCAGGGGCCACACACAGTTTAAGAATAAGGGGTCAGCCATTTAGAACGGAGATGAGGAAAAACTATTTCACCCAGCGAGTTGTGAATCTGGAATTCTTTGCCTCAGAGGGCGGTGGAGGCCGATTCTCTTGATGCTTTCAAGATAGAGTTAGATAGGGCTCTTAAAGATAGCGGAGTCAGGGGATATGGGGAGAAGGCAAGAACGGGGTACTGATTGGGGATGATCAGCCATGATCACATTGAATGGCGGTGCTGGTTTGAAGGGCCGAATGGCCTGCTCCTGCACCTATTGTCTATTGTCTATATTGACCCGAATAAGGGCGGCCTGGTGGCGCAGCGGGTAGAGCTGCTGCCTCACAGCGCCAGAGACCCGGGTTCCATCCCGACCACGGGTGCTGTCTGTGCATAGTTTGCACGTTCTCCCTGTGACCTATGTGGGTTTTCTCCGGGCGCTCCGGTTTCCTCCCATACTCCAAAGACGTGCAGGTTTGCAGGTTAATAGACTTCGGTAAAAATTGTAAATTGTCCCCTAGTGTATGTGTTTGTGTGTGTGTAGGTTAGTGTTAATGTGCGGCGATCGCTGGTCAGCATGGACTCGGTGGGCCGAAGGGCCTGTTACCACGCTGTATCTCTGAACTAAACACAGAACTAGCTTGTGAACGGGCGATCTCTGGTCAGCACAGAATCGGTGGGTCGAAGGGCCTGCTTCCACGCTACATCTCTAAACTAAACGGAACAATAAACCATGCTGAGTATCCCTAATGAACTAGGGTGGTTAGGAGGGAGGGAGAAGGGAAAGGGAGGGAGAGGGAGAGTGGAAGAGAGGGTGAGGGAGAGAGAGTGGGAGCTTATGTGTGTGTGTGTGTGTCTAACCCTGGGTAACTCTTTCCTGTCCAAACGTTTCAGATAAGCCCCAAGGTGTTCACATTGAGTCCCGTGTCAATGGTGTGGAGGTCAGAGCGAAGGTGAGCGTGAATATGAATGACCGGCTGAGTCTGACGTGTGTTAGCCGTGTGAGTGATCCACCCGTGAACAGATACTCCTGGTACCGTAATGGCTTTGTGTACAGACACTGGGACCAGACGCTGGTGTTCAACAGAATTACCCCACAACAAGCTGGTCGGTATCTCTGTACAGTGGGGAACGAGATCGGAACTGTCAGCTCAGAGACCATCACTGTTAATGTCCAGTGTGAGTATTCCCCGCCATCCCGTACACATACCCTTCAACATTGCCCGTTATAGGGAATGGCATTCCCTCTTCACTGCCCCTCCCTCTCTCTTTCTCTCTCTCTGTCTCACTCCCTCTCTCTCCCTCGCTTTCTCACTCTCACTCACTCCCTCCCTCCCTCCCACCCTCTCCCTCTCCCCTCATTCCTCCCTCTCTCTTTCTCACTGCCTCTCTCTCTTTCTCACTCCCTTTCTCCCTCTCTCTGTCCCTCCCTCCCTCTCGCGGTGTTATACAGGGTGACAAGTTGGGAGTTTTCTCCTGGAGGGAGGGAGGTGCAGGAAGGGGGGAACGCCGCACTGCGGGAGGGAGAGAGGGGGAGAGAGAGAGAGGAAGAGGGAGAGAGAGGGAGGGAAAATCTTAATGTTAGATTTAGAGAATGTTAGAGTCTTAGAGAGGGAGGGAGACAGAGAGAGAGACAGAGATAGGGGAGGAATAGAGAGAGAGACAGCGAGAGAGACAGAGAGAGAGAGAGACCGAGACAGAGACCGACAGAGAGAGACAAATGGATGTAAATATACAGGGAGCTCCACTGTGTGTGTGTGTCTGACGCTGGGAATGTTTCTCCCTGTAGACGCTCCTATCAATGTGATGATCACAGCTCCAACAGCCCCTCCTGCTGGTAAATACATCACACTGCGGTGTGGATCACAGGCCAACCTTGTAGTGAATTCTTACAGCTGGAGAAAGCTCTGTGGCTCTCAGTCTACAGATCTGTGGGGATATTGTGCAGAATACAGACTGATTGAACGGTGGAGTACACATGATGGGCAGAATGACCTAATTCTGTTCCTATCCCTTACGAACACATACCTTGTAGCCTGATTCATGGGTACAGAAGATTAATAGGAATGGGGCTCCACAGGTCAGTATATGTGGGCAGTGACCCAGATCCAGCAACATTCAGCCAAACATTGCCCTGGTCCATCTACAATGGAGATAATGTTAGAATTGCTTATAAATAGCAACTTTGTAATAACATTGTACTTGATCGTTTTTGTCAAGTTAATGCCAGGATCAGATCCCATTTCTTTTCAGTAGATAATGCGTGTGTAAACATATCATTTAATTTAGAAATCCGATACTTTTCAAATTTCATGAAGCTTTTTGCTCAAGTGCTTGCATCTTCCTTCAGCATCGTTTCCAAGCACAGAACCCTTTGTCTGGGGCACAGAACTTTGTGATGAAGGATCCCCAAGAGGAAGATGGTGTGAAGTTTTACACTCACACCATGGTGCTTCCCACAAGAGGGCAATTAGAAGGCCGGATGTTCGTAACAGCATTTGAATGTGGGTTGGATAATGTTTCTGAAGATGCGGCGGTGGCAGTGGTACAGGCATTGAGGTACTGCATTAATGTTCAGTTTTATTTCATTACAAACATATTTCGGTTCTTGTTCACTTAACCCGAGTTGCATCCTGCTATACTGCAGCATCATCTGTCTCCCATGTACTAGCAGTAAAGTTGGGCAGCACAGTGGCACAGCAGTAGAGCTACTGCCTTACAGTTCCAGAGACCAAGGTTTGATCCTGGCCACAGGTGCTGTCCGTACAGTTTGTACCTTCTCCCCGTGACCATGTGGGTTTTCTCCGGCTGCCCCACTTTCCTCCCACACTCCAAAGACATACATGTTTGTAGGTTACCTTGGCTGCAGTAAATTGTCTCTAGTGTGTCGGATAGTGTTCGTGTATGGGGTGATTGCTGGTCAACACGGACAAAATGGTGGGCAAAATGGCCTGTTTATGTGTTGTATCTCTAAACTAAACTAAATAAATCTACGTTTTCTTCACCTGGGTGCTGGGAAGACCAAAATTATGACTTTAGTTCGCTGCCGCAGTTTCTTATAAATTGCCACCAATTCCGTCCTTCAGTCTGGTAGGCAGGAACTGAAGGTGCCGGTTAAACTGAACTTGGGCTTTGAACTGTATATCCCTGTCATCATTGCCGACATTTTTCTCTCCATCACTTGCCTCACTCCATCTCAACTCATCTCCTCTGCTATCTCTTTGTAACACTTAGACCTGGTATTCCAAACTGTTTCTGGATAAATGGAAACACAAGGAATTGCAGCTGCTGGTTTACAAAATTAGACACAAGGTGTTGGAGTAAATCAGCGGGTCAGGCAGCTTCTCCGGAGAACAGGGGGAAGTGACGTTTCGGGTCTGAAGAAAAGTCTCGACCAGAAATGTCACCTATTCATTTTCTCCAGAGATGCTGCCTGTCCCATTGAGTTACTCCAGCAATGCTTTGGAATAAACTCTGTCTTCTACCCTCTAAGTTAATCTATTATCATCATCCTAACTTGTACATGATCCTGATAACACATCAGCTCACTGTTAACCAATTTGATTTGAGTTTAGAAGAACGAGGGGCGATCTCATTTAAACATGCAGAATAGAGAAAGGCTTGGATCGAGTGGATGTGGAGAGGATGTTTCCGTGAATGGGAGAGTCTAGGACAAGAGGTCATAGCCTCAGAATTAAAGGATGTTCTTTTGGTGTGGAAATGAGGGAAAATTTATTTAGTCAGAGGGTGGTGAATCTGTGGAATTCTTTGCCACGGAAGGCCGTGGACGCTAAATCAGTGGATATTTTTAACGCAGAGATAGATAGATTCTTGATTAGTATGGGTGTCAGAGGTTATGGGGAGACGGCAGGAGAATGGTGTTTGGAGGGAAAGATAGATCAGCCATGATGAGCCTCAAACCCTGGTTGATCGAGATGACCTGGTGACGATGCCTAAACCAGAGCGAGACAATCAACCTATGAGCCGACAACCAGTCCCCAGGGAGCATCAAACCCTGACAACAAGATCTGGTAGATGCGTTTGAAAACCACGCTATCTGCAGGATTATGTGCCCAAATAAGGATAGGGTCTGTACTTGTAGTTGATTTTAGATTTAAAAGGCTATTAAGTTATGTTTAAATAGTTCATGTTATTGTGTTCTTTTATAGTTTGATATGCATAGTTTTATTTAGTAGTGTGAATGGCCATTTTAAAACTAAACAAATTAATAAATTAAAAAGGGGAAAGGAACAAATAAATAAATGAATAGATAAATGAATAAATAAATAAAAAGGGGAAAGGAAATGAGAAACCAGACATGTATTATTCAAAGTTTAGATAATTCTGAGCACTGAACTGTCGCAGATCCAAGGAATGAGAATTTGAAAGCTACCACGGAAATGGACTGTCAAATGCATGTTGGGATATGGACTGTCGGACACATGTTGGACTCAGTGAAATACGATGCGATGGAAGAAGGTAATTTCTTGATATACATGTAAAGTGCCTGTACATATGTGTTTTGTAAATAAAGGGGGATGTTATGGGAATAACACCATCGGTGGTACAGTACCCATGATGCAATATCCAAGAGGCTGCAGCCAAGATGGATCCTGAATAAAAATGGCTGAACCCAAGGCTCGAGTGTAAAGCCTCTGTTAATTAGTTGTGAAGCTGTAATGGAGCAGTTTACAGTAAGGAAACACAGTAAGAAAACATACTCCACCATTCAATCATGGCTAATCTATCTTTCCCTTCTCCTGCCTTCTCCTCATAACCCCAGACACCTGTACTAATCAAGACTATCTATCTCTGCCGTTAAAATACCCAATTGACTTGACCGCTGCAACCTTCTGTGTCAATGAATTGTCCCTAATCTGTAGCATAGAACCAGTGTATGGTGATCGCTGGTCGCTCAGACTCGGTGGGTTAAAGGGCCTGTTTCCACGCTGCATCTCTTAGAAAAAAATGCAACCCACTTATTTGGCTTCATACAGATTTTAAACACTTACCTGATTGCCTGACACTTTCTGAATCACAGTTCACATCCTCTTCACCTTAGCTGATCCACAGCTTGAGCTTCCAGCTCTTCATCCTCCCCATTTCAATCACCACTCATGTTTGGCCTTCTCCTTATTAACTTTAGTACCATGAAGACCTGTTGAAATTAAAGAAAAAACTCTCATTCTTGTCATAAGATTCCCTCTCCAACTGCTGCAGTTTTAATAACCCTCCAAGTCACCTTCCCCATAAAACATCTGGCATTTTCCCTCCATCCAATAGCTACCCTCAATATCGATAACCTTGGATCAGTTGCTAAGGCTGAGTTATTACTCTGGTTCTTAATTCCTCTATGCTGGGAAATAAGCACTGTGTATTCACCCTATTCCCCTCATTTTTTATACACCTCTATAAATCACCCCTCAGCCTCCTGCGCTCCAAGGAATAAAATCCGAGCTGACCATTCCGACCCACCAAGTCCATGACGACCAGTACACTATCACTATCCTCCACACACCAGAAGCAATTTTTACTGAAACCAATTAACTTACAAATCTGCATGTCTTTGGAGTGTGGGTGGAAACTGGAACCCACGCAGTCACATGGGGAAGGTACAAACTCCGAACAGACAGCATCCGTAGTCAGGATGGAACCCGGGTCTCTGGTGCTGTGAGGCAGCAACTCTACCATTGCTCCACTGTGCCACCCATGCAATGTGTAACACTGTGCATTGTGACATTCTTGTACCATAAAGCCACTGTATAAAAGTCATTTATTGAAGCTGCCTGGTACACAATTCTCATCTCCAGTTTTTTAACCATTTTTCAGATACTGGGCAAATGGGAAACTTTGTTTCAAGCAAAAGATAAGTAAAGAGGAGTTTGATTTGGAAGCCAGGAAGCTCCTTACTCATGATAATGGTAAGGCTTATAATTGCTTACTTTCTTTACCCTTGATATATATCTGTACACTTTTTGACGGAAAACAATGAGGTGACTTTGTACTCAGCAACTTGTCCTGGACCAGCCATGTCAAAGCAATGGCCAAGAAAGCCCCCCACCATCTCTGCTTCCTTAGAAGTCTTAGGAAGTTTGGCATGTCCCCAACAACTCTCACCAACTTCAACAGATGCACCGCAGAAAGCATTTTATCAATGCTTGTATTCCCTCATGCAACCCTCCTTTTGTATTCATTCAAATTGTATCAAGGGTGCATCACAGCATGGTTTGGGAACAGCTCCATCCAAGAGCACAAGAAATTGTAGCGAGCTGTAGACACAGCTCAGAACATCACACAAACCGACCTCCCTTCCACTGACTCCATGTACACTTCACACTACCTCAGCAAGGACACCAGCATAATCAAGGTCGAGTCTCACCCCGGTCTCTCCTCCAATCTGGCAAGAGGTACAGAAGTGTGAAAACACACACCTCCAGATTCAGGGACATTTTCTTCCCAGCTGTTACCAGGCAACTGAACCATCCTACCACCAACTGGAGAGTGCTCCTGAGCTACTATCTATCTCATTGGAGACCCTCAGACTATCTTTACTTGGACTTTACAGGACATTATCTTGCAGTAAATGTTATTTCCTTTATCCTGTATCTACATTGGATGACTGGATTGTAATCATATATTGTCTTTCCGCTGACTGGTTAGCACGCAACAAAATCTCTTCACTGTACCTCGGTACACGTGACAATAAACTAAGCAAGAGTATTTTCCATGTGGCAGGTGACATCTCAATTTCCCCCCACGGATGTTTAAAGTATTATTGTACCGTAATACAGTAACTTAAATCAGCTGGAGTAAACTTGATGAACAACCCACCAGACTGATGAGGTATCTTCTCTCTATGTTGCATGTGGGGATTCAATGTGAAATGTATTTAGCTAATGTTCAGGTCAACCATCCGAAATGTTTGGATAGTTTAGGTGAACAATGTTGATCGTGAGGCTAGATGTAGCAAGGACAGTCTCACTGCAGCCAAATCCCTAAATGATTGGAGACAATAGTTTCAGTATTAACTTTTTTAATTGAATTAGATGTGTACATGAAAATCAAATAATTTTGAGACCGCAAGGAAAAGTGACGAGGTTGCTCATCTTTTTTTTGCATTGACAACCGTTTTGGTCTTGGATTACCACAGACGTGGTTCTAAACTGTGGTGGATTAAGCATGAAATTACTAAAGGAACAACTCATTTTTGTTTTGCAGTGCATTCTCATAATGACTTCTTGCTTGCGATCTTCACGAGATGTCAGATTATGGTTTCAGCTCCAGATAAATGAGATTTTAATACTTTCTACAAAAATACCCAATACTTATCTGTTTTAGTGCTTCTCCTAACTCATGGTGTGTCTTTATCCCTCTGCTTATGGACTTTGGTCTTCTAATTGAGATGTGGCGAATTAAAATTCTCATTGACCTTTTCAAATCCCTCCCTGTCTTTGCTCTTCTCTATTCTTCAACCTTTACATTTATAACTCCTCCCATTCTGGCCGCCTCATTTTGCAGTGATCTTATGTTTCTTACAAAATGATGCATGAACATTCACGACATTATTTAATAAAATGGAGGAAAGTCCTTCTGCCCCGCTCTTGGGTGGAGACTTCTTCTTCGAGTCCGTTGCAATCTCAGATGTCGTTCTGCCAGTATCTGGCGCAGGTCACAGCTGGTCGGGTCGTTCAGCCAGGTCCTGGGGGCTGCACTGGGGGGCGTCGTCACACTCCAGTAGGTGGCACATTGTCTGTACTGCTCCACAGCTGCATGTGTCTTCTGCCTGGTAGTTCCATGCTTTCATAAGTGCTTTGCACCTCCCCTGCTCCACTCGTAATCTGTTGAGGGTCTTCCAGGTTGGCCATGGGAGGTCGTGCCCACTGGCGAGGCATTCAGTCGGAGTGATTCCTCTCTCCATCCAGTCGTGGGCTGGTTCCATCCAGCGTGTTGAGCTGGTTCCATTCATCTTTCCAGATGTTGGTCCTTGCTGTTTCTTTGGTTGTCTGGAGAGGTGGGACTGTCTGCAAGAAACTGGCTCTGGATTTCAGTCGGGGTGGAGGTGCTGTGTGTCCGTGCAGGGGGTGCCTGGTATAGATCTCCTGTGCTCTCCGCTCGTCTTGGGCGACGATGGATCGTCTGCTATGGGGGGGGGGGGCAATACCAGCTAGGGCGTAGAGGCACGGGACTGGCGTTGTCTTTATAAATCCCGTGATAATGCGGCAGGTGTCGTTGAGGGCTGTGTCAACCAGTTTGGTGTGGTGGGAGCGGCTCCAGCTTGAGCACGCGTATTCACCTGTGGAGAAGCACAGGGCTAGGGCAGTTGCACGGATGGTTGGTGGATCAGCGCCCCACTTTGAGTTTACCAGTTTGCGCAGGATGTTGTTGCAAGTGTTGACCTTGGCTTTGGTTTTCTGAAGGTGGGTTTTGAAAGAGAGTGTCCTGTCGAGTGTGACTCCGAGGTACACGGGGTGGAAGTGGTTGGAGAGTTTGTGGCCATCCCATGAGACGCTCAGTTGTTTTCCTGCATCTCGATTTTTAAGATGGAAGCTGCATAGTTGGGTTTTTGATGGGTTGGGTTTCAGGTGGTTTTTATTGTAGTAGGTTGTCATCTCTTGGAGGGCGCTTTCCAGGACAGGCTCGATCTTCTGGAAGTTCTCCTGTTGGGTGGTGATGCAGAGGTCATCAGCATAGATGAAGCGGCGGCATTGTGGGGGAAGTGGTTGGTCGTTGGTGTAGATGTTGAAGAGGAGGGGGGCCAGTACGCTGCCTTGTGTTAGGCCATTCTTTTGGGCTTTCCATTTGCTCTTCTTGTCGTTTAGTTGAACGAAGAAGCGCCTGTTGTTGAGAAGGCTCTTGATGACTTGGCACAGGTCGAGGTCACCAGTCATGTCAAAAAGTTTCCTGATCATGGTGCGGTGCTGGACAGTGCCGTAAGCAGCAGTGAGGTCTATGAAAGCTGCTCCGGTGATGAGTTTGCACTCAAAACCGTCCTCAATGTGTTGGGTGAGGTTCAGTAGCTGCCCGGCACAGGAGCGGCCAGGGCGGAAGCCAGCTTGATCTTTAGTAAGCTTGGAGTCTGTAAGTGGCATAAGGCGTTGGAGTAGTAGCCTCTCGTAGAGCTGGTAGGTGATGCAGAGGAGGGAAATGGGTCTGTAGCTCTTTGGGGATGATGGGTCCTTTCCAGGTTTGGGAATTGCGACAGTCTTGGCCTTTCTCCATACAGGTGGGGTTGTTTTCTGTGCCATGCATGAGTTCAGCATTGCTAGGAGCCAGGTCTTTGCTTTAGGTCCAAGGTGCTGTATCATTTCCATCAGTACATCATCGATTCCTGCTGCTTTCCCAGGCTTCAGCATGCTCATTGCAGCTTCGAGTTCTTCTAGGTCGAAGGGCTTGGTGAGAGCGCTGGCTGGTTGTAGGCCGTCTGTTACCGCTGTCCGGCGGTATTCTCCTGTGGGTCTGCGCCGGTTTTGGCCACGACCGTTTGCCACCAGCTGTGCTGCAACTGAGTTTGCTGTGACTGTTGTGAGCGTGGGCGGTGTGGTATGGTCTTCGGCGAGGCGGCGGATTGTGGCCCATGCCTTCCTGCTGTTATTGGTCATGTTGATGTTTTCTATCAACTCCTTCCAGACTTGCCTGTGGAGACTGAGAATGAGTGAATGATATAAGTGGTGCTGTTAGCTGATAGAATAGGGTAAAGGCTAGTGAATATCAATAGGTATATCTGGGAGATGTAACAAAGATCAGACAGAAGAAGGGTCCCGACCGGAAATGTCACCTATCCATGTTCTCCATGGATGCTGCCTGAGCTGCTGAGTTACTCCGGCAGTGAGTCTCTTTTTTGTTATACCAGCGGGTGCAGTTCCTTGTTTCTACTTCTATGTCTACTAGCCATTTCTCTGTTCTCTCAGCTGACACCTGCTCACGTATCATTCAATCATCCCAGTCTCCACCCTTCATAAGTGATAGGAGCAGAATTTGTTCATTCGGCTCATCAAGTTTACTCCGATCATGGCTGATCCATCTCTCCCTCCTAACCCCATTCTCCTGCCTTCTCCCCAGAACCCCAAACACCTGTACTAATCAAGAATCTATCTATCTCTGCCTTAAAAATATCTGTATACAGCCTCCACAGCCTTCTGTGGCAACGAATTCTATAGATTCACCATCCTCTGACTAAATTAATTCCTCCTCATCTCCTTCCTAAAGGAACGTCCTTTAATTCTGAGGCTATGACCTCTGGACTTGTACTCTCCCACCAGTGAAAACATCCTCTCCACATCCACTCAATTCAGGCTTTTTACTATTTCGTAAGTTTCAATGAGGTTCCCCCCTTAATCCTTCTAAACTCCAGCGAGTAGAGGCCCAGTGCCATTAAACGCTCATCATATGCTAACCCACTCATTCCTGTCACCCTATTTCACAGGAGCAGTGTTGCGGGACTTTCCTCCATTTTATTAAATCATGTGGGGAATGTGGCACGTGCCATGCATTTTGTTCACATTAAATTGCCTTGATCTGATAGACAGCTGCTGTTAAATGTCCTGTGTCACCCGCAGGATAAATTTATCAACAACATTCGCAAAGACTACGAGTGACTCTTAAGAAATGAAGCCAACTCATACTGCCTTTGTACTGTTCACGTTACAGAAGGTCAGTCCTCTCAACTATGGAACAGTCAATCGGCTGCTAAACCCGGTAAACCGGAAAGCAAAAAAAAGTTCCCATCCTCCCCGAGCAAAGTTTGAAGTGAGTTACTCTCAAGCCGACGATGGCTACTTGCTGAGCTCGTTTTGGAAGACGTTTAGGTAAAATTATTTTAGTTTCACGTAATTAAAAAGAACAAACTAAAGACTCCTGATACTCCGTGGATGAATAATGATGTAATGTTGTCGGCTTGGGCAAGTTGGGTCTGTTTCCACTCTGTATGACTATAACAGGGTGATTGAGGGCAAAAAAAGCATGCAAAAGAAGAAAGTGTTATTATGTTTTTATCTGCATTGTGTTACCATTTAACAATGGTCACTAAATAAAAATCTTTACAGTTTAAATAATAAAAGCAGCAGATTGAAGTCCCCCAGCATATCTCGGTTATGTAGTTGGAGGCTTTATTTGGTTTCCAGGTCGTGAGGATGGGAAGACAAAAGATCTTATTAATTAACTTAATGTGTTTATGGAGGTGTGTTTGGTTTAATGCGTTTTGATTAGTTAGTTTTGGTTCACTAGTTTTTTTTCCCAATTATTTACATCCACGTTTTAAATAATTAACATCGATAATCACAACCAAAACATGCTCTGATGATGGCTATTTAACCCAATCCATGGCTTTTAAAGATAGAAAGACTCACATTTTCATAGCCGAATCACATCCCATTCAAGGTATTTTTAAGGTGGAGAGTGACAGATACTTGATGGGTAGGGCTATCAAGAGTTATGGGGAGAAAGCAGGAGAATGGTGTTGAGAGGGAAGGAAAGGTCAGCCATGATTGAATGGCGCAGTTGACTCGATGGGCTGAATGGTCTAATCCTGCTCCTTGAACCTATGAATAATGTCTCTGAACATCAGAGGCTCCTGAGGAAAAAGACAGTGCTGGAGTAACTCAGTGGGCGGGTGGCATCCCTGGAGAGCATGGATAGGTGGCGTTTCGGGTCTGGACCCTTTTTCAGACTGATTGCAGGTGTGGGAGGGAGGAAGCCAGAAGAGTGGCGGGGCAGGACGAAGCATGGTAGGTCATAGGTGAACACAGGTGAGGCAGGTTAGTGATGGGCAGATGGTTGGACAAAGGCCAGAGATGAACACGTACAAGGAGTGAAATAAAAGGATTAGTGAGTTCCGAATTGTGAAGCTAGAGGATTGACGGGGTTTGAGTTGTGTAGGAATGAAGGGGGGTAGGAGAGATGGGTGCAAGATCGGCTCAGGGGAGGGGAGGTTTGTAGGGGAGGGGATGCATGGGACGGGGTTAATGGGCAGGGGGTCCAGCAGAAATACTGTCTGAATCTTGCTATAGTCAGGGGGTGGTGAATCTGTGCAATTCATTGCCACAGCTGGGTGTGAGGTCCAAGTCAAAGGATATTTTGAAGGCAGATGTAGATCGATTCTTGTTTAGACAGGTGACAGAGGTTATCGAGGTGAGGTTAGGAAGGAGAGTTAGATCAGCCATGATTGAACAGTGGAGTACACATGATGGGCAGAATGACCTAATTATGCTCCTATCCCTTATGAACACATACCTTGTAGCCTGATTCATGGGTACAGAAGATTAATAGGAATGGGGCTCCACAGGTCAGTATATGTGGGCAGTGACCCAGATCCAGCAACATTCAGCCAAACATTGCCCTGGTCCATCTACAATGGAGATAATGTTAGAATTGCTTATAAATAGCAACTTTGGAATAACATTGTATTTGATCGGTTTTTGTCAAGTTAATGCCAGGATCAGATCTCATTTCTTTTCAGTAGATAATGCGTGTGTAAACATATCATTTAATTTAGTATTCCGATAGTTTTCATATTTCATGAAGCTTTTTGCTGAAGTGCTTGCATCTTCCTTCAGCATCGTTTCCAAGCACAGAACCCTTTGTCTGGGGTGCAGAACTTTGTGATGAAGGATCCCCAAGAGGAGGATGGTGTGAAGTTTTACACTCACACCATGGTGCTTCCCACAAGAGGGCAATTAGAAGGCCGGATGTTCGTAACAGCATTTGAATGTGGGTTGGATAATGTTTCTGAAGATGCGTCGGTGGCAGTGGTGCAGGCATTGGAGGTACTGCATTAATGTTCAGTTTTATTTCATTACTAACATATTTCGGTTCTTGTTCACTTAACCCGAGTGGCATCCTGCTATACTGCAGCATCATCTGTCTCCCATGTACTAGCAGTAAAGCTGGGCAGCACAGTGGCACAGCAGTAGAGTTAATGCCTTACAGCTCCAGAGACCCAGGTTTGATCCTGGCCACAGGTGCTGTCCGTACAGAGTTTGTACCTTCTCCCCGTGACCATGTGGGTTTTCTCCAGCTGCCCCAGTTTCCTCCCACACTCCAAAGATGTACATGTTTGTAGGTTACCTTGGCTGCAGTAAATTGTCTCTAGTGTGCAGGGTAGTGTTCGTGCATGGGGTGATTGCTGGTCAACACGGACTTGGTGGGCAAAATGGCCTGTTTATGTGTTGTATCTCTAAACTAAACTAAATAAATCTACGTTTTCTTCACCTGGGTGCTGCGAAGACCAAAATTATGACTTTAGTTCGCTGCCGCAGTTTCTTTTAAATTGCCACCATTTCCATCCTTCTCTCTGGTAACCATTTGACAGTTAACCTGATTGTTGGGGATGTTGTTACCCTGGTTAAACTGAATTTGTAGGCAGGAACTGAAGGTGCCGGTTAAACTGAACTTGGTCTTTGAACCGTATATCCCTGTCATCATTGCCGACATTTTTCTCTCCATCACTTGCCTCACTCCATCTCAACTCATCTCATCTGCTATCTCTTTGTAACACTTAGACCTGGTATTCCAAACTGTTTCTGGATAAATGGAAACACAAGGAACTGCAGATGCTGGTTTACAAAATTAGACACAAGGTGTTGGAGTAAATCAGCGGGTCAGGCAGCTTCTCTGGAGAACAGGGGGGAAGTGACGTTTCGGGTCTGAAGAAAAGTCTCGACCAGAAATGTCACCTATTCATTTTCTCCAGAGATGCTGCCTGTCCCACTGAGTCACTCCAGCAATGCTTTGGAATAAACTCTGTCTTCTACCCTCTAAGTTAATCTATTATCATCATCCTAACTTGTACATGATCCTGATAACACATCAGCTCACTGTTAACCAATTTGATTTGAGTTTAGAAGAACGAGGGGCGATCTCATTTAAACATGCAGAATAGTGAAAGGCTTGGATCGAGTGGATGTGGAGAGGATGTTTCCATGAATGGGAGAGTCTAGGACAAGAGGTCATAGCCTCAGAATTAAAGGATGTTCTTTTGGTGTGGAAATGAGGGGAAATTTCTTTAGTCAGAGGGTGGTGAATCTGTGGAATTCTTTGCCACGGAAGGCCGTGGACGCTAAATCAGTGGATATTTTTAAGGCAGAGATAGATAGATTCTTGATTAGTATGGGTGTCAGAGGTTATGGCGAGACGGCAGGAGAATGGGGTTTGGAGGGAAAGATAGATCAGCCATGATGAGCCTCAAACCCTGGTTGATCGAGATGACCTGGTGGTGATGCCTAAACCAGAGCGAGACAATCAACCTGTGAGCCGACAACCGGTCCCCAGGGAGCATCAAACCCTGACAACAAGATCTGGTAGATGCGTTCGAAAACTACGCTATCTGCAGGATTATGTGCCCAAATAAGGATTGGGTCTGTACTTGTAGTTGATTTTAGATTTAAAAGGCTATTAGGTTATGTTTAAATAGTTAATGTTATTGTGTTCTTTTATAGTTTGATATGCATAGTTTTATTTAGTAGTGGTAATGGTCATTTTAAAACTAAACAAATTAATAAATTAAAAAGGGGAAAGGAACAAATAAATAAATGTAGATAAATGAATAAATAAATAAAAAGGGGAAAGCAAATGAGAAACCAGACATGTGTTATTCAAAGTTTAGATAATTCTGAGCACTGAACTGTCGCAGATCCAAGGAATGAGAATTTGAAAGCTGCCACGGAAATGGACTGTCAAATGCATGTTGGGATATGGACTGTCGGACACATGTTGGACTCAGTGAAATACGATGCGATGGAAGAAGGTAATTTCTTGCTATACATGTAAAGTCCCTGTACATATGTGTTTTGTAAATAAAGGGGGATGTTATGGGAATAACACCATCGGTGGTGCAGTACCCATGATGCAATATCCAAGAGGCTGCAGCCAAGATGGATCCTGAATAAAAATGGCTGAACCCAAGGCTCGAGTGTAAAGCCTCTGTTAATTAGTTGTGAAGCTGTAATGGAGCAGTTTACCGTAAGGAAACACAGTAAGAAAACATACTCCACCATTCAATCATGGCTGATCTATCTTTCCCTTCTCCTGCCTGATGGATTACATCCAAGGGTCTTGAGGGAGATAGCGGTGGGGATTGTGGATGCATTGGTGATAATTTTCCAAAACTCCCTGGAGGCAGGAACGGTCCCAGTGGATTGGAAAATGGCCAATGTAACACCTATATTTAAAAAAGGAAGTAAACAGAAGGCGGGTAACTATAGACCGGTTAGTCTAACATCGGTGGTGGGTAAAATGTTAGAGACAATTATTAAAGAAACACTAACGGGGCACTTGGATAAACATGACTTCATCGGACAGAACCAGCATGGTTTTGTGAAGGGGAAGTCCTGTTTAACGAATCTGCTCGAATTCTTTGAGGAAGTAACAACCCTGGTGGATAAAGGGGAACCGGTGGATGTGGTATACTTGGACTTCCAAAAGGCTTTTGACAAGGTGCCACATAAGAGACTATTGCTAAAAATAAAAAATTATGGGATTGGGGGTAATATATTAGCATGGGTAGAGGATTGGCTAACAGATAGGAAGCAGAGAGTGGGGATAAATGGTTCATACTCGGGATGGCAACCGGTAACTAGCGGGGTTCCGCAAGGGTCGGTGCTGGGACCCCAGTTGTTCACAATTTATATAAATGATTTGGAGGAGGGAACCAAGTGTAATATATCAAAATTTGCGGACGATACAAAAATGGGAGGAAAAGTAGGGGATGAGGAGGATAGGAAGAGTCTGCAAAAGGATATAGATAAGCTAGGTGAGTGGGCAACAACTTGGCAGATGAAATTTAATACTAATAAATGTGAAGTCATTCACTTTGGGAAAAAAAATGATAGGGCAAGTTATTTTCTAAATGAGGTGGAGCTGCGTTGTAATGCAACGCAAAGGGATCTAGGGGTAGTAGTACATGAATCACTAAAAGTAAGTATGCAGGTGCAGCAAGCAATCAGGAAGGCCAATGGAGTTTTGGCCTTTATTGCTAGGGGGATTGAGTATAAAAACACGGAGGTCTTGCTGCAGCTGTACACAGTATTAGTGAGACCACATTTGGAATACTGTGTACAGTTCTGGGGTCCATACTTAAGAAAGGATGTACTGGGCCTGGAGGCAGTGCAGCGAAGGTTTACAAGATTAATTCCTGCAATGAGGGGATTGACATATGAGGAAAGGTTAAGTAGGCTGGAACTCTACTCTTTGGAGTTTAGAAGAATGAGAGGCGATCTCATTGAAACATATAAGATCGTGAGGGGCCTTGATCGGGTGGATGCACCGAGGATGTTCCCAATGATCGGGGAAACTAGAACTAGGGGACATAGTTGTAGAATAAGAGGGGGCTCTTTTAAAACTGAGATGAGGAAGAACTTCTTCACCCAGAGGGTGGTTAATTTATGGAATTCACTGCCCCAGGGAGCAGTGGAAGCAGAAACATTAAATATATTTAAGTCTAAAATAGATGGTTTTTTAGCTGCCAAGGGGATAAGGGGCTACGGGGAGAGGGCAGGGATATGGACCTAGGTATGGTTAGTATAGTAAGACCTGAGTGATCTCCTGGACAAGTGTCGATCGCCTGGATTGGGGTCGGAGAGGAATTTCCCGGATTTTTTTTCCCGAATTGGACCTGGGTTTTTATCCGTTTTTTTGCCTCCCCCAGGAGATCACGCGGTTCTTGGGGTGGAGAGGGGTGATAGCGATTTAAAGGGGAGGGTAGTGTCTTGTGTTCTGTGTCTTGTGTCTACTGTTTGTGGGTAAGGGTGTCTGTTTAGTGTTCAGCCATGAGCGAATGGCGGTGCGGGCTCGATGGGCCTGGTGGTCTACTCTCGCACCTACTTTCTATGTTTCTATGTTTCTATGTTTCTCCTCATAACCCCAGACACCTGTACTAATCAAGACTATCTATCTCTGCCGTTAAAATACCCAATTGACTTGACCTCTGCAACCTTCTGTGACAATGAATTGTCCCTAATCTGTAGCATAGAACCAGTGTATGGTGATCGCTGGTCGCTCAGACTCAGTGGGTTAAAGGGCCTGTTTCCACGCTGCATCTCTTAGAAAAAAATGCAACCCACTAATTTGGCTTCATACAGATTTTAAACACTTACCTGATTGCCTGACACTTTCTGAATCACAGTTCACATCCTCTTCACCTTAGCTGATCCACAGTTTGAGCTTCCAGCTCTTCATCCTCCCCATTTCAAAGGATCAATCACCACTCATGTTTGGCCTTCTCCTTATTAACTTTAGTACCATGAAGACCTGTTGAATTAAAGAAAAAACTCTCATTCTTGTCATAAGATTCCCTCTCCAACTGCTGCAGTTTTAATAACCCTCCAAGTCACCTTCCCCATAAAAACATCTGGCATTTTCCCTCCATCCAATAGCTACCCTCAATATCGATAACCTTGGATCAGTTGCTAAGGCTGAGTTATTACTCTGGTTCTTAATTCCTCTATGCTGGGAAATAAGTACTGTGTATTCACCCTATTCCCCTCATTTTTTATACACCTCTATAAATCACCCCTCAGCCTCCTGCGCTCTAAGGAATAAAATCCGAGCTTACCATTTCGACCCACCAAGTCCATGACGACCAGTACACTATCACTATCCTCCACACACCAGGAGCAATTTTTACTGAAACCAAATAACTTACAAATCAGCATGTCTTTGGAGTGTGGGTGGAAACTGGAACCAACGCAGTCACATGGGGAAGGTACAAACTCCGAACAGACAGCATCCGTAGTCAGGATGGAACCCGGGTCCCTGGTGCTGTGAGGCAGCAACTCTACCGTTGCTCCACTGTGCCACCCATGCAATGTGTAACACTGTGCATTGTGACATTCTTGTACCATAAAGCCACTGTATAAAAGTCATTTATTGAAGCTGCCTGTACACAATTTTCATCTCCAGTTTTTAAAACGTTTTTCAGATACTGGGCAAACGGGAAACTTTGTTTCAAGCAAAGGACAAGTAAAGAGGAGTTTGATTTGGAAGCCAGGAAGCTCCTTACTCATGATAATGGTAAGGCCTATAATTGCTTACTTCCTTTACCCTTCATATATATCTGTACACTTTTTAACGGAAAACAATGAGGTGACTTTGTACTCAGCAACTTGTCCTGGACCAGCCATGTCAAAGCAATGGCCAAGAAAGCCCCCCACCGTCTCTGCTTCCTTAGAAGCCTTAGGAAGTTTCGCATGTCCCCAAAAACTCTCACCAACTTCAACAGATGCATCGCAGAAAGCATTTTATTAATGCTTGTATTCCCTCATGCAACCCTCCTTTTGTATTCATTCAAACTGTATCAAGGGTGCATCACAGCATAGTTTGGGAACAGCTCCATCCAAGAGCAAAAGAAATTGTAGCGAGCTGTAGACACAGCTCAGAACATCACACAAACCAACCTCCCTTCCACTGACTCCATGTACACTTCACACTACCTCAGCAAGGACACCAGCATAATCAAGGTCGAGTCTCACCCCGGTCTATCCTCCAATCTGGCAAGAGGTACAGAAGTGTGAAAACACACACCTCCAGATTCAGGGACAGTTTCTTCCCAGCTGTTACCAGGCAACTGAACCATCCTACCACCAACTGGAGAGTGGTCCTGAGCTACTATCTATCTCATTGGAGACCCTCAGACTATCTTTACTTGGACTTTACAGGACATTATCTTGCAGTAAATGTTATTTCCTTTATCATGTATCTACACTGGATGACTGGATTGTAATCATGTATTGTCTTTCCGCTGACTGGTTAGCACGCAACAAAAGCTCTTCACTGTACCTCGGTACACGTGACAATAAACTAAGCAAGAGTATTTCCCATGTGGCAGGTGACATCTCAATTTCCCCCCACGGATGTTTAAAGTATTATCGTACCGTAATACAGTAACTTAAATCAGCTGGAGTAAACTTGATGAACAACCCACCAGACTGATGAGGTATCTTCTCTCTATGTTGCATGTGGGGATTCACTGTGAAATGTATTTAGCTAATGTTCAGCTCAACATCCGAAATGTTTGGATTGTTTAGGTGAACAATGTTGATCGTGAGGCTAGATGTAGCAAGGACAGTCTGACTGCAGCCAAATCCCTAAATGATTGGAGAAAATAGTTTCAGTATTAACTTTTTTAATTGAATTAGATTTGTACATGAAAATCAAATAATTTTGAGACAGCAGGGAAAAGTGACGAGGCCGCTCATCTTTTTTTTGCATTGACAACCGTTTTGGTCTTGGATTACCACAGACGTGGTTCTAAACTGTGGTGGATTAAGCATGAAATTACTAAAGGAACAACTCATTTTTGTTTTGCAGTGCATTCTCATGATGACTTCTTGCTTGCGATCTTCACAAGATGTCAGATTATGGTTTCAGCTCCAGGTAAATGAGATTTTAATACTTTCTACAAAAATACCCAATAGTTATCTGTTTTAGTGCTTCTCCTAACTCATGCTGTGTCTTTATCCCTCTGCTTATGGACTTTGGTCTTCTAATTGAGATGTGGCAAATTAAAATTCTCATTGACCTTTTCAAATCCCTCCCTGTCTTTGCTCTTCTCTACTCTTCAACCTTTACATTTATAACTCCTCCCATTCTGGCCGCCTCATTTTGCAGTGATCTTATGTTTCTTACAAAATGATGCATGAACATTCACGACATTATTTAATAAAATGGAGGAAAGTCCTTCTGCCCCGCTCTTGGGTGGAGACTTCTTCTTCGAGTCCGTTGCAATCTCAGATGTCGTTCTGCCAGTATCTGGCGCAGGTCACAGCTGGTCGGGTCGGTTCAGCCAGGTCCTGGGGGCTGCACTGGGGGGCGTCGTCACACTCCAGTAGGTGGCACATTGTCTGTACTGCTCCACAGCTGCATGTGTCTTCTGCCTGGTAGTTCCATGCTTTCATAAGTGCTTTGCACCTCCCCTGCTCCACTCGTAATCTGTTGAGGGTCTTCCAGGTTGGCCATGGGAGGTCGTGCCCGCTGGCGAGGCATTCAGTCGGAGTGATTCCTCTCTCCATCCAGTCGTGGGCTCGTGTGTTGAGCTGGTTCCATTCATCTTTCCAGATGTTGGTCCTTGCTGTTTCTTTGGTTGTCTGGAGAGGTGGGACTGTCTGCAAGAAACTGACTCTGGATTTCAGTCGGGGTGGAGGTGCTGTGTGTCCGTGCAGGGGGTGCCTGGTATCGATCTCCTGTGCTCTCCGCTCGTCTTGGGCGACGATGGATCGTCTGATATGGGGGGGGGCAATACCAGCTAGGGCGTAGAGGCACGGGACTGGCGTTGTCTTTATAAATCCCGTGATAATGCGGCAGGTGTCGTTGAGGGCTGTGTCAACCAGTTTGGTGTGGTGGGAGCGGCTCCAGCTTGAGCATGCGTATTCAGCTGTGGAGAAGTACAGGGCTAGGGCAGTTGCACGGATGGTTGGTGGATCAGCGCCCCACTTTGAGTTTACCAGTTTGCGCAGGATGTTGTTGCAAGTGTTGACCTTGGCTTTGGTGTTCTGAAGGTGGGTTTTGAAAGAGAGTGTCCTGTCGAGTGTGACTCCGAGGTACACGGGGTGGAAGTGGTTGGAGAGTTTGTGGCCATCCCATGAGACGCTCAGTTGTTTTCCTGCATCTCGATTTTTAAGATGGAAGCTGCATAGTTGGGTTTTTGATGGGTTGGGTTTCAGGTGGTTGTTATTGTAGTAGGTTGTCATCTCTTGGAGGGCGCTTTCCAGGACAGGCTCGATCTTCTGGAAGTTCTCCTGTTGGGTGGTGATGCAGAGGTCATCAGCATAGATGAAGCGGCGGCATTGTGGGGGAAGTGGTTGGTCGTTGGTGTAGATGTTGAAGAGGAGGGGGGCCAGTACGCTGCCTTGTGTTAGGCCATTCTTTTGGGCTTTCCATTTGCTCTTCTTGTCGTTTAGTTGAACGAAGAAGCGCCTGTTGTTGAGAAGGCTCTTGATGACTTGGCACAGGTCGAGGTCACCAGTCATGTCAAAAAGTTTCCTGATCATGGTGCGGTGCTGGACAGTGCCGTAAGCAGCAGTGAGGTCTATGAAAGCTGCTCCGGTGATGAGTTTGCACTCAAAACCGTCCTCAATGTGTTGGGTGAGGTTCAGTAGCTGCCCGGCACAGGAGCGGCCAGGGCGGAAGCCAGCTTGATCTTTAGTAAGCTTGGAGTCTGTAAGTGGCATAAGGCGTTGGAGTAGTAGCCTCTCGTAGAGCTTGTAGGTGATGCAGAGGAGGGAAATGGGTCTGTAGCTCTTTGGGGATGATGGGTCCTTTCCAGGTTTGGGAATTGCGACCGTCTTGGCCTTTCTCCATACAGGTGGGGTTGTTTTCTGTGCCATGCATGAGTTCAGCATTGCTAGGAGCCAGGTCTTTGCTTTAGGTCCAAGGTGCTGTATCATTTCCATCAGTACATCATCGATTCCTGCTGCTTTCCCAGGCTTCAGCATGCTCATTGCAGCTTCGAGTTCTTCTAGGTCGAAGGGCTTGGTGAGAGCGCTGGCTGGTTGTAGGCGGTCTGTTACCGCTGTCCGGCGGTATTCTCCTGTGGGTCTGCGCCGGTTTTGGCTACGACCGTTTGCCACCAGCGGTGCTGCAACTGAGTTTGCTGTGACTGTTGTGAGCGTGGGCGGTGTGGTATGGTCTTCGCCGAGGCGGCGGATTGTGGCCCATGCCTTCCTGCTGTTATTGGTCATGTTGATGTTTTCTATCAACTCCTTCCAGACTTGCCTGTGGAGACTGAGAATGAGTGAATGATATAAGTGGTGCTGTTAGCTGATAGAATAGGGTAAAGGCTAGTGAATATCAATAGGTATATCTGGGAGATGTAACAAAGATCAGACAGAAGAAGGGTCCCGACCGGAAATGTCACCTATCCATGTTCTCCATGGATGCTGCCTGAGCTGCTGAGTTACTCCGGCAGTGAGTCTCTTTTTTGTTATACCAGCGGGTGCAGTTCCTTGTTTCTACTTCTATGTCTACTAGCCATTTCTCTGTTCTCTCAGCTGACACCTGCTCACGTATCATTCAATCATCCCAGTCTCCACCCTTCATAAGTGATAGGAGCAGAATTTGTTCATTCGGCTCATCAAGTTTACTCCGATCATGGCTGATCCATCTCTCCCTCCTAACCCCATTCTCCTGCCTTCTCCCCAGAACCCCAAACACCTGTACTAATCAAGAATCTATCTATCTCTGCCTTAAAAATATCTGTATACAGCCTCCACAGCCTTCTGTGGCAACGAATTCTATAGATTCACCATCCTCTGACTAAATTAATTCCTCCTCATCTCCTTCCTAAAGGAACGTCCTTTAATTCTGAGGCTATGACCTCTGGACTTGTACTCTCCCACCAGTGAAAACATCCTCTCCACATCCACTCAATTCAGGCTTTTTACTATTTGGTAAGTTTCAATGAGGTTCCCCCCTTAATCCTTCTAAACTCCAGCGAGTAGAGGCCCAGTGCCATTAAACGCTCATCATATGCTAACCCACTCATTCCTGTCACCCTATTTCACAGGAGCAGTGTTGCGGGACTTTCCTCCATTTTATTAAATCATGTGGGGAATGTGGCACGTGCCATGCATTTTGTTCACATTAAATTGCCTTGATCTGATAGACAGCTGCTGTTAAATGTCCTGTGTCACCCGCAGGATAAATTTATCAACAACATTCGCAAAGACTACGAGTGACTCTTAAGAAATGAAGCCAACTCATACTGCCTTTGTACTGTTCACGTTACAGAAGGTCAGTCCTCTCAACTATGGAACAGTCAATCGGCTGCTAAACCCGGTAAACCGGAAAGCAAAAAAAAGTTCCCATCCTCCCCGAGCAAAGTTTGAAGTGAGTTACTCTCAAGCCGACGATGGCTACTTGCTGAGCTCGTTTTGGAAGACGTTTAGGTAAAATTATTTTAGTTTCACGTAATTAAAAAGAACAAACTAAAGACTCCTGATACTCCGTGGATGAATAATGATGTAATGTTGTCGGCTTGGGCAAGTTGGGTCTGTTTCCACTCTGTATGACTATAACAGGGTGATTGAGGGCAAAAAAAGCATGCAAAAGAAGAAAGTGTTATTATGTTTTTATCTGCATTGTGTTACCATTTAACAATGGTCACTAAATAAAAATCTTTACAGTTTAAATAATAAAAGCAGCAGATTGAAGTCCCCCAGCATATCTCGGTTATGTAGTTGGAGGCTTTATTTGGTTTCCAGGTCGGGAGGATGGGAAGACAAAAGATCTTATTAATTAACTTAATGTGTTTATGGAGGTGTGTTTGGTTTAATGCGTTTTGATTAGTTAGTTTTGGTTCACTAGTTTTTTTTCCCAATTATTTACATCAACGTTTTAAATAATTAACATCGATAATCACAACCAAAACATGCTCTGATGATGGCTATTTAACCCAATCCATGGCTTTTAAAGATAGAAAGACACATTTTCATAGCCGAATCACATCCCATTCAAGGTATTTTTAAGGTGGAGAGTGACAGATACTTGATGGGTAGGGCTATCAAGAGTTATGGGGAGAAAGCAGGAGAATGGTGTTGATAGGGAAGGAAAGGTCAGCCATGATTGAATGGCGCAGTTGACTCGATGGGCTGAATGGTCTAATCCTGCTCCTTGAACCTATGAATAATGTCTCTGAACATCAGAGGCTCCTGAGGAAAAAGACAGTGCTGGAGTAACTCAGTGGGCGGGTGGCATCCCTGGAGAGCATGGATAGGTGGCGTTTCGGGTCTGGACCCTTTTTCAGGCTGATTGCAGGTGTGGGAGGGAGGAAGCCAAATTCAGAAACAACGGTTCTGAACTTAAAGAAAGGTAACTTTGAGGATATGAGACGTGAATTGGCCAAGATTGACTGGCAATTAGTTCTAAAATGGTTGACGGTGGATATGCAATGGAAGGCATTTAAAGACTGCATGGATGAACTACAAAAAATGTTCATCCCAGTTTGGCAAAAGAATAAATCAGGGAAGGTAGTGCATCCGTGGATAACAAGGGAAATCAGGGATAGTATCAAAGCAAAAGATGTTGCGTACAAATTAGCCAGAAAAAGCAGCATACCAGAGGACTGGGAGAAATTCAGAGACCAGCAGAGGAGGACAAAGGGCTTAATTAGGAAAGGGAAAATAGATTATGAAAGGAAACTGGCAGGGAACATAAAAACTGACTGCAAAAGTTTTTATAGATATGTGAAGAGAAAGAGATTAGTTAAAACAAATGTAGGTCCCTTGCAGTCAGAAACAGGTGAATTGATCATGGGGAACAAGGATATGGCGGACCAATTGAATAACTACTTTGGTTCCGTCTTCACTAAGGAAGACATAAATAATCTGCCGGAAATAGCAGGGGGCCGCGGGTCAAAGGAGATGGAGGAACTGAGTGAAATCCAGGTTAGTCGGGAAGTGGTGTTGGGTAAATTGAATGGATTAAAGGCCGATAAATCACCAGGGCCAGATAGGCTGCATCCCAGAGTACTTAAGGAAGTAGCTCCAGAAATAGTGGATGCATTAGTGATAATTTTTCAAAATTCTTTAGATTCTGGAGTAGTTCCTGAGGATTGGAGGGTAGCAAACGTAACCCCACTTTTTCAGAAGGGAGGGAGAGAAAAAACGGGGAATTACAGACCAGTTAGTCTAACATCGGTAGTGGGGAAACTGCTAGAGTCAGTTATTAAAGATGGGATAGCAGCACATTTGGAAAGTGGTGAAATCATTGGACAAAGTCAGCATGGATTTCCGAAAGGTAAATCGTGTCTGACGAATCTTATAGAATTATTCGAGGATGTAACTAGTAGAGTGGATAGGGGAGAACCAGTGGATGTGTTGTATCTGGACTTTCAGAAGGCTTTCGACAAGGTACCACATAAGAGATTAGGATACAAGCTTAAATCACACGGTATTGGGGGTTCAGTATTGATGTGGATAGAGAACTGGCTGGCAAACAGGAAGCAAAGAGTAGGAGTAAACGGGTCCTTTTCACAATGGCAGGCAGTGACTAGTGGGGTACCGCAAGGCTCGGTGCTGGGACCCCAGCTATTTACAATTTATATTAATGATCTGGACGAGGGAATTGAAAGCAACATCTCCAAGTTTGCGGATGACACTAAGCTGGGAGGCAGTGTTAGCTGTGAGGAGGATGCTAGGAGAGTGCAAGGTGACTTGGATAGGCTGGGGGAGTGGGCAAATGTTTGGCAGATGCAGTATAATGTGGATAAATGTGAGGTTATCCACTTTGGTGGCAAAAACGGGAAGGCAGACTATTATCTAAATGGTGGCCGATTAGGAAATGGGGAGGTGCAGCGAGACCTGGGTGTCATGGTACACAAGTCATTGAAAGTAGGCATGCAGGTGCAGCAGGCAGTGAAGAAAGCGAATGGTATGTTGGCCTTCATAGCAAGAGGATTTGAGTATAGGAGCAGGGAGGTTCTACTGCAGTTGTACAGGGTCTTGGTGAGACCACACCTGGAGTATTGCGTACAGTTTTGGTCTCCAAATCTGAGGACGGACATTATAGCCATAGAGGGAGTGCAGAGAAGGTTCACCAGACTGATTCCTGGGATGTCAGCACTTTCATATGAAGAAAGACTGGATAGACTTGGCTTATACTCGCTAGAATTTAGGAGATTGAGAGGGGATCTTATAGAAACGTACAAAATTCTTATGGGGTTGGACAGGCTAGATGCAGGAAGATTGTTCCCGATGTTGGGGAAGTCCAGGACAAGGGGTCACAGCTTAAGGATAAGGGGGAAATCCTTTAAGACCGAGATGAGGAAAAACTTTTTCACACAGAGAGTGGTGAATCTCTGGAACTCTCTGCCACAGAGGGTAGTTGACGCCAGTTCATTGGCTATATTTAAGAGGGAGTTAGATGTGGCCCTTGTGGCTAAAGGGATCAGGGGGTATGGAGAGAAGGCAGGTACGGGATACTGAGTTGGATGATCAGCCATGATCATATTGAATGGCGGTGCAGGCTCGAAGGGCCGAATGGCCTACTCCTGCACCTATTTTCTATGTATCTATGTATCTATGTATCTAAGAGTGGCGGGGCAGGACGAAGCATGGTAGGTCATAGGTGAACACAGGTGAGGCAGGTTAGTGATGGGCAGATGGTTGGACAAAGGCCAGAGATGAACACGTACAAGGAGTGAAATAAAAGGATTAGTGTGTTCCGAATTGTGAAGCTAGAGGATTGACGGGGTTTGAGTTGTGTAGGAATGAAGGGGGAGGGGAGAGATGGGTGCAAGATCGGCTTAGGGGAGGGGAGGTTTATAGGGGAGGGGATGCATGGGACGGGGTTAATGGGCAGGGGGTCCAGCAGAAATACTGTCTGAATCTTGCTATAGTCAGGGGGTGGTGAATCTGTGCAATTCATTGCCACAGCTGGGTGTGAGGTCCAAGTCAAAGGATATTTTGAAGGCAGATGTAGATCGATTCTTGTTTAGACAGGTGACAGAGGTTATCGAGGTGAGGTTAGGAGGGAGAGTTAGATCAGCCATGATTGAACAGTGGAGTACACATGATGGGCAGAATGACCTAATTATGCTCCTATCCCTTATGAACACATACCTTGTAGCCTGATTCATGGGTACAGAAGATTAATAGGAATGGGGCTCCACAGGTCAGTATATGTGGGCAGTGACCCAGATCCAGCAACATTCAGCCAAACATTGCCCTGGTCCATCTACAATGGAGATAATGTTAGAATTGCTTATAAATAGCAACTTTGGAATAACATTGTATTTGATCGGTTTTTGTCAAGTTAATGCCAGGATCAGATCTCATTTCTTTTCAGTAGATAATGCGTGTGTAAACATATCATTTAATTTAGCAATCCGATAGTTTTCATATTTCATGAAGCTTTTTGCTGAAGTGCTTGCATCTTCCTTCAGCATCGTTTCCAAGCACAGAACCCTTTGTCTGGGGTGCAGAACTTTGTGATGAAGGATCCCCAAGAGGAGGATGGTGTGAAGTTTTACACTCACACCATGATGCTTCCCACAAGAGGGCAATTAGAAGGCCGGATGTTCGTAACAGCATTTGAATGTGGGTTGGATAATGTTTCTGAAGATGCGTCGGTGGCAGTGGTGCAGGCATTGGAGGTACTGCATTAATGTTCAGTTTTATTTCATTACTAACATATTTCGGTTCTTGTTCACTTAACCCGAGTGGCATCCTGCTATACTGCAGCATCATCTGTCTCGCATGTACTAGCAGTAAAGCTGGGCAGCACAGTGGCACAGCAGTAGAGTTAATGCCTTACAGCTCCAGAGACCCAGGTTTGATCCTGGCCACAGGTGCTGTCCGTACAGAGTTTGTAACTTCTCCCCGTGACCATGTGGGTTTTCTCCAGCTGCCCCAGTTTCCTCCCACACTCCAAAGATGTACATGTTTGTAGGTTACCTTGGCTGCAGTAAATTGTCTCTAGTGTGCAGGGTAGTGTTCGTGTATGGGGTGATTGCTGGTCAACACGGACTTGGTGGGCAAAATGGCCTGTTTATGTGTTGTATCTCTAAACTAAACTAAATAAATCTACGTTTTCTTCACCTGGGTGCTGGGAAGACCAAAATTATGACTTTAGTTCGCTGCCGCAGTTTCTTTTAAATTGCCACCAATTCCGTCCTTCACTCTGGTAACCATTTGACAGTTAACCTGACTGTTGGGGATGTTGTTACCCTGGTTAAACTGAATTTGTAGGCAGGAACTGAAGGTGCTGGTTAAACTAAACTTGGGCTTTGAACTGTATATCCCTGTCATCATTGCCGACATTTTTCTCTCCATCACTTGCCTCACTCCATCTCAACTCATCTCATCTGCTATCTCTTTGTAACACTTAGACCTGGTATTCCAAACTGTTTCTGGATAAATGGAAACACAAGGAACTGCAGATGCTGGTTTACAAAATTAGACACAAGGTGTTGGAGTAAATCAGCGGGTCAGGCAGCTTCTCTGGAGAACAGGGGGAAGTGACGTTTCGGGTCTGAAGAAAAGTCTCGACCAGAAATGTCACCTATTCATTTTCTCCAGAGATGCTGCCTGTCCCACTGAGTCACTCCAGCAATGCTTTGGAATAAACTCTGTCTTCTACCCTCTAAGTTAATCTATTATCATCATCCTAACTTGTACATGATCCTGATAACACATCAGCTCACTGTTAACCAATTTGATTTGAGTTTAGAAGAACGAGGGGCGATCTCATTTAAACATGCAGAATAGTGAAAGGCTTGGATCGAGTGGATGTGGAGAGGATGTTTCCATGAATGGGAGAGTCTAGGACAAGAGGTCGTAGCCTCAGAATTAAAGGATGTTCTTTTGGTGTGGAAATGAGGGGAAATTTCTTTAGTCAGAGGGTGGTGAATCTGTGGAATTCTTTGCCACGGAAGGCCGTGGACGCTAAATCAGTGGATATTTTTAAGGCAGAGATAGATAGATTCTTGATTAGTATGGGTTTCAGAGGTTATGGGGAGACGGCAGGAAAATGGGGTTTGGAGGGAAAGATAGATCAGCCATGATGAGCCTCAAACCCTGGTTGATCGAGATGACCTGGTGGTGATGCCTAAACCAGAGCGAGACAATCAACCTATGAGCCGACAACCGGTCCCCAGGGAGCATCAAACCCTGACAACAAGATCTGGTAGATGCGTTCGAAAACCACGCTATCTGCAGGATTATGTGCCCAAATAAGGATAGGGTCTGTACTTGTAGTTGATTTTAGATTTAAAAGGCTATTAGGTTATGTTTAAATAGTTAATGTTATTGTGTTATTTTATAGTTTGATATGCATAGCTTTATTTTGTAGTGGTAATGGCCATTTTAAAACTAAACAAATTAATAAATTAAAAAGGGGAAAGGAACAAATAAATAAATGAATAGATAAATGAATAAATAAATAAAAAGGGGAAAGGAAATGAGAAACCAGACATGTGTTATTCAAAGTTTAGATAATTCTGAGCACTGAACTGTCGCAGATCAAAGGAATGAGAATTTGAAAGCTACCACGGAAATGGACTGTCAAATGCATGTTGGGATATGGACTGTCGGACACATGTTGTACTCAGTGAAATACGATGCGATGGAAGAAGGTAATTTCTTGCTATACATGTAAAGTGCATGTACATATGTGTTTTGTAAATAAAGGGGGATGTTATGGGAATAACACCATCGGTGGTGCAGTACCCATGATGCAATATCCAAGAGGCTGCAGCCAAGATGGATCCTGAAACAAAAATGGCTGAACCCAAGGCTCGAGTGTAAAGCCTCTGTTAATTAGTTGTGAAGCTGTAATGGAGCAGTTTACAGTAAGGAAACACAGTAAGAAAACATACTCCACCATTCAATCATGGCTGATCTATCTTTCCCTTCTCCTGCCTTCTCCTCATAACCCCAGACACATGTACTAATCAAGACTATCTATCTCTGCCGTTAAAATACCCAATTGACTTGACCTCTGCAACCTCCTGTGACAATGAATTGTCCCTAATCTGTAGCATAGAACCAGTGTATGGTGATCGCTGGTCGCTCAGACTCAGTGGGTTAAAGGGCCTGTTTCCACGCTGCATCTCTTAGAAAAAAATGCAACCCACTAATTTGGCTTCATACAGATTTTAAACACTTACCTGATTGCCTGACACTTTCTGAATCACAGTTCACATCCTCTTCACCTTAGCTGATCCACAGTTTGAGCTTCCAGCTCTTCATCCTCCCCATTTCAAAGGATCAATCACCACTCATGTTTGGCCTTCTCCTTATTAACTTTAGTACCATGAAGACCTGTTGAATTAAAGAAAAAACTCTCATTCTTGTCATAAGATTCCCCCTCCAACTGCTGCAGTTTTAATAACCCTACAAGTCACCTTCCCCATAAAAACATCTGGCATTTTCCCTCCATCCAATAGCTACCCTCAATATCGATAACCTTGGATCAGTTGCTAAGGCTGAGTTATTACTCTGGTTCTTAATTCCTCTATGCTGGGAAATAAGCACTGTGTATTCACCCTATACCCCTCATTTTTTATACACCTCTATAAATCACCCCTCAGCCTCCTGCGCTCTAAGGAATAAAATCCGAGCTTACCATTTCGACCCACCAAGTCCATGACGACCAGTACACTATCACTATCCTCCACACACCAGGAGCAATTTTTACTGAAACCGATTAACTTACAAATCAGCATGTCTTTGGAGTGTGGGTGGAAACTGGAACCCACGCAGTCACATGGGGAAGGTACAAACTCCGAACAGACAGCATCCGTAGTCAGGATGGAACCCGGGTCTCTGGTGCTGTGAGGCAGCAACTCTACCGTTGCTCCACTGTGCCACCCATGCAATGTGTAACACTGTGCATTGTGACATTCTTGTACCATAAAGCCACTGTATAAAAGTCATTTATTGAAGCTGCCTGTACACAATTCTCATCTCCAGTTTTTAAAACATTTTTCAGATACTGGGCAAACGGGAAACTTTGTTTCAAGCAAAAGACAAGTAAAGAGGAGTTTGATTTGGAAGCCAGGAAGCTCCTTACTCATGATAATGGTAAGGCCTATAATTGCTTACTTCCTTTACCCTTGATATATATCTGTACACTTTTTAACGGAAAACAATGAGGTGACTTTGTACTCAGCAACTTGTCCTGGACCAGCCATGTCAAAGCAATGGCCAAGAAAGCCCCCCACCGTCTCTGCTTCCTTAGAAGCCTTAGGAAGTTTGGCATGTCCCCAAAAACTCTCACCAACTTCAACAGATGCATCGCAGAAAGCATTTTATTAATGCTTGTATTCCCTCATGCAACCCTCCTTTTGTATTCATTCAAACTGTATCAAGGGTGCATCACAGCATGGTTTGGGAACAGCTCCATACAAGAGCACAAGAAATTGTAGCGAGCTGTAGACACAGCTCAGAACATCACACAAACCAACCTCCCTTCCACTGACTCCATGTACACTTCACACTACCTCAGCAAGGACACCAGCATAATCAAGGTCGAGTCTCACCCCGGTCTATCCTCCAATCTGGCAAGAGGTACAGAAGTGTGAAAACACACACCTCCAGATTCAGGGACAGTTTCTTCCCAGCTGTTACCAGGCAACTGAACCATCCTACCACCAACTGGAGAGTGGTCCTGAGCTACTATCTATCTCATTGGAGACCCTCAGACTATCTTTACTTGGACTTTACAGGACATTATCTTGCAGTAAATGTTATTTCCTTTATCATGTATCTACACTGGATGACTGGATTGTAATCATGTATTGTCTTTCCGCTGACTGGTTAGCACGCAACAAAAGCTCTTCACTGTACCTCGGTACACGTGACAATAAACTAAGCAAGAGTATTTCCCATGTGGCAGGTGACATCTCAATTTCCCCCCACGGATGTTTAAAGTATTATCGTACCGTAATACAGTAACTTAAATCAGCTGGAGTAAACTTGATGAACAACCCACCAGACTGATGAGGTATCTTCTCTCTATGTTGCATGTGGGGATTCACTGTGAAATGTATTTAGCTAATGTTCAGCTCAACATCCGAAATGTTTGGATTGTTTAGGTGAACAATGTTGATCGTGAGGCTAGATGTAGCAAGGACAGTCTGACTGCAGCCAAATCCCTAAATGATTGGAGAAAATAGTTTCAGTATTAACTTTTTTAATTGAATTAGATTTGTACATGAAAATCAAATAATTTTGAGACAGCAGGGAAAAGTGACGAGGCCGCTCATCTTTTTTTTGCATTGACAACCGTTTTGGTCTTGGATTACCACAGACGTGGTTCTAAACTGTGGTGGATTAAGCATGAAATTACTAAAGGAACAACTCATTTTTGTTTTGCAGTGCATTCTCATGATGACTTCTTGCTTGCGATCTTCACAAGATGTCAGATTATGGTTTCAGCTCCAGGTAAATGAGATTTTAATACTTTCTACAAAAATACCCAATACTTATCTGTTTTAGTGCTTCTCCTAACTCATGCTGTGTCTTTATCCCTCTGCTTATGGACTTTGGTCTTCTAATTGAGATGTGGCAAATTAAAATTCTCATTGACCTTTTCAAATCCCTCCCTGTCTTTGCTCTTCTCTATTCTTCAACCTTTACATTTATAACTCCTCCCATTCTGGCCGCCTCATTTTGCAGTGATCTTATGTTTCTTACAAAATGATGCATGAACATTCACGACATTATTTAATAAAATGGAGGAAAGTCCTTCTGCCCCGCTCTTGGGTGGAGACTTCTTCTTCGAGTCCGTTGCAATCTCAGATGTCGTTCTGCCAGTATCTGGCGCAGGTCACAGCTGGTCGGGTCGGTTCAGCCAGGTCCTGGGGGCTGCACTGGGGGGCGTCGTCACACTCCAGTAGGTGGCACATTGTCTGTACTGCTCCACAGCTGCATGTGTCTTCTGCCTGGTAGTTCCATGCTTTCATAAGTGCTTTGCACCTCCCCTGCTCCACTCGTAATCTGTTGAGGGTCTTCCAGGTTGGCCATGGGAGGTAGTGCCCGCTGGCGAGGCATTCAGTCGGAGTGATTCCTCTCTCCATCCAGTCGTGGGCTCGTGTGTTGAGCTGGTTCCATTCATCTTTCCAGATGTTGGTCCTTGCTGTTTCTTTGGTTGTCTGGAGAGGTGGGACTGTCTGCAAGAAACTGGCTCTGGATTTCAGTCGGGGTGGAGGTGCTGTGTGTCCGTGCAGGCGGTGCCTGGTATCGATCTCCTGTGCTCTCCGCTCGTCTTGGGCGACGATGGATCGTCTGATATGGGGGGGGGGGCAATACCAGCTAGGGCGTAGAGGCACGGGACTGGCGTTGTCTTTATAAATCCCGTGATAATGCGGCAGGTGTCGTTGAGGGCTGTGTCAACCAGTTTGGTGTGGTGGGAGCGGCTCCAGCTTGAGCACGCGTATTCAGCTGTGGAGAAGTACAGGGCTAGGGCAGTTGCACGGATGGTTGGTGGATCAGCGCCCCACTTTGAGTTTACCAGTTTGCGCAGGATGTTGTTGCAAGTGTTGACCTTGGCTTTGGTGTTCTGAAGGTGGGTTTTGAAAGAGAGTGTCCTGTCGAGTGTGACTCCGAGGTACACGGGGTGGAAGTGGTTGGAGAGTTTGTGGCCATCCCATGAGACGCTCAGTTGTTTTCCTGCATCTCGATTTTTAAGATGGAAGCTGCATAGTTGGGTTTTTGATGGGTTGGGTTTCAGGTGGTTTTTATTGTAGTAGGTTGTCATCTCTTGGAGGGCGCTTTCCAGGACAGGCTCGATCTTCTGGAAGTTCTCCTGTTGGGTGGTGATGCAGAGGTCATCAGCATAGATGAAGCGGCGGCATTGTGGGGGAAGTGGTTGGTCGTTGGTGTAGATGTTGAAGAGGAGGGGGGCCAGTACGCTGCCTTGTGTTAGGCCATTCTTTTGGGCTTTCCATTTGCTCTTCTTGTCGTTTAGTTGAACGAAGAAGCGCCTGTTGTTGAGAAGGCTCTTGATGACTTGGCACAGGTCGAGGTCACCAGTCATGTCAAAAAGTTTCCTGGTCATGGTGCGGTGCTGGACAGTGCCGTAAGCAGCAGTGAGGTCTATGAAAGCTGCTCCGGTGATGAGTTTGCACTCAAAACCGTCCTCAATGTGTTGGGTGAGGTTCAGTAGCTGCCCGGCACAGGAGCGGCCAGGGCGGAAGCCAGCTTGATCTTTAGTAAGCTTGGAGTCTGTAAGTGGCATAAGGCGTTGGAGTAGTAGCCTCTCGTAGAGCTTGTAGGTGATGCAGAGGAGGGAAATGGGTCTGTAGCTCTTTGGGGATGATGGGTCCTTTCCAGGTTTGGGAATTGCGACAGTCTTGGCCTTTCTCCATACAGGTGGGGTTGTTTTCTGTGCCATGCATGAGTTCAGCATTGCTAGGAGCCAGGTCTTTGCTTTAGGTCCAAGGTGCTGTATCATTTCCATCAGTACATCATCGATTCCTGCTGCTTTCCCAGGCTTCAGCATGCTCATTGCAGCTTCGAGTTCTTCTAGGTCGAAGGGCTTGGTGAGAGCGCTGGCTGGTTGTAGGCGGTCTGTTACCGCTGTCCGGCGGTATTCTCCTGTGGGTCTGCGCCGGTTTTGGCTATGACCGTTTGCCACCAGCTGTGCTGCAACTGAGTTTGCTGTGACTGTTGTGAGCGTGGGCGGTGTGGTATGGTCTTCGCCGAGGCGGCGGATTGTGGCCCATGCCTTCCTGCTGTTATTGGTCATGTTGATGTTTTCTATCAACTCCTTCCAGACTTGCCTGTGGAGACTGAGAATGAGTGAATGATATAAGTGGTGCTGTTAGCTGATATAATAGGGTAAAGGCTAGTGAATATCAATAGGTATATCTGGGAGATGTAACAAAGATCAGACAGAAGAAGGGTCCCGACCGGAAATGTCACCTATCCATGTTCTCCATGGATGCTGCCTGAGCTGCTGAGTTACTCCGGCAGTGAGTCTCTTTTTTGTTATACCAGCGGGTGCAGTTCCTTGTTTCTACTTCTATGTCTACTTGCCATTTCTCTGTTCTCTCAGCTGACACCTGCTCACGTATCATTCAATCATCCCAGTCTCCACCCTTCATAAGTGATAGGAGCAGAATTTGTTCATTCGGCTCATCAAGTTTACTCCGATCATGGCTGATCCATCTCTCCCTCCTAACCCCATTCTCCTGCCTTCTCCCCAGAACCCCAAACACCTGTACTAATCAAGAATCTATCTATCTCTGCCTTAAAAATATCTGTATACAGCCTCCACAGCCTTCTGTGGCAATGAATTCTATAGATTCACCATCCTCTGACTAAATTAATTCCTCCTCATCTCCTTCCTAAAGGAACGTCCTTTAATTCTGAGGCTATGACCTCTGGACTTGTACTCTCCCACCAGTGAAAACATCCTCTCCACATCCACTCAATTCAGGCTTTTTACTATTTGGTAAGTTTCAATGAGGTTCCCCCCTTAATCCTTCTAAACTCCAGCGAGTAGAGGCCCAGTGCCATTAAACGCTCATCATATGCTAACCCACTCATTCCTGTCACCCTATTTCACAGGAGCAGTGTTCCGGGACTTTCCTCCATTTTATTAAATCATGTGGGGAATGTGGCACGTGCCATGCATTTTTGTTCACATTAAATTGCCTTGATTTGATAGACAGCTGCTGTTAAATGTCCTGTGTCACCCGCAGGATAAATTTATCAACAACATTCGCTAAGACTACGAGTGACTCTTAAGAAATGAAGCCAACTCATACTGCCTTTGTACTGTTCACGTTACAGAAGGTCCGTCCTCTCTACTATGGAACAGTCAATCGGCTGCTAAACCCGGTAAACCTAAAAGCAAAAAAAAGTTCCCATCCCTCCGAGCAAAGTTTGAAGTGAGTTACTCTCAAGCCGACGATGGCTACTTGCTGAGCTCGTTTTGGAAGACGTTTAGGTAAAATTATTTTAGTTTCACGTAATTAAAAAGAACAAACTAAAGACTCCTGATACTCCGTGGATGAATAATGATGTAATGTTGTCGGCTTGGGCAAGTTGGGTCTGTTTCCACTCTGTATGACTATAACAGGGTGATTGAGGGCAAAAAAAGCATGCAAAAGAAGAAAGTGTTATTATGTTTTTATCTGCATTGTGTTACCATTTAACAATGGTCACTAAATAAAAATCTTTACAGTTTAAATAATAAAAGCAGCAGATTGAAGTCCCCCAGCATATCTCGGTTATGTAGTTGGAGGCTTTATTTGGTTTCCAGGTCTGGAGGATGGGAAGACAAAAGATCTTATTAATTAACTTAATGTGTTTATGGAGGTGTGTTTGGTTTAATGCGTTTTGATTAGTTAGTTTTGGTTCACTAGTTTTTTTTCCCAATTATTTACATAAACTTTTTAAATAATTAACATCGATAATCACAACCAAAACATGCTCTGATGATGGCTATTTAACCCAATCCATGGCTTTTAAAGATAGAAAGACTCACATTTTCATAGCCGAATCACATCCCATTCAAGGTATTTTTAAGGTGGAGAGTGACAGATACTTGATGGGTCGGGCTATCAAGAGTTATGGGGAGAAAGCAGGAGAATGGTGTTGAGAGGGAAGGAAAGGTCAGCCATGATTGAATGGCGCAGTTGACTCGATGGGCTGAATGGTCTAATCCTGCGTCTTGAAGCTATGAATAATGTCTGTGAACATCAGAGGCTCCTGAGGAAAAAGACAGTGCTGGAGTAACTCAGTGGGCGGGTGGCATCCCTGGAGAGCATGGAGAGGTGGCGTTTCGGGTCTGGACTCTTTTTCAGACTGATTGCAGGTGTGGGAGGAAGGAAGCCAGAAGAGTGGAGGGGCAGGACAAAGCATGGTAGGTCATAGGTGAACACAGGCGAGGCAGGTTAGTGATGGGCAGATGGTTGGACAAAGGCCAGAGATGATCACGTACAAGGAGCAAAATAAAAGGATCAGTGAGTTGCGAATTGTGAAGCTAGAGGTTTGACGAGGTGTGTTGGAATGGAGGGGGGGGGGAGAGATGGGTGCAAGATGGGCTCAGTGGAGGGGGGGTTTATAGGGGAGGGGATGCATGGGACGGGGTTAATGGGCAGGGGGTCCAGCAGAAATGCTATCTGAATCTTGCTATAGTCAGGGGGTGGTGAATCTGTGCAATTCATTGCCACAGGAGGCTGTGAGGTCCAAGTCAATGGATATTTTGAAGGCAAATGTAGATCGATTCTTGTTTAGACAGGTGACAGAGGTTATGGAGGTGAGGTTAGGAGGGAGTTAGATCAGCCATGATTGAACGGTGGAGTACACATGATGGACAGAATGACCTAATTCTGCTCCTATCCCTTATGAACACATACCTTGTAGCCTGATTCATGGGTACAGAAGATTAATAGGAATGGGGCTCCACAGGTCAGTATATGTGGGCATTGACCCAGATCCAGCAACATTCAGCCAAACATTGCCCTGGTCCATCTACAATAGAAATAATGTTAGAATTGCTTATAAATAGCAACTTTGGAATAACATTGTACTTGATCGTTTTTTGTCAAGTTAATGCCAGGATCAGATCCCATTTATTTTCAGTAGAAAATGCGTGTGTAAACATATCATTTAATTTAGAAATCCGATAGTTTTCATATTTCATTAAGCTTTTTACTGAAGTGCTTGCATCTTCCTTCAGCATCGTTTCCAAGCACAGAACCCTTTGTCTCGGGTACAGAACTTTGTGATGAAGGATCCCCAAGAGGAGGATGGTGTGAAGTTTTGCACTCACACCATGGTGCTTCCCACAAGAGGGCAATTAGAAGGCCGGATGTTCGTAACAGCATTTGATTGTGGGTTGGATAATGTTTCTGAAGATGCGGCGGTGGCAGTGGTGCATGCATTGGAGGTACTGCATTAATGTTCAGTTTTATTTCATTACAAACATATTTCGGTTCTTGTTCACTTAACCCGAGTTGCATCCTGCTATACTGCAGCATCATCTGTCTCCCATGTACTAGCAGTAAAGCTGGGCAGCACAGTGGCACAGCAGTAGAGTTACTGCCTTACAGCTCCAGAGACCCAGGTTTGATCCTGGCCACAGGTGCTGTCCGTACAGTTTGTACCTTCTCCCCGTGACCATGTGCGTTTTCTCCGGCTACCCCAGTTTCCTCCCACACTCCAAAGACGTACATGTTTGTAGGTTAACTTGGCTGCAGTAAATTGTCTCTAGTGTGCAGGGTAGTGTTCGTGTATGGGGTGATTGCTGGTCAACACGGACTTGGTGGGAAAAATGGCCTGTTTATGTGTTGTATCTCTAAACTAAACTAAATAAATCTACGTTTTCTTCACCTGGGTGCTGGGAAGACCAACGTTATGACTTTAGTTCGCTGCCGCAGTTTCTTTTAAATTGCCACCAATTCCATCATTCTCTCTGGTAACCATTTGACAGTTAACCTGACTGTTGGGGATGTTGTTACCCTGGTTAAACTGAATTTTTCGGAAGGAACTGAAGGGGCTGGTTAAACTGAACGGGCTTTGAACCGTATATCCCTGTCATCATTGCCGACATTTTTCTCTCCATCACTTGCCTCACTCCATCTCAACTCATCTCATCTGCTACCTCTTTGTAACACTTAGACCTGGTATTCCAAAATGTTTCTGGATAAATGGAAACACAAGGAACTGCAGATGCTGGTTTACAAAAATAGACACAATGTGCTGGAGTAAATCAGCGGGCACGCAGCTTCTCTGGAGAACAGGGGGAAGTGACGTTTCGGGTCTGAAGAAAAGTCTCGACCTGAAATGTCACCTATTCACTTTCTCCAGAGATGCTGCCTGTCCCACTGAGTTACTCCCGCAATGTTTTGGAATAAACTCTGTCTTCTACCCTCTAAGTTAATCTATTATCATCATCCTAACTTGTACATGATCCTGATAACACATCAGCTCACTGTTAACCACTTTGATTTGAGTTTAGAAGAATAAGGGGCAACCTCATTGAAACATATAGAGTAGTGAAAGGCTTGGATCGAGTGGATGTGGAGAGGATGTTTCCATGAGTTGGAGAGTCTAGGACTAGAGGTCATAGCCTCAGAATTAAAGGATGTTATTTTAATGTGGAAATTTCTTTAGTCAGAGGGTGGTGAATCTGTGGAATTCTTTGCCAAATCAGTGGATATGTTTAAGGCAGAGATAGATATATTCTTGTTTAGTACAGATGTTAGAGGTTATGGGGAGACGGCAGGCGTATGGGGTTGGAGGGAGAGATAGATCAGCCATGATGGGCCAAATGGCCTAATTCTACTCCTATCACATTGGCCATGTGATTTTAGAGATCCTACCCTTGTTCTAATCTCCCTTTTCCTTTTTTTTAATTTTTATTTATTAGAAGTACATTACATTACAACCACATACATTAATACTCGTCATTTATATCTTCTTACAATTAATGTACTCCCTTTATTTATTTTTTTACACTAGAAAAGGAAAAGATTGCAAGAAAGAAGAAAGTGAAGGAAAAAGTGAAAGTGTAGAAAAGTGTAGAAAATATAACAACAATAATTCTAATGAGCCATGCAGACTCCTTCAGTTACAGCTTATAGTCGCACAGTCACGGAGTGATACAGTGTGGAAACAGGCCTAACTTGGCCACATCGGCCAACATGTCCCACCTACACTAGTCCCACATCCCTGTGTTTGGTCCATATCCCTCCAAAACTGTCCTATCCATGTACCTGTCTAACTGCTTCTTAAACCTCAAATACCTCCTCCGGCAGCTTGTTCCATACATACCCACAACCCTTTGTTTGAAAAAGTTACCCCTCAGATTTATATTAAATCTTTTCCCCTTCACCGTAAACCTATGTCCTCTGGTCCTCGATTCCCCGACTCTGGGCAAGAGACTCTGTGCATCTCCCGATCCATTCCTCTCATGATTTTATACACCTCTACAAGATCACCCCTCATCCTCCTGCGCTTCAGGGAATACAGTCCCGAACTACTCAACCTTTCCCTATATCTTAGACCCTTGAGTCCTGGCAACATTCTTGTAAAATCTCTCTGTACCCTTTCCTATAACATGGTGCCTTCTTCTTCTTCTGGTGTGTGTCTTTTAGACCTGCAGCTCCGTTGAGGCGAGCCAGGCCAACGTGTCATCGTCCAGGTCAATCAGACCTCGTTCACCATTCGGTGGCCGGTGTTTGGGGCAACTGGTGACCATGTGTTCCACTGTCTGTGTTGGGTCCCCACACTCGCAGGAGGCGCTGTCCACGAGGCCCCACCTCTTCATCGCTAACATGGTGCCCAGAACTGAACACAATACTCTAAATATTTGGTCTTTGGTCATCTTCAATTTGAATCACTGAAATGGTAACTGTTATTTATATTAAGTTTTCTTTTCTCAGTGCTGTTAAGGCAAGCTTGCACTGATAATACTGCAAGATGTAATGAATAGCTCTGGCCTCAGCACAAGAGTCCCGGGTTTGATCCTGACCTCAGATGCTATCTGTGTGTAGTTTGCACATTCACCCTGTGGTTTTCCACCGAGTGTTCCAGTTTCCTCCCACATCCCTAAGACGTGCGGATTTGTAGGTTATTTGGCCCTCTGTAAAGATCCTTCAGTGTGTTGGGAGTGGATGAGAAAGTCGGATAACATGGAACTAGTGTGAACGGGTGATCGATGGTTGGTGTGAACACAGTGGGTTGAAGGGCTTGTTTCCATGCTGTATCTCTACAACTAATGTCCACCTATTTACTTTTGTTAATTACTTCCAGCATGTTTATTGCTGCGATTTCTTGGTGAAAGTGACTTCTTTGGAACTGCTGGGGCTTTTGAAGCTATTATGAGGGGAACACAATATGCGTGGTGTGTAGGAAAGCTGTTCCTGGTGTCAACTTCTGTACATCGGTGAGACCAAGCGCAGGCTCGACGATTGTTTCGCTGAACACCTCTGCTCAGTCCGCCTTAACCTACCTGATCTCCCGGTTGCTCAAGACTTTAACTCCCCCTCCCATTCCCAATCTGACCTTTCTGGCCTGGGCCTCCTCCATTGTCAGAATGAGGCCCAGCACAAATTGGAGGAACAGCACCTCATATTTGGCTTGGGCAGCTTACACCCAAGCGGTATGAACATTGACTCCTCTAACTTCAAATAGCCCTTGCTTTCCCTCTCTCTCCATCTCCTTCCCCTTCCCAGTTCTTCCACCAGTCTTACTGTCTCCGACTACATACTATCTCTGTCTCACTCGCTCCCCTGACATCAGTCTGAAGAAGGGTCTCGACCCGAAATGTCGCCCATTCCTTCTCTCCAGAGATACTGCCTGTCCTGCTGAGTCACTCCAGCATTTTGTGTCTACAATATGCAGGGGAATAATTCAGTTACTTACAGAGCAGAGTAATCCCTTTGACAACACAATGGAGTGGGAGAATGCCAAGAGTGCTGTGATCCATAGTGAAATGCTTGTTACCATTTTGGTACAGCGTATTTTATACATGCCATTTGTTATAACAAAAGATAACATGGCATATTGAAGACTTGTAACCCAAAGAGCCAAAGGCATTTCAGTGTGAATTTGTAGTGAGCTTTCATAGATCAAGGAATTAGTATATATTTAAAAATGTTTTGTATAATTTATTTTTGAATGCTTCTAAATGTCAGGGAAATCAAAATCTTTCCATGTCCTTGACAACAAGAAAAGCTGGAGCGCTGTCTTGCTAGTTATCAGATATTAGGGCTGCACAGTGGTAGAGCTGCTGTCTTATAACGTCAAAGACCTGGGTTTGATCTTGTAACTGTGTGGGTTTTCTCCGGGTGTTCTGGTTTCCTCCCACATTCCAAAGACATACAGGTTTCTAGGTTAATTGGCTTCGGTAAAAATTGTAAATTATCCCTTGTGTGTAGGATAGTGCTAGTGTAAGGAGTTAAATGCTGGTCGGCGCTAACTCAGTGGACTGAAGGACCTGTTTCCGCACTGTATCTCAAGTCTAAATCAGAGTTTTATTTTATCTGATTTGTGAGTAGGGTTGTTAAGACCTGCCCACGGTGCATGCTGCCACTCTGGGTCCTGTCTTTTCAGATACATAGCTTGTTTCCCTGCAAGTTGGGGACAGGGGTTCATAGCTCAGAGAGAACACCAGCAGCCTACAAGTTTCAGTTCTGTATCTTTAGTTGCCGATGTAAAATTGATAGTCTTTTCACTGACTGGATAGCAGGCTACAAAAAAAAATTTCACCGTACCTCGGCACAAATGATAATAAACTAAATTAAAGTAAATACGGCTTTGGGAAGATTACGGGACTATCCCAACTAACACAACATATACTAGCCCAACTAACACAACATAATACTAGCCCAACTAACACAACATAATACTAGCCCAACTAACACAACATAATACTAGCCCAACTAACACAACATATACTAGCCCAACCAACACAACATAATACCAGCCCAACTAACACAACATAATACAAGCCCAGCTAACACAACATAATACTAGCCCAACTAATACAACATAATACTAGCCCAACTAACACAACATAATACTAGCCCAACTAACACAACATAATACTAGCCTAACTAACACAACCAAATACTAAGTAAATAATGTGAAGAAAACTCAATAATATATTCATTTAATAAAGGTACAACATGAAAACTGGCCCTTCGCCTACCGAGTCCACACCGACCATTGATCACCCTTTCACATTTGCCGTCCCACTTTTGCATTCACTCTACCAGCTGCCCTCAAAGGGATTTGAGAAAACAAAATCACTGGACCATCTCCTGAAATTATTTGAAGGCACGGGTTATTCATTGGGAATGATCAGCCATGATCACAATGAATGGCGGTGCTGGCTTGAAGGGCCGAATGGCCTCCTCCTGCACCTATTTTCTATATTTCTATGTTTCTATTAAAAGATTAGAATGGTTAAAAGTGAATGTGAAAAATCCTCCACTTTAACTTTGTTTCCCTTTGCAGAGTCACTACTGTTTTCTAGCATATTCTGTTTTAATTGCAAAAAATTGTCCTACGTCCCCCAGAATCACCTGATGGACATCCGAACGGCAGTGATATCCAGGAGAGGATCATACCGTTTGCGTGACGGCCATTTTAAATATGCGTTTGGAAGTAGCATCAATCACCAGCCATATTAAAAGAACAGCATTATTGCTTACAACAATATTATTGACTGGTAAGGAATATATCAAATGTATATTGACATGTTAATTTGTTGAAGAAAATATTATGGAAACAAAAAAGAAACTTGACATGTATTTGTGAGAGAAATACATAATTAATTTGTTGAAGAAAATATAGATAGGAAAGTGAAAGGTTAACATGTATTTGTGAGAGAAAGCCATAAAAGTTCACAAATAATGGTTTGTCATTGCTCTTAATCTCTGCAGTTATTTTAATCTTGCCATGTAATAATTGTTTTTCCCTCAGTTCATCTAAATTCATGTTGACTCCTCCAGCCAGCTGTGTTGTAGTATAAGGCATAGGTTTGGAATGTATATCTTTCATTCAGTCACTTTGTGTTTTGCTCCCAGCTTCAGAACCAATTAGACTTTGCGGTGACCTTTTTAAATTCAGGGGTTGAAATCGACCTCTGGATTACTTGAGTTCCACGTTCCGGAAGCCAGTGATTCATCGGAGGAGTTGAAAGGCCACTGACAAACATTTTGGGGTTTCTGGCGAATGACATTTCTATTGAATGACAATAAAGTTCCCAAGATTCCAAGATTCCAAGATTATACACTTTGCTACATATGGTGTTTCTTCACTGTACTTACTTTTCCATCTTCAACTCTGGTCTCATGGAATGACAGAGCTGTCTTTTGAGGAAAGATTTAGTGAATTGGACTTATTTTTGCTGCAGTTTAAATATGTGAGGTTTAATTTAGTTTAAAGATACAGTGTGGAAGCAGACCCTTCAGCTCATGGTCAGCACAGACCAATAACCAACTGTCCACCAATCCTAAGTTAACCCAGTTTCCCATCCTACACATGGTAATATTGGGCATTTTGGGTGCCTGACAAAATCAAGGATTTCTGCTTTTGTAAAGCCTGCTTGACATCTTATGCAAAAGCTGCAAAGACCACGAGGATCATGGGTCCAGAGTGTCTGTGGCCAAGCCAAACAGCTGATTGCATTTTCATTTCACTTCCACTGCCATTGCAGTTTCAAGGACAGGGCAGGCCAAGCCAAACAGCTGATTGCATTTTCATTTCACTTCCACTGCCATTGCAGTTTCAAGGACAGGGCAGGCCAAGCCAAACAGCTGATTGCATTTTCATTTCACTTCCATTGCCATTGCAGTTTCAAGGACAGGGCAGGCTAAGCCAAACAGCTGATTGCATTTCCATTTCACTTCCATTGCCATTGCAGTTTCAAGGACAGGGCAGGCCAAGCCAAACAGCTGATTGCATTTTCATTTAACTTCCATTGCCATTGCAGTTTCAAGGACAGGCAGGCCAAGCCAAACATCTGATTGCATTTTCATTTCACTTCCAATGCCATTGCAGTTTCATGGACAGGGCAGGCCCAGCCAAACAGCTGATTGCATTTTCATTTCACTTCCACTGCCATTGCAGTTTTAAGGACAGGGCACGGCAAGCCAAACAGCTGATTACATTTTCATTTCACTTCCAGTGCCATTGCAGTTTCAAGCACAGGGCAGGCCAAACAACTCATTTCATTTTCATTAAGGGCTAACAAATCATTTATTGCAAGTACATTGCAGACTCACAGTTCATTTGATTCACAGCTTAGAATGGTAGTCGTGGCATCTCCCTCACAATCTTGCTGAGTGAGGCATGTCGACGCATCCGGGGTTTTATCGTTCCTCCCCCAGAAGGGGCGTTACCTTCATCGCAGCGATTGACAGGCGAGAGCATCTCAAGGTTTTTTAAATACTCATAACTCTTTTATTTTTCACCGATGGGAAAAATCCCTGGGGCCTGATCAGCAGAGGAGGACTATGAGTATGATGGCAAAAAATCATAGCAATATATGGTAGCGTTTTTTTTCTAAAATCAATATACAGCGCAGATAGATGGAAGTGGTCAAGATGAGACTTTTATTTATATAGATAATGGTCTTGCTATCGTGTTTGGCATGGACATTGTGGGCCGAAGGGTCTGTTCTTGTCCTGCACTGTTCGGCATGTTCTATATTATAAATCTAAAAGCTTCCTTAAGCTGGAAGTGTGTAAATGTACAATCTGATATCTATCGCAATAGCAGGAAATCACTGTCACCTTTTGAATCAAAATATTTTAGCCACCTTTACTCAGTGTGGAAATGTCAAAGACCACAGGATGTCGCTTTAAGGAGAGAAGGGCATAATTTAAAGATGTTCAGAGCTAGCTTTTTTTAGACACAAGTTTGTGGGTGCCTGGAAAGCACTGCCAGAGCTGGTGGTGAAGGCAGATAAGTGGCGTTTTAGAGGCCTTTAAATGGGCAGCACGGTGGCACAGCGGTAGAGTTGCTGCCTTATAGTGCAAGAGTCCCGGGTTCGATCCTGACTACGGGTGCTGTCTGTGCGGAGTTTGTACGTTCTCCCCATGACCTCTGTAATCCATTTCCTCCAGCAACTCTACTGCTGTGCCACTGCGTCACGACTTATGTTGAAGTTGATACTACAGCAGCTAAATGGCCAGAACACCAAATTATTAACACGATCATTAATAATAATAACATTAATAACCTGAAGTAAAACCGGTTATGGGCACATTGGAAAAAAACCCGATACAACACAATTAGTTTTATTTTCTTTTTGCTTTGAAAACTTTTGGCATGGGCATAGTAATGGGTTTGCACAAGATTAATGGCAAATTGCACATTGCCTCATTTAATCCACTATTAGCTGTCTTTGGTTCCAAGTCTGTCTTTAAACTTCACGTGCCAACATTTCCAATTTATCTTAACATTACTAGAATGCTGTTCCTACTTTCAACTGAGAGTGGAGCTATTTTCAAGGTACAGCTAGACTTGCTGGACGTTCATTTAGAATCTGGGCTTTTCCAGAACAAACCAATGCAACATTTCAGGTCTCGACCCAAAACGTGACCTCCATGTTCTCCAGAGGTGCTAACTGACCTGCTGAGTTACTCCAGCACTTTGTGTCTTTTTTTTTGTAAACCAGCATTTGTAGTTCCTTGCTTCTAAATTAATCTATACTCCAATGTATATTTTAAAGGCGGAGATTGACAGATTCTTGATTAGTACTGGTGTTATGGGGAGATGAGGGGAGAATGGGATTGAGAGGGAGAGATAGATCAGCCATGATCGAATGGTGGAGTAGACTTGATGGGCCGAATGGCTTAATTCTTCTCCTATAATTTATGAACAGGCCTGAAGAAGTCTTGAACCTAAATGCTGCCTATTTGTCTTCAGAGATGTTGCCTGACCCGCTGAATTACTTCAGCGCGCTTTTATTTAAACATGGGCTTGTACTTCCTTCAGTCTTGAAAGCACAATATTATTAGTCCTCCCCTAGACTGAACCGTTGCTGCCTGCCTTTCCTCTAGGTGCGAAATGTCTATGTAAAGAAACCGCAAAAAATGCAAACTGGAAATAAGTCAATGTTCTCCAGTGATGCTGCCTGGCCCGTTGAGTTACTCCAGCACTCTGTTGTTCTTTTGCTGCAAAATCAAAGGTTAGGTTGATGTGGAATCTGCCTTCCCAAGTGAGTGAGATTATCAGGATCTCTTATCTCGAGCACTTCAATACGCACATGTTCTCTCTCATAGATACATAGATACATAGAAAATAGGTGCAGGAGTAGGCCATTCGGCCCTTAGAGCCTGCACCCCCATTCAATATGATCATGGCTGATCATCCAACTCAGTATCCCGTACCTGCTTTCTCTCCATACCCCCTGATCCCCTTAGCCACAAGGGCCACATCTAACTCCCTCTTAAATATAGCCAATGAACTGGCCTCAACTACCCTCTGTGGCAGAGAGTTCCAGAGATTCACCACTCTCTGTGTGAAAAAGTTTTTCCTCATCTCGGTCTTAACGGATTTCCCCCTTATCCTTAAGCTGTGACCCCTTGTCCTGGACTTCCCCAACATCGGGAACAATCTTCCTGCATCTAGCCTGTCCAACCCCATAAGAATTTTGTATGTTTCTATAAGATCCCCTCTCAATCTCCTAAATTCTAGCGAGTATAAGCCAAGTCTATCCAGTCTTTCTTCATATGAAAGTCCTGACATCCCAGGAATCAGTCTGGTGAACCTTCTCTGCACTCACTCTATGGCAATAATGTCCTTCCTCAGATTTGGAGACCAAAACTGTACGCAATACTCCAGGTGTGGTCTCACCCAGACCTTGTACAACTGCAGCAGAACCTCCCTGCTCCTATACTCAAATCATTTTGCTATGAAAGCTAACATACCATTTGCTTTCTTCACTGCCTGCTGCACCTGCATGCCTACTTTCAATGACTGGTGTACCATGACACCCAGGTCTCGCTGCATCTCCCCATTTCCTAATCGGCCACCATTTAGATAATAGTATGCTTTCCTGTTTTTGCCACCAAAGTGGATAACCTCACATTTATCCACATTATACTGCATCTGCCAAACATTTGCCCACTCACCCAGCCTATCCAAGTCACCTTGCAGTCTCCTAGCATCCTCCTCAGAGTTAGGTGCCAAATGACATGTATAACTAATCCAGTTGGCAGTAAAATCTCCACAGGTTTCTGCTAACATTGGTGTGTGTTTCTGTGTGCTTCTGTGTGTGTCTGTGTGTGTGTGCATGTATGTCTGTATGTGGCTGTGTGTGTGTGTGTGTTTCTGTGTGTGTATGTGTGTGTCTGTGTGTGTGCGTGTCTGTGTGTGTGTGCGTCTGTGTGTGTGTGCGTGTGCGTGTGTGTGTGTGTCTCTCTCTCTGTTTCGCGGACACCAGAAGCATGTGGCAGGGTGTCAGGGACATCACTGACTACAAGAGCAGCCCTGCCTTCCCCCACGGTGATATCACACTGGCCAACGAACTAAACACCTTCTTTGCCCGGTTCGAAACTGGCAACACCACCAGGAGTGGAATAACCCCGGCCATGGCGGAGGGACAGGCCTTAACACTGAGCACCCAGGAGGTACAGTGCGCTCTGCGTAGGATCAATCCGCACAAGGCTGCAGGCCCGGATAGAGTCCAGGGAAGGGTACTAAAGGACTGTGCTGTACAGCTGGCGGAGGTATTCACGAGAATCTTCAATCTGTCTCTATCTCGGGCAACGGTCCCCAAGTGCCTGAAAACAGCCACCATAGTGCCGGTGCCGAAAAAGTCCAAAGTCACCAACCTGAACGACTACCATACGGTTGCCCTAACTCCGATCCCAATGAAGTGCTTCGAAAGGCTGGTCCTCTCCCATATCAAATCCAGCATCCCTGTCTCACTGGACTCCCATCAATTTGCATACAGGGCAAATAGATCAACAGAGGATGCCATCTCTCTGGCTCTTCACACTGTCCTGACTCACCTGGACAGACAGGGCACATATGTGAGGATGCTCTTCATTGACTATAGCTCTGCATTCAATACGGTCATCCCCACCAAGCTCACCACCAAACTCCACCAGCTAGGCCTCAGCTCGCCGATATGCGATTGTATCCTGAACTTTCTGACGGAGCGACCGCAGGCAGTGAGACTGGGCCCGCACCTGTCCTCCACTATCACCCTGAGCACCGGCACACCACAGGGCTGTGTACTAAGCCACATGCTCTACTCCCTCTTCAATCATGACTGTGTCCCTGCATTCGACACCAACACCATCGTGAAGTTTGCAGATGACACAACAGTGATCACCAACGGTGATGAAACAAAATACAGAGCGGAGGTTCAGAACCTGGCAGACTGGTGCGCTCATAACAACTTGTCACTAAACACCTCCAAGACCAAGGAGCTGATTATTGACTTCAGGAGGTCACATAATGGAGAATACGCCCCAATCTCCATTTACGGGGAAAGTGTGGAGAGAGTGTCCAGCTTTAAGTTTCTGGGCACTCACATTTCAGAGGACCTCACATGGTCCACCAACACCGCTGCGCTGGTCAAGAAGGCACAGCAATGACTGTTCTTCCTGAGGACATTAAAAAAGACTGGTCTGCCCCAACAGCTGCTGACAACGTTCTACCGCTGCACCACAGAGAGCATACTAACGTATGGCATCTCTGTGTGGTATCTCAGCTGCACGGAGGCGGAGAGGAGAGCTCTTCAGCGCGTCGTCCATAGATCGCAGAGGATCATTGGGACAGAGCTACCAGCCTTGGAGGGCATCTACCACACACGGTGCCTCAGGAAGGCCGTCAGCATCCATAAGGACTCATCACACCCTTGTAACGGACTGTTTGAACTACTTCCCTCCGGCAGACGTTACAAGGCCTTCTACGCCCGAACCTCCAGACTCAGAAACAGCTTTATTCCAGGAGCTATAGCGGCTCTGAACCGGCCCTGCTGAGTGCCCCCCCACCCACCCCCCTGGACAGTCTCCATCGGATGGTCACGTCACTCAGCTTGCTTATTTATTTATCTTACTTTCTTGTACATCGGTGGAGCTGCATACTAAATCTCGTTGCACTGACGTGCAATGACAATAAAAGATATTATTATTATTATTATTATTATTATTATTATTATTATTATTATTATTCTGTCTGTGTGTGTATGTGTGTCTGTCTATCTGTGTGTGTGTGTCTATCTGTGTGTGTGTGTGTGTCTATCTGTGTGTGTCTGTGTGTGTGTATTTGTGTGTGTGTCTGTGTGTATGTGTCTGTGTGTGTGTGTGTGTGGTTCTGCGTGTGTTTCTGGTTTTCCCTTGACCACAGTAGTGCCACGACTTCTGTGCAGGGATTTAACATTCCGAGACTAGTTGTAGATTCGAACGATACCACTTAAAGGTTTAGCTTAGTGATACAGGATGGAAATGGGCCCTTCGGTCCACAGCCAATACTGACCATAGATCACCCATTCACACTATAGTTCTATGCTATCCCACTTTCCCATTCACTCCCTGGGGCTATCTGTAGAGGCCGATTAACCTACAAACCCATACACCTTTGGGATTTGGAAGGATACCAGAGGAAGCCAGATTGTATTAGTTTTAGTCTTCGCTCCACTGAGTCCACACCGACCATTGTTCACCCGTTCAGTAGGTTCACGTTGTCCCACTTTTTGCATCCTACACACTAGAGGCCAATTAACCGACAAAACCCCACGTCTTTAGAATGCAGAAGGAAACTGGAGCACCTGGACTAAACTTGCGCGGTCACGGAGAGAACGTGCAAACTCCACACAAACAGCGCCAGAGGCCAGGATCAAACCCTGATCTCTGGCTTTGGGAGATAGCTACCTTACAAGCTGTACCACTGTGCCATCCTAAAAGTTTTGATCAAAGTTCCAAGATGCAATTATTGCTAATTTAACACGTTTTCAATATGCAACACGGTGTTTGATTGCAATTGTGATCCTGCCCTCTTTTCAGTTATGGTATCTTTGTCTGTGTATGAGCTACCAGGCTCTAGATTTGTAATGCATCCCACACCAGATTGAAGACCCCCAACTTTAGCAGGATCGAAACGTACATTCCTTAATGGTGTATTTTTGATGTAAGTGTGACATTAGGTAGAAACAAAATGCTGGAGTAACTCAGCGGGACAGGCAGCATCTCTGGAGAGAAGGAATGGGTGATGTTTCGGGTCGGGACCCTTCCCCAGATGCTGAAGACATTGGGTAGCTGTGTGTTTTGGTGGGAAGCTCAGTATTGTTCCCATTGCTCTTGTGTTGTTCATCCATCTTACTAACAGTAAAATGGCCATGTTGTTCTCTGGCCCATATTAAGGTGTCAATGTGAGGTTATATAATATGTATGCACATTTGCTACATCATAGAGTTGTACAGTATGCGAACAGGCCCTTCAGCCCAACTTGCCCACTCCAACCGACATGCCTCGTCTACATTGGTCTCACCTGCCTGCGTTTGGCCCGTATCCCTCTAAAGCTGTCATATCCAAGTACCTGTCTAACTGTTCCTTAAACGTTGGGATAGTCCCCGCCTCAACCAACCTCAATGTGTGAAAAAAGCAAGTAGCCTGAAGAAGGGTCTCGACCCAAAATGTCACCTATCCCTTTTTCTCCAGAGATGCTGCCTGACCCGTTGAGTTACTCCAGCTTTTCGTGTCTAACTTCGGTGTAAACCAGCATCTGCAGTTCCTTCCGACACAAGTCGCCCACCTCCACTTTCCAACTTCCAATAGTTATGAAGATCCCTCTACAACTCATTGTCAAGTTTGGCAGATGTCAAGGGTATAAATGCAGGTGAGAGCCCCTTGGGAAAATCAAACGTGCAGATGCTGCAAAACACAAAACAAAATGCTGGAAACTCTCTCAGCAGGTCAGGCAGCATCTGTGGAAGGAGAAACATATAACATTTCAGGTACGGGACCCTTCATTTGTTTTTGACCATTCAAAGTATTAATTATTTTTTTTTGTTTGCTTAATTGGAACCTAAAACATGCTGGCAAAACAAACTTCTTATCTACAATTCGGAATTTGTGCAAACTGAACGAGATATGCCAGTTATTTGTCTGGCATTGCCCTGAAGTTTGCATAGACCAGGGAAGAACAGCTCTTGGGTTGGGCTTTGAAAGTTACACTGTAATTTATTGAAGGAGAACTCTTGCTGATGCTCACAAGTTTGTACACTATGTACAAAGAGTCTGAAGATGGGTCTCGACCCGAAACGTCACCCATTCCTTCTATCCAGAGATGAGTTACTCCAGCATCATCCACTGTCAATATACGATTCACAAAATAATGCAGTCATATTCTCTCAGCATCACTTGGGCTAGGAATTGCTCAACTGCACAACCAGAGAGCAGTGCTGAACTACTATCTACCTTATTGGTGACCCTCGGACTATCCTTGGTCGGACTTTGCTTGCTTTACCTTGCACTAAACATTATTGCCTTATTATGTATCTGTACCTTGTAAATAGCTCGATTGTAATGATGTCTTGTCTTTCTGTTGACTGGATAGCATATGACAAAAACCTGTTCACTGTACCTTGGTACACGTGACAAACTAAACTGAACTGAACTGAGAAAAATCAACAGAGAAATTTGTGGACTGTCAAATCAAAATCGCTTTCTGCATTTCATTATACAGCATGGCAACAGGCCCTTTGGCCCAACATGCCCACGCCGGTCAACCTGTCCCAGCTACACTCGTCCCACCTGCCGGCATTTGGCCCATAGCCCTCACAAACTATCCTAACCATGTACCAGTCTTAAGGTTTCTTAAATGTTGGGATAGTCCCAGCCTCAACTATGTCCTCTGGCAGCTTGTTCCTTACACCAACCACCCTCTGTGTGAAAAGGCTACCCATCAGATTCCTGTTAAATCTTATCCCCATCACCTTAAGCCTTTGTCCTCTGGTCCTCGATTCCCCTACTCTGGGGAAGAGACTCTGTTCATTTACCCGATCTATTCCTCTCATTTATGGGGAAGCACTAGGTGCAGATACTTGTCCGACGTTAGGAAGCTTTCTAGTTGAGGCAGAGTGCGATTAATTGTGGGAACAGGGTTACCAACTTTCCCACTCCCAAATAAGGGACAAAAAGTCAAAATACGGGACAAATTCCCGAGGGCAATTCGTTGACCGACTCGGCTGTGGTTTGGTGAGCGATAAGATGGCCCAGGTGCTGGACATTCGGAGATCGAGGGGATAATCGCTGTGTTTTTTGCCCTTCAAGGTTGATGAAATTCCCTTCACTCTGTGCAAAGCACTGAGCCATGAATTCTCTTCTGTGTGTAAATATTCTTTAAAAAATGATTCATTATGGAGCAGGAGGTTCTAAATAACTTAAGTACCAGCGTAACCAAAATAGACTAACAGGTTGTTTGTTGTGTAAGAAGGAACTACAGATGCTGTTTAAACTGAAGATAGACACAAAAAGCTGGAGTAACTCAGCGGGAGAGGAAGCATCTCTGGAGAGAAGGAATGGGTGACGTTTTGGGTTGAGACCTTTCTTCAGACTGGTTAGGGATAAAGGAAACAGGAGATATAGACGGTGATGTAAAAGTTGTTTAAAAGTACAATGAATGAAAGATATGTAAAAAAGTGATGATGATAAAGGAAACAGGCTGTTTGTAGGGTGAAAATGAGAAGCTGGTGAGATTTTGGTGGGGAGGGATACAGAGAGAGAGGGAATGCCGGGGCTACCTGATGTGGGAGATGTGGGAGAAATCAAGATTCGTACCACTGGGCTGTAAGCTGCCAAGCAAAATATGAAATGCTGTTCCTCCAATTTGTGTTTAGCTTCACTCACTCTGACAATGGAGGAGACTGAAGACAGAAAGGTTTGTGTGGGAATGGGAAGGAGAATTAAAGTGTCCTGCAACTGGGAAATCAGGTTGGTTCGGATTGGGGAAGGCAATTCTGGATTTAGTGTTATGTAATGAACCAGATTTGATAAAGGATCTTGAGGTGAAGGAGCCATTAGGAGGTAGTGACCATAATATTGTCAAGTTTAATCTACAATTGGAGAGGGAGACGGGTAAATTGGAGGTGTCAGTGTTACAGTTGAATAAAGGGCACTATGGAGCCATGAGGGAGGAGCTGGCCAAAGTTGACTGGAAAGATACACTAGCAGGGATGACAGTGGAACAACAATGGCAGGTATTTCTAGGAATAATACAGAAGGTACAGGATCAGTTCATTCCAAAGAGGAAGAAAGATTCCAAGGGGAGTAAGAGGCGATCGTGGCTGACAAGGGACGTCAGGGACAGTATAAAAATAAAAGAGAAGTACAACGTAGCAAAGATAGGCGGGAAGCAAGAGGATTGGGTAATGTTTAGAAGAAGATAACTAAAAAGACAATACGGGGAGAAAAGATGAGGTACGAAGATAAGCTAGCCAAGAATATAAAGGAGGATAGTAAAAACTTCTTTAGGTTTGTGAAGAGGAAAAATGTAGTTAAGACCAAAGTTGGACCCTTGAAGACTGAAAAGGGTGAATTTATTATGGGGAACAAGGAAATGGCAGATGGGTTGAACAGGTACTTTGGATCCGTCTTCACTAAGGACACAAACAATCTTCCTAATGTACTAGTGGCCAAAGGATCTGGGGTGATGGAGGAACTGAAGGAAATTCACATTAGGCAGGAAATGGTGTTGGGTAAACTGATGGGTCTCAAGGCTGAAAAATCCCCAGTACCCTGCATCCCAGGGTACTTAAGGAAATGGGTCTAGAAATCATGGACGCATTGGTGATCATTTTCCAATGTTCTATAGATTCAGGATCAGTTCCTCTGAATTGGAGGGTAGCTAATGTTATTCAACTTTTTAAGGCGGGAGAGAGAAAACAGGGAATTATAGACCAGTTAGCCTGACATCGGTGGTGGGGAAGATGCTGGTCAATTATGAAAGATGAAATAGCGGCACATTTGGATAGCAGTAACAGGATCGGTCCGAGTCAGCTTGGATTTACGAAGGGGAAATCATGCTTGACTAATCTTTTGGAATTTTTTGAGGATGTAACTTGGAAAATGGACAATGGACAGCCAGAGGATGTAGTGTACCTGGAATTTCAGAACGCATTTGATATGGTCCCACATAGGAGATTAGTGGGCAAAATTAGGGCACATGGTATTGGGGGTAGAGTGCTGACATGGATAGAAAATTGGTTGGCAGACAGGAAACAAAGAGTAGGGATTAACGGTGACTAGTGCGGTACCGCAAGTCTTGGTGCTGGGACCACAGCTATTTCCAATATACATCCATGATTTGGATGAAGGAATTCAAAGTAACATTAGCAAATTTGCAGATGACACAAAGCTGGGTGGCAGTGTGAACTGTGAGGATGATGCTATGAGAATGCAAGGTGACTTGGTATCAATAACAGGAAGGCAGATTACTATCTAAATGGTGTCAAGTTGGGAAAAGGGGGAGTACAAAGGGATCTGGGGGCCCTTGTTCATCAGTCTGTGAAAGTAAGCATGCAGGTACAGCAGGCAGTGAAGAAAGCGAATGGCATGTTGGCGTTCATAACAAGAGGAGTTGAGTATAGGAGCAAAGAGTTCCTTCTGCAGTTGTACAGGGCCCTAGTCAGACAACATCTGGAGTATTGTGTACAGTTTTGGTCCCCTAATTTGAGGAAGGACATTCTTGCTATCGAGAGAGTGCAGCGTAGGTTTACAAGGTTAATTCCCGGGATGGTGGGACTGTCATGTGCTGGGAGAATGGAGCAGCTGGGCTTGTACACTCTGGAGTTTAGAAGGATGAGAGGGAATCTTATTGAAACATATAAGATTGTTAAGAGTTTCGACACGCTAGAGGCAGGAAACATGTTCCCGATGGTGGGGGAGTCCAGATCCAGGGGCGCAGTTTAATAATAAGGGGTAAGCCATTTAGAACGGAGATGAGGAAACACATTTTCTCACAGTGAGTTGTGAGTCTGTGGAATTCTATGCCTCAGTGGGCGGTGGAGGCCGGTTCTCTGGATACTTTCAAGAGAGAGCTAGATAGGGCTCTTAAAGATAGCGTTGTCAGGCGATATGGGGAGGGCAGGAATGGCCTACTCCTGCACCTATTGTCTATTGTCTATTGTGTAGGGACAGGTGTTCCATCTCCTGTGGTTGCAGGGGAAATTGTGTCATGTGCTTGCTTAAATCCAAGAGTTATGCTCAAGACAGGGTATTGTGCTGTAAGCCAAGGTTCAGTGAAAATCCCCAAGTAGTTACACTCAAAGTTTCTGTGTAAGTGACAGATGTTTTTAAGAAGAGAAAACTCCCAAGTGTAGCATGCAGCCATTAGTGACTAATACAGGATTAATCCTAGTTCAGAATTGTAGTTTTCCACTTAAACCACGTTGAATAATGCAGGCTTATTTTAAAATCTAGCTGGGTGAGACATTTAGACAAGTAAAATACCTTCTGGTTTTTGGTCAAGTGCCAAGTAGAAACTGAACTCTCTGCTCGAACTGAAGCAGTAATGTCTGCCTCAAATCTTTTGGAATGCATGAGGTAAACATTCAAACCACATTCAAAATGTGTAGGAAGGAACTGCAGATGCTGGTTTACACCAGAGATAGACACAAAGTTCTGGAGTAACTCAGCAGGACAGGCAGCATCTCTGGAGAGAAGGAATGAATGAGTTTTCGGATCGAGACACTTTGTGGGTTTGGTGACCCCAGTAGACTGCTCCATTTAGTTTGTGCAAATCGGGCCATTTGGCCCCACTGACCTGTGCCTCCTATCCTACTTGCCAAGGTTAATGGTGGCAGGAGAAGTGAATGAATATTTTTCCTTCTTTGGGTTCCTTTTACCAATCTGTTACAAGAACAGCTGTGTCTAGCATTTATATATGCCTGAAGTAATCGAACTCCGCAATTGAATCTACAATGTTGTACACGTTCTTCTTCCTAACGTGTCTAATCTGATGTGCAACTATTTGGGCGGCACGGTGACGCAGCGGTGGAGTTGCTGCCTTACAGCGCCAGAGACCCAGGATCAATCCTGACTGGGGATGCTGCCTGTACCTTCTCCCTGTGACAGCGTGGGTTTTCTCCGGGTGCTTCGGTTTCCTCCCACACTCCACAGACCTGCAGGTTTTCTAGGTTAATTGGCTTTGGAAAATTTGTAAATTGTCCCTAGTGCGTAGGGTAGTGCTAGCGTACGGGGTGATCGCTGGTCGGTGCGGTCTCGGTGGGCCGAAGGGCCTGTTTCCGAGCTATATCCCTAAAGTTTAAGTCAGCTTGTCTTAACTCATCTCATTCCCTTCCCCGCTAAACCCTTTGTTAAAGTTAAAGATTGATATTCTGAGGTATAGAACATAGAACAGTACAACACAGGAACAGGCCCTTCAGCCCACAATGCCTGTGCTAAATGTGACCACTGCCAACTCTTATCTATCTGCACATTATCATTATCCCTCCATTCCCTGCCTATCCAAAAATCTGTTAAATGCCACTGTTGTATCTACCTCCACCACCCCTGGCAACACACTCAAGGTGCACTCTAACCTCTTATAACTTGCTCCACACATCTTTAAACTTTGCTCCACTCTCGTTAAAGCGATGCCCTCTAGTATTCTATCTCTGTCCTGGGAAAAAGGGGCGGGCACGGTGGCGCAGCAGTAGAGTTCCTGGCTTACACTGCTTGCCGTGCCAGAGACCGGGTTCGATCCTGACTACAGGTGCTGTCAGTACAGATTTGTATGTTTTCCCCTTGACCTGCGTAGGTTTTTTTCCGAGATCTTCAGTCTCCCCCCACAATCCAAAGACATGCAGGTTTGCAGGTTAATTTGGTATAAATGTAAATTGTCCCTAGTGTGTGCGGGGTAGTTTAATGCGCGGGTATCGCTGGTTGACATGGACTCGGTGGCCTGAAGGGCCTGATTCTGTGCTGTATCTCTAAACTAAACTAAAAAAGGTTCTGACTGTCTGGTTAAGATATGAGCACATGGGCTCACTGGTCTGAGGGCTATAGAAAAAATCTTGCACTTTGCTGACTTTCACAAGCAATGTTAAACTGAGACCAACGAGGTAACGCCAATAGTTTGTTTTAGAGAGATGGTGTGAAAACAGGCCCTTCCTCCCACCGAGTCCACGCCAACGAACGATCACCCGTACACTAGTCCTATATTCCTCACACTAGGGGCAAATTACAGATGTCAATTAACCTACAAACCGGCACATCTCTAGAATGTGGGAGGAAACCAGAGCACCCGAAGGAAACCCACGCGGGTCACAGAGCGAATGTACAAACTACAAGCACGCGTAGTCAGGATCGAACCCGGGTCTCTGGCACTGTAAGGCAGCAACTCTTAGTCTATCGCTGCGCCATCATGCCGATCAATTCACTTGATGCTAAGGAAGTTGTATGTTAGCCCTCTGCAAACTTCAAAACCCAATGAGATGTTCCTTCTCCATTTGGCACATCAAGTCCTCTCCATCATTCAACCATATCTGGATTGGCATGGCTTAGAACATCAGAACAACCCTCTGCCACTGCCACTGATTTCTCAGGGACTACAAAGGGAAAATGCACTCCAGTAATCCCTCTGTGTGCTTTATATCTGTCTGTTAAGGTGTTCAGATTTGTCAAATATTGAATTGCATTCCAACAGTGGAGTCTTTAGGTTTATAGAGTTAAGTGTGAAACTGATAAAGCAGAAGTATTTTTGTGCCAGGAACAAACTACACACACTTTGACTATGGACAACTCTCATTTGGTAAATGTCAAAAATATTCTGCTGCTTTTTAAGTATTTTCCCCCAACAAGGTAGTGTGGCTCAGTATTAGAGTTGCTGCCTCAGAGCACCGGAGGCCCGGGTGCTGTCTGTACAGAGTTTGTACGTTCTCCCCGTGACCCGCGTGGGTTTTCTACAGGTGCTCCGGTTTCGTCCCACACACCAAAGACGTGCAGGTTTGTAGGTTAATTGGCTTTGGTAAAAAGTCCCCAGTGTGTAGGATAGTGCGGGTGTACAGGTGAATACTGGTCTGTGTGGACTCGGTGGGCCAAAGGGCCCGTTGCCACACTGTATCTCAAAATGAAAACACTTGAGATTTAATATTGTTTGCCTTTTATTTCTTGACAGATCTAAGTAGATTAAGCCAACCCCTTGTCCCCTGTGTTGATCAAATGAAGGGGTGTAATTGTCGTAGACTCTCCCGCACCTGCCCTTCACTTCTGGAGTAATAGAATCAAGCTCATAACTTTTGGAAACATCTTCCTTTAGTTTAGTTTCTACAAGTGGGGTTTAATTCAATGCAGATTTAACTTTCTCCTGTGAAGCATTATCTTGTCCATTACTCGGGTTTCATCAACGTATTTCATTTCTTGAACTGTCAACAGTTTCATGTTGACAGCAAAGTTGGAGCTTGTGTACATTGGCAATGTAGCTCTTTCATATAAGCAAGACACCAGCCAGACCATGAAGGAACAGAGTGCTGGAGTAACTCAGCGAGACCCTTCTTCAGGACCAGACATCAACGAGTGCTGGACTCACCATGATGTAGAAACATAGAAAATAGGTGCAGGAGTAGGCTATTCGGCCCTTCGAGCTAGCACCGCCTTTCAATATGATCTTGGCTCATCATCCAAAATCAATACCCCATTCCTGCTATCTCCCCATATCCCTTGATTCTGTTAGCCCTAAGAGCCACATCCAACTCTCTCTTGAAAACATCCAGTGAATTGGCCTCCACTGCCTGTGTCAGAGAATTCCACAGATTTTCTGCGTGAAAACGTTTTCCCTCTTCTGAGTCCTAAATGGTCTAACCCGTTATTCTTAAACTGTGACCCCTGGTTCTGGACTCCCCCAACATTGGGAACATTGATCCTGTATCTAGCCTTCACTCTTTTAAGAATTTTATATGTTTCTATAAGATCCTCTCTTATCCTTCTCAATTCCAGTAAAATACAACCCCAGTCGACCCATTCTTTCATCATATGTCAGTCCGGCCATCCCAGGAATTAACCTGCTTAACCTACGCTGCACTCCCTCAATAGCAAGAATGTCCTTCCTCAAATTAGGAAAGGTACAGAAGTGTGAAAACGCGCATCTCCATATTCAGGGACAGTTTCTTTCCAGCTGTTATCAGGCAACTGAAGCATCCTACTGTGAGATTCAAAAATCACAAACGCTTTTAGAGACAAAGTCAGCAAAGAAGCTTTTTATTCAAAATCATATTCTGCAGAATAGGTGCCTCTCCTCTGATGTCCCCTAGAGGCACACCGAGGATCGGGATGACTTCCATCTTTATACATTTCATGGGTATCATTGTCACACCCTCATCCCTCCCCATTGTGCTTCTTCCAATCATAACATAAAGCCCACATTCCCACGAGAACGTCCTGGAACGTCCACTCGACGTCAAAGACACCTCCCTTATCATGCATCGCATTTGCATTTAAATGAGACATCTTGTCATAGTGGGTGTGTGTACATATTCATGTAAGTTCATTGCCCATGCGCACTGAGTGTTTCTCCTGAACCTTACCCTAGTTCTTGGCTGGGCTGTTGCTATCTTCTCTGTTCTCATCCTTGAAAAAGTCACCATCTGTACTCGTCCTTTACTCCCCCTATTCTCCCTACTATACTCCCTACTATACAAAGGGTTCTTGTCTAAATCAACTTATACCTATTAACCCCTTTCTCACAATCCACACTTTTACTTTTGCTACTGCAATCTTTGATTTAGACTATCTGCCCCTTCTCTAATGCTAGCAGCAGAATCTTCGCCTCTCCCTATCTTCCTCTCATTCGATAGACAGGGAGGTGAGACCTGCTAGGGCTCTCGATACTGACCCATCAGGAGCAGTGTTGTTGGGGATGAAGGTGCAACATTGTTCCCCAAACATTACACACACCCCTCCCTTCTCAGCCAGTAGCATGTCTAAGGCCATGCGATTTTGCCAGGCCATTAGGCTGGTATCTGTCAGTTGTTCCGCTAATCCTTCAACTGCATCTCGAGTGTAATTTATAAAGCGTTGTTGATTGTAGTATAGGTAGTTGATCCAGTCCACATTTTTATTAAGTGTGGACCACCAGAAGAGTATGGACTCAAAGCCCGCAGCTATCTGGTTTCTGGCTTTGAATTCATCGGGTACCCTTCTTGGCACCCCTATCGCATCTATATATATGTGTGTGTCGAAGGGGCTGTCCTTCGGCTCTTTGTATTGTTGTTGCTAGCCGGGAATAGGTAATGATAACTCTGGCAGGTCACATCCTTTGGTAGGATAGGATTCGTGAATAGCTGTAGTATACATGACATAGCCCCAGGTGTCCTATCCCAATTCAAGGGAAATGGTTCTGGAACCAGCTGAGGCTTAGCTCCGGTGCAGGCGTAGCAATTGGTGTGTTGCATACTCCTGGCCGTGTACATCATCCAGGCAAGCCAGGTGTTGGCTCCCTTCCCTCCTGTAGGTATTCCCTCCTCATATAATTGCCTTAATTCTGTTTCTCCTGCTACTATCATTATCTTCAAATCCTTAGGCTCATTCTCCCTGTTCGATCTGCACATCCTTCCACTTTCCTGCATTTGAACACTCTGTATGCTTACATAGTTGGGTAACCACCCAACACACGACCCACCAACACGAAATCTTCATTTTTCCCGCGGGTTCTTGTTAAATATTAAAGTCAATGGTTCCTCTCCTTTGCGCACAGTCCACGGGCTGATATTGTTTGGTGGGGCCTCCACAGGACCCTTAAATCGGCTTGCGTGTGTCCACCCTTTTTCTTTTGTTCGTACTGCTGTCTCGGTGATTAGTAACACCAGGTAGGGTCCAGTCCACTTAGGTTGCAGCTTTTCTTCCTTCCATGATGTTACAAGATCCCAGTCCCCCGCTTTCACAGAATGGATTGGAAAGTCGAGATGGGGACTCTGTGCCAGCAGCCCCTTGGTTCTTAATTCTGTAATAGAATGAGATACTTCCAGTAAATAGTTCCTTAGGAATACATCATTCCCTTGTATTTGTTGGGACCCCTCCTATCGTTCCTAAATAATAAAGACCTAACTTGTTCAACCTTTCTCTGTGTCTTAGTTGCTGAAACCCAGTCAACATTCTAATTGATCTCCTCTGTACTCTCTCTCTATTTTGTTGACCTTTTCCTATAATTATGTGTACCAAAATTATACACCATACTCCACAATTGACCTCACCAATACCTTGTACAATTTAACATTACAACCCAACTTCTATACACAATGCTCTGATTTATAAAGGCCAACACACCAAAAGCTTTCTTTACCATCCTATCTTCATGAAATTCCACCTTCAGGGAACCATGCACAGTTATTCCTAGATCCGCCTGTTCAACTTCATTCCTCAATTCACAATCATTTACCATGTACATTCAATTTTGATTTGTCCTGCCAAGATGTATCATCTCATACTTATCAACATTAAACCCATCTGTCATGTTTCAACCCATTCTTCCAAATGACCTAAATCTCTCTGTACACTTTTTTTAAAATCTACTTCATTATTCACAACACCACCTATCTTAGTATCATCTACATACTTATTAATCTATTTTACCACACCAACATCCAGATTATTGATTCACATGACAAACAACAGTGGACCCAACACACATCCCCGAGGTACCCTTCTAGTCACTGACCTCCAACCTGACAAACATCCATCCACCATTGCTCTCTGACATCTCCCATACAGCCACTTTTTAATCCATCTTGCTATTCCTTACTAACCCTTCTTAACCAACCTTATTTCCTTATTGAACCTTGTCAAAGGCCTTACTGAAGTTCATCTAGACAACATCCATCACTTTACCCTCATCAATTTCCCTAATAACCTTTTCAAAAAATTCAAGATTAGTCAAACATCACAATCACAAATCCATGCTAATTCTTCCTAATCCTACCCTATTTATCCAAATTCTTATATTGTCTTAAGTATGCTTTCCATTATTTTGCCCACCACTGATGTCAAACAACGTTCTTGTTCAAACTCTACTCTTTTCTCACATCTCTTGTCCTCCTGTTCACTTACCTCAGGGCTATTATCTATTCATACCTGCGGGACAGCCCTCAGGTATTATTGAAATGGTACCAGGTATATCAACCTTCTACCTGAACATCGGTCGGTAGTTTAAAAAACTCATACATACACCTTGTCTTCAGGTTTAAAGGGTCCTTCCTCCTGGTCCACCTCCAACAGCTTTTACTTTTCCTGTTCATAAATAGACTTGTATATTAAACAAATCTTATTTATATTAACCTTCAATGTTCCATTTATTCTTTCCACCATGCCTGTGACTGCAGGTGTTACATACCCAAATGTGTATTTTACTCTAAGGGTCTCTATCGCCAACTTAGCTACTCCCTAAATAAAAACAATCCGTTGTCAAAGCTGATTTCTGTAGGTCTACCAAACCTCTTAATTACCTTATTCATCATAAACGACACTACAGGGCTTATACCTAATCTAGTCTGAACTATATCCTGCCTTTTCCCGAGGTTATCATACTCTGTCCTACATTCTGAAGTATTTTTTTTTTTAAATCTCTCTCTCTCTCTCTTACATCGCTTGTTACTTATGGAACAATATCAACAAATCCTCCTTTAAATCCCTTTCTCTCTTGGGGACCCCAGTCCTGTTAGGGCTTATATCCAGATTAATTTCACTCCTGATAGGACTTTTTGAGGAAACGTACCCCAAAGACATTCATTATTGGCATGTAATTCTCTGGCCCTGCTTGGTTCCGTCATAGGACTCACTTAGGTCCATTGTTTATTGACAACAACTCCTCCTGCTGGTTTGCAAGTCTTTTTCCTATCTTTGGGATATTTCTCGACCACAGAGACCAACTGTTCGCTGAATCTGCTTGACTTTAAGAAGAATGACATCCACCACAGTAGTTCATAATAACCATGAGAGACGGGCTCCATTCCATCTGTCAACTTGAAGTGGGTTCACCAAACCCATTCTGCCAGGCATTGAAACAGCTGGTAGCTACTAGAGATCGAAACTCTAACCTTCTCTGTGTGGATTAATAACCAAAGAAAGGAGTATCGAGAATGCCGGTGAAAAAGGACAGCGCCAAGCAGGCTTACAAAAGGAGATCTAAGGTAGATCTGAATCTGTTAATAGACCAAGATAAAAGGTGGAGTGACTCAGCGGGTCTTATTCTTAAACTGTGACCCCTGGTTCTGGACTCCCCCTACATTGGGAACATAGGGACGTGGGGCTCTTCTGCCACCTCTGAGCTTTTCTTTATGGGACAGAATCCTATCCATCCAGTGACAATCCTGTCACCAATCTCCAACATTCCCCCACCTATCCCCTCCTCCCAGCCCCTACCCAGCCTTCTACCCTCTCTGGACCCTTTTATATCCACTGTTGGTGCAACAGCTGTCTTGGCTTCTCTACTCCACTGGCCCACTCAAACCGGAAGGGTCCCAATGTGAAACGACAAATGTTAGGGAGCATCTCTGGAGAACATGGATAGGTGACGTTTCACAGAGTGCTGGAGTAACTCAGCGGGTCAGGCAGCATTTCTGGAGAACATGGATAGGACAGGACAGTGAAGCTAGTGGGAGAACTAGGGTGGGGTAGGGATGGAGAGAGAGGGAACGCAAGGGTTACTTGAAGTTGGAGAAATCAATATTCATATCGCTGAGTTGTAATCTGCCTGTCCCGCTGAGTTTCTCCAGTATTTTGTGTCTATCTTCAATGTAAACCAGCATCTGCTGTTCATGCACATTTTGTCTTGCCCACATTGACCAAGATGCTCCATCGACACTAGTTCCTCCAGCCTGCATTTGCTCCATATCTCTCCATACCTATCCTATCCATGTACCTGTCAAGTCAAGAGTGTTTTATTGTCATATCTCACAAAATGAACAATTAAATACTGACTTACGATACGATAGAACTTTATCTATCCAAGGAGGGAAATTGATCTGGCAACATTCATAAAACACAAGATAAAGGCGGTCATGGTGGCGCAGCGGGAGTGTTGCTGCCTTACAGCCAATGCATGCTGGAGACCCAGGTTCTATCCCGATTACGGATGCTGTCTATACGGAGTTTGAACATTCTCCCCGTGACCTGCGTGGGTTTTCTCCGATATCTTCGGTTTCTCCCACACTCCAAAGACGTACAGGATTGTAGGTTAATTGGCTTTGGTAACATTGTAATTGTCTCTAGTGTGTGGAGTAGTGCTGGTGTACGGAAGGGGATGGGGTTGTACAGTTTGATAGCCACGGGGAAGCAGGATCTCCTGAGGCGTTCTGTGCTGCATCTTGGTGGAACCAGTCTGTTGCTGAAGGTGCTCCTCAGTGTGTCATGGAGCGGGTTACGTAGCAGTACAACAGTAGTGTAAACATATTGCACTGTAAAACCCTTACTAAACAGCAACAAAAGTTCAGTGTATATTAGAGAAACAGACAATTAGTCCAAATAGTCCCATCCAAATGTCTTCTAAATGCCATTGTACCAGCCTCCACTACTTCCTCAGGCAGTGTGTTCCATATACCCACCTCCTGGGTGAAGGGAGTGAATTAATTATGGTAGACAAAAATGCTGGAGAAACTCAGCGGGTGATGTGTACTGCCTCATCCGCTGAGTTTCTCCAGCATTTATGTCAACCTTCGATTTTTCCAGCATCTGCAGTTCTTTCTTAAACGAGTTAATTATGGTAGTGCTTTAGGAATGTTGGATTCAGCCGAGTCATAAACGAAGCCTCTGTAGAAGAATCTATTCAGTTTTGTACTAATTATGCTTTTTTTGTTGATGGGGTGAGAAAACGTGAATTTTTGAGGCTGGGCAAATACCCATGGGTCAGGCAAACTAGTTTAAATTGGACAAATTGCATTTTCACTTCAAATGAAATAAATTGGCTTGTTCAACCGTTGCTTATTCTTCCACATGAACTCGTTTACAGCATCTGCAGACTCCTTTTAATTTAAAATTCTTTTAAAATAGGGTTTGACTTAGTCAAAGCTTCACTTGTAAACCCAACTTTTTGCATCTTTGAACCTTGAATTGCAGGGACTGGGGTAGCTCTGTTGGTGAGGAATGAAATTCAGTCCCTTGCAAGGGGTGACATTGAAACAGGAAATGTAGAGTCAGTATGGACAGAACTAAGGAATTGTAAGGGTAAAAAGACCCCAAATGGGACATCCAAAGGCCCCCAAACAGTAGCCTGAATATTGGGTGCAAGTTGATACAGGAATTAAAATTGGCATGTAGTATAGGTAATGCTACAGTTGTTATGGGAGATTTCAACATGCAGGTAGACTGGGGAAATCAGGTTAGTACTGGACCCCAAGAAAGTGAGTTTGTGGAGTGCCTTCGTGATGGATTCTTAGAGCAGCTTGTGTTGGAGCCAACCAGGGAGAAGGCAATTCTGGCTTTAGTGTTATGTAATGACCCGGATTTGATAAAGGAACTTGAGGTTAATGAGCCATTAGGAGGTAGTTAGTGACCATAATATGGTCAAGTATAATCTACAATTGGAGAGGGAGAAGGGTGGATCGGAGGTGTCAGTGTTACAGTTGAATAAAGGTGACTATGGAGCCATGAGGGAGGAGCTGGCCAAAGTTGACTGGAAAGATACACTAGCAGGGATGACAGTGGAACAAAATGGTAGGTATTTATGGGATAATACAGAAGGTGCAGGATCAGTTCATTCCAAATACGAAGAAAGATTCCAAGGGGAGTAAGGGGCGACCGTGGCTGGCAAGGGACGTCAGGGACAATTTAAATGTAAAAGAGAAGAAGTACAACATAACAAAGATGAGCGGGAAGCAAGAGGATTGGGTAATGTTTAAGGAGCAACAGAAGATAACTAAAAAGGCAATACGGGGACAAAAGATGAGGTACGAAAGTAAGCCAGCCAAGAATATAAAAGAGAATAGTAAAAGCTTCTTTAGGTATGTAAAGAGGAAAAAATTAGTAAAGACCAAAGTTGGACCATTGAAGACTGAAAAAGGTGAATTTATTATGGGGAACAAGGAAATGGCAGATCAGTTGAACAGGTACTTTGGATCCGTCTTCACTAAAGAGGACACTCCTGATGTACTAGTGGCCAGAGGATCTGGGGTGATGGAGGAACTGAAGGAAATCCACATTAGGCAGGAAATAGTGTTGGATAGACTGATGGGAATGAAGGCTGATAAATCCCCAGGGCCTGATAGTCTGCATCCTAGGGTACTTAAGGAAGTGGCTCTAGATATTGTGGATGCATTGGTGATCATTTTCCAATGTTCTTTAGATTCAGGATCAGTTCATGTGGATTGGAGGGTAGCTAATGTTATCCCACTTTTTAAGAAAGGCGGGAGAGAGAAAACAGGGAATTATAGACTAGTTAGCCTGACATCGGTGGTGGGGAAGATGCTGGAGTCAATCATTAAAAGATGAAATAGCGGCATTTGGATAGCAGTAACAGGATCGGTCCGAGTCAGCATGGATTTACGAAGGGGAAATCATGCTTGACTAATCTTCTGGAATTTATTGAGGATCTAACGAGGAAAATGGACAAGGGAGGGGGGCCAGTGGATGTGGTGTACTTGGACTTTCAGAAAGCATTTGATTAGGTCCCACATAGGAGATTAGTGGGCAAACATAGGGCACATGGTTTTGGGGGTAGAGTGCTGACATGGATAGAGAAGTGGTTGGCAGACAGGAAACAAAGAGTAGGGATTAAAGGGTCCCTTTCAGAATGGCAGGCAGTGACTAGTGGGGTACCGCAAGGCTCGGTGCTGGGACCGCAGATATTTACAATATACATCAATGATTTAGATGAAGGGGTTCAATGTAACATTAGAAAATTTGCAGATGACACAAAGCTGGGTGGCAGTGTGAACTGTGAGGATGATGCCATGAGAATGCAGGGTGATTTCGACAGGTTGGGTGAGTGGGCAGATGCTTGGCAGATGCAGTTTAATGTGGATAAATGTGAGGTTATCCACTTTGGTAGCAAAACCAGGAAGACAGATTACTATCTAAATGGTGTCAATTTGGGAAAATGGAAAGTGCAACGGGATGTGGGTTTCCTTGCTCATCAGTCAATGAAAATAAGCATGCAGGTACAGCAGGCAGTGAAGAAAGCGAATGGCATGTTGGCCTACATAACAAGAGGAGTTGAGTATAGGAGCAAAGAGGTCCTTCTGCAGTTGTACAGGGCCGTAGTCAGACCATTGTGTACAGTATTGGTCCCTTAATTTGAGGAAGGACATTATTGCTATTGAGGGAGTGCAGCGTAGGTTTACAAGGTTAATTGCCGGGATGGCGGGACTGTCGTATGCTGAGAGAATGGAGCGGCTGGGCTTGTACACTCTGGAGTTTAGAAGGATGAGAGGAGATCTTATTGAAACATATAAGATTATGTAGGGTTTGGACACGCCAGAGGCAGGAAACATGTTCCCAATGTTGGGGGAGTCCAGAACCAGGGGCCGCAGTTTGTGAATAAGGTATAAGCCATGTACAACGGAGACGAGGAATCGCTTCTTCACACAGAGAGTTATGAATTCTGTGGAAGTCTCTACATCAGAGCGCTGTGGAGGCTGGTGCTCTGGATGATTTCAAGAGAGAGCTAGATAGGGCTCTTAAAGATGGTGGAGCCAGGGGATATGGGGAGAAGGCAGGAACTAGGTACTGATTGAGGATGATCAGCCATGATCTCATTGAATGGCGGTGCTGGCTCGAAGGGCCAAATGGCCTTCTCCTGCACCTATTGTCTATTGTCAATTGGCTCATCCCCGGATTGCGACTGGGTTCTCTTCCTGGGAGCTCTTTGTGACAAGAACGGTTTGCAAATGGGAAATGCCGAGGTAAGGACCGATTTCTCACTTGGTAGAAGATGCCTCCTGTCCCATAGCAACGGCCAAATGCATCTGCTGAACTCCCAAACTCTCTATTGGATGGATGGGCCGTACATAAAGAGAGTGACCACGCAGTGGGGAGGATCTGTATCTAAATGTAGAGCAGACAAAATGTATAGGAAAAAACAGCAGATGCTGATTTACACCAATGATAGACTCAAAATGCTGGAGTAACTTAGCGGGACAGGCGGCATCTCTGGATAGAAGGAATGGGTGATGTTTTGGGCCTATCTTCATTGTAAACCAGCATCTGCAGTCCTTATATCACCCTCTCTATCTCTCATTTGCCTCACTCCTGACTCTCAGTCTGAAGAAGGGTCTTGACCCATAACGTCACCTACTCCAGCATTTTGTGACTATCTTAAATGTAGAGCAAGATGGGGCAAATGGCCTGAAAGAGAGACCAGAATAAGATGCAATGTCAAATTACCATCTACAGGGGATCAGTTATTCTCATTATGGTGGTGTTTAGTTTGTGCCCAGTCTGTTTTGGAGAACTATATGTGTAGGCTTATTATTGCCACGTGTACTGAGATAAAGTGAAAAGCTTTGTTTTCAAAGGTTTAAAAGGTCTTTTATTGTCACCTGTACCAATTAAGGTACAGTGATATTCGAATTACCAATTCGCCGTACAAAAAAAGTAACAAGACACACAACTACATAAAAGTTACCATAAACATCCACCACAGCGGATTCCTCGCTATGATGGAAGGCAATAAAGTCTAACCTTCTTCCCTCATTTTTCTCCTGCAGTCGGGGCAGATGATCCATCTGTCGGGGCAATTGGAGCTCCCGCAGCCGGCGGTCGAAGCCCCCGCGTCGGGGCGATCCAAGCTCCAGCGTCGGGGCAATTCAAGCTCCCGCGTCGGGGCGCTCCAAGCGCCCGCAGCCTGCGGTCGAAGAATGGTGAAGCGTCTCAGGCTGTTAGTAGAATAAAATAACACAGCATCTGGTTAACCCAGAGAACACGGTCCCTCATTGATGTGTGGGAAGGAGCAGAACTGCAGATGCTGGTTTGAACCAAAGTTAGACACAAAATCTGGAATATCTCAGTGGGTCAGGCAGCATCTGTGGAGAAAAGGAATGGGTGACGTTTAGGGTCGAGAACCTTCTTCAGACTGAGAGTCAGGGGTGAGGGAAAAGAGAGATATGGAAGACATTTGAAAGCAGACGATGATCAAGGAATAGTTGATTGGTTCATTCGAAGGTAGACATAAAATGCTGGAGTAACTCAGCGGGTCAGACAGCATCTCTGCAGATAAGGAATGGGTGACATTTCGGGTCGGGACCCTTCTGCAGACAAGAATGGTTCATTGTTGGCAGGGGAGAAGCTGACAACAAGGCATACAATCAGTAAAACTAATCAGGACAGTGTAATCAAACCCGAAACATCACCTGCCCCTTTCGCCAGGGATGCTGTCAGTCCCACTGAGTTCCTCCAGCCTTTTGTGTCTATCTTCGGTTTTTCATTGATCTTTGACATTGCCCTCCATGGTGAATAGAGCTTTTGGTATACAGGCCTTGTTTTCTCAGGACCATATGATGGTGGGGAGGTCAGTACCCGTGATGGACAGGGCAGTGTCCACCACCTTTTATAATCTCCTTCTTACCTGGGCTTTCGAGTTGCCGAAAATGGCCGTGATGCAACCAGTCAAATGTACAGATCCACCACCGAATTTCCGGCACCCTTGGTTCCAGAGCCTTTCTGGATTATTCTTTTTGCTGGACAAAAAGAGGTCATGGTCTCGAGGGGAGTTCAATGGTACTGGAACGGTCCACCTAGGCCGCCGGTGGACTGAGATATCGGCCCGCAAAGTTGGCCGTGGAAGTGGGCAATTGGAACAGATCTGCCGGCTCTGGCCGCCGGGGGCATATTCATCCCGCCGATCGGCACAGAAGTCCCGATGAGGTTAAGATCAGCCGCCTCACCCGGCCTGGGTACCACATTTTCGCGGGAGAGTTCCGGGGGCATTTCAAGAGTGCACTCGTAATTTTGTCTGGACCACCAGTTGCCGCAGAATCGGTGGTGGACCTGTACATTGTGTTTGTTTGCGTATGTGCACTGCTTGATGTTAGTGTTTGAGGTACTTTTCCCGGGGTTGGGATGAATAGCCAATCATGGATTCAGTCGACACTGGATAACTATCTCTCCTGCCTAGAGTCACATAACATGCAAGCAGGTCATTCGGCCCAACTTACTCAAACCGACCAACATGTCCCATCTACACTAGTCCCACCTGCCTGTGTTTGGCCCATAACCTTCCTAAACCGTTCCTATCCATGTACCCGTCCATTATGCTTCACATATGAACCCTGTTAGAGGAAAGATGTTGTCAATCTGGAGGAGAGGGAGCAGAGAAGATTTACGAGATGTTTCCAGGACTCGAGGGCCTGAGCTATAGGGAGAGGTTGGGCAGGCTAGGACTTTATTTCATGGAGTGCGGGAGGCTGATCTTATAGAAGTGTATAATATCATGAAAGGAATAGATTGGATAAATGCACAGTCTTTTACCCAGAATTGAGGAAATCCAGAACCAGAGGACATAGGCTTCAGGTGTGGGGGGGAAAGATTTAATAGGAACCTGAGGGGCCACGTTTTTACACAGAGGATAGAAGGTGTGTGGAGCGAGCTGCCAGAGGAGGTAATGGACTATAACAATATTTAAAACACATTTGGATGGATAGGGCAGATTTAGAGGGATATGTACCAAATACAGGCAGGTGGGACTAGTGTAGCAGGGACATTTTGGTCGGTGTGGGCAAGTTGAGTTGAGAAGCCTGTTTCCACGTTGTATCTCTCTTTGACCAGGTCCTTCAAGTTATAAATTCACCGCTACTATCGAACTATCCATGTGAAACCACAGCCTTACTATTTTAAGCTATTTCCGTACATCACACAGAGGTGAAATAATGCAGAGCTCAGGCAACCGATGAAGTAATCAATTATTCCTACTCCGCAGCACGCCCCATGTAATAATTAATTAATAGACGCTCTGTTCCATTATGTGGCCATTTAGAATGCGCAAGGCATTTTTGGCTGCAATCTTTTGTAAGTAACGACTGCGCCACATTCTCGACAAAGGGTTTTGTGCAGCAGCATTAATTATATCCTGCCACTTCACCTTCCAAATGCCAAATTAAACTTTACGGCCTTGTCGATTTATGTGCTTTTGATTTGTATCGAGATTTACTTTGGTAGTCTGAAGAAGGGTCACCCAAAACGTCACCCAATCCTTCTCTCCAGAGATGCTGCCTGTCCCGCTGAGTTACTCCAGCTTTTTGTGTCTATTTACGATGGATGTTGCCAGGACTTGAGGGCCTGAGCCATAGGGAGAGGTTGAGCAGGTTTGGTGTGCAGGAGGGTGAGGGCTGACTTTAGAGAGGCGTACAAGACCGTGAGGGGAATAGATAAAATGAATGCAGTATGTTACGCAGGGTTTGGGAACCAAGAACCAGAGGACATAGGTTGAAGGTGAGATGGGAAAGATTTACTTTCAGACCCGAAACGTCACCTGCCCCTTTTCTCCAGAGATGCTGTCTGTCCCGCTGAGTTCCTCCAGCCTTTTGTGTCTTTAGTTTTTCATTGATCTTTGACATTGCCCTCCATGAGTAGAGCATTTTGGTTCCAGAGCCTTTCTGGATTATCCTCCGATACTTTACTGGAGAACCTACCTGATCTCCCGGTTGCTCAACACTTAATTCTCCTCCCATTCCCACACTGACCTTTCTGTCGTTGGCCTCCTCCATTGTCAGAGTGAAGCCCAGCGCAAATTGGAGGTAGTGTTTGGACGATCAAATTGAAATTAGCTTCCTTGAAGTTGTTGCCAGGCGATCTGTTTAAAGAAGATTAAATAATTGAGTGGGTTTAGCGTGAGCATTGGCTGCAGCTCACTGCATTGGTCATAATTAGCAATGTTGGATACATGTAAACATGTATAATTCCTGAGGCCTGACATTAGGGTGGTTGGAGGTACCCAGTTGTCTGAGACTGGTTTCACAATTGCTGCTAGTCAGAGGGTGGTGATTGTGTGGAATTCTTTGCCACAGAAGGCTGTGGAGGCTGTCAATGGATATTTCAAAGGCAGAGATAGATAGATTTTTGTTTAAGAAAGCAACTGCAGATGCTGGAAAAATCCAAGGTAGACAAAAATGCGGGAGGAACTGAGCGTGTGAGGCAGCATTTATGGAGAGAAGGAATAGGCGACATTTCGGGTCGAGACCCTTCTTCAGACTAACAGATAGAAAGATTTTTGATTAGTGCGGGTGTCAGGGGTTATGTGGAGAATGCAGGAGAACAGGGTTAGGAGGGAGAGATAGATCAGCCATGATTGAATGGCGGAGGAGACTTGTTGAGACGAATAGCCCAATTCGGCTCCTATCACTTATGAACTTATGAACAGCACCTCAAATCTTGCCTGGGCAGCTTACACCCCAGTGGTATGAACATTGACTTCTCTAACTTCAAGTAGCCCTTGCTTTCCCTCTCTCTCCAGCCCTCCCCCTTCCCAGTTCTCTCACTAGTCTCACTGTCTCTGACTACATTTTATCTCTGTGCCCACTCTCGTCATCACTCTGAAGAAGGGTCTCAACATGAAACATCACCCATTCCTTCTCTCCAGAGATGCTGCCCGTCCCGCTGAGTTACTCCAGCATTTTGTGTCTTATCTTCGATTTAAAAGACATTTTGACAGGTCTGGAAATAGGAAAGGTTGAGAGGGATATGGGCCAAATGCAGGCAGGTGGGACTAGAGTTTGTACGTTCTCTCTGTGACTGTTTGTGTTTTCTCCGGGTGCTCCGATTTCCCCCCTCATTCCAAAGGCGTGCAGGTGTGTAGATTAATTCTGAAAATTGTCCCCAGTGAGTAGGGTAGACATAGTGTACGGGTGATCGCTGGTTGGCGCGTACTTGGTGGGCCGAACGGCCTGTTTCCATGCTGTATCTCTAAAGTAAGCTTAGAAGGAATGGCAGTGCATAATTTCACCATGTTGAGCAATACTCTCTGTATCGTGGACATCACCACAATCCCATTTACTTGTCCATCATATGTTAACACCTCAGGTAACATTGACCCCTCGCTCATAAGTTACAGGAGCAGAATTAGGCCATTCGGCCGCCAAGTCTCTCCTGACTTCTCCCCATAACCCCTGACACTCGTTCTAATCAAGAATCTATCCTTAAAAATATCCAGTGACTTGGCCTCCACGGCCGCCTGTGGCAATGAATTCCACAGATTCATCACCCTCTGACTAAGGACATTCCTCATCTCCTTCTTAAAGGAATGTCCTTTAATACTGAGGCTCTGGTCCTAGACCAGGGGTTGCCAACCTTTTTCATCCCATTTACCCTGGCAACTTTAATAACACATTACAATATTATTTCACTTATTTATGAACAACTAATGATGAACAGATACCAGAACCAAACACAGTCAGTCAATGAGAAAAAATATGTACAAATCCAGAATCAATACATTTGCACCCTGGGTAGGCAAAATGGACCCTGTGGGGGGGTATATTTACCCCAGGCTGGGAACCCTTGTCCGAGACTCTCCCATGAGTGGAAACATCCTATCCACATCCATACTGTCCAAACCTTTCACTATTTGGTGCATTTCAATGAACTCCAGCGAGTACAGGCCCACTGCCGTCATAAACGCTCAACATAGGTTAACCCGCTCATTCCTGGGATCATTCTCGTAAATCTCCTCTGGACCCTCTCCATAGGCAGCACATCCTTCTTCAGATATGGTGCACGAAATTGCTCACAATACTCCAAATGTGGCCTGACCAGCGCCTTATAGAGCCTCAGCATTACATCCCTGTTTTTGTATTCTAGCCCTCTTTAAATAAATGCTACTATTGCGTTTGCCTTCTTTATCACCGATTTGTCTTGCTGATTACCTTTTTGGGAATCCTGCACCAGAACTCCCAAGTCCTTTTGCACCTCCGATTTCTGGATTCTCACCCCATTTAGAAATTAGTCTACGCCTTTTTCCCCCATTCATCTTTCTCTCAAACTATATTTTATTCCATCCATTGAACTCCAGTTTTTAAACATCTGTTCATTATTCATTCTGCCATAATTTGTTTCTGGCATCCTTATCCATCTCACTTAGCTCCCATCCCCCACATATGCTGAATCCTCCTTAGTTTAGTTTTAGAGCTACTGCGTGGAAACTGGCCCTTTGGCCCACCAAGTCTACGCTGACCAACGATCACCCGCACGCTAGTTCTATGTTATTCTACACGCTCGGGGACAATTCAAAGAAGCCAATTTACATTAGAGCTGCTGCCTCACAGCGCCAGAGACCCGGGTCAGTTTAGTTTATTGTCACGTTTACCGAGGTACAGAGAAAAGTTTTTTGTTGCGTGCTATCCAGTCAGTGGACAGACAATACATGATTACAGTCAAGCCATTTACAGTGTACAGATGCATGATAAGGGAATAATGTTTAGTGCAAGATAAACCCAGTAAAGTCCGATCAAATATAGACCAAGGGCCATCAAGTTCAAGTTCAAGTGAGTTTATTGTCATGTGTCCCTGATAGGACAATGACATTCTTGCTTTGCTTCAGCACACAGAACATAATAGGCATTTACTACAAAACAGATCAGTGTGTCCATATACTATACTATAAATATATACACACATGAATAAATAAAATGATAAAGTGCAAATAACAGATGATTGGTTATTAATAATCAGAGTTTTGTCCAAGCCAGGTTTAATAGCCTGATGGCTGTCGGGTAGTGGCTATTCCTGAACCTGGTTGTTGCAGTCTTCAGGCTCCTTCCTGTACCTTCTACCTGAAGGAAGCAGGGAGATGAGAGTGTGGCCAGGATGGTGTGGGTCTTTGATGATACTTCCAGCCTTATTGAGGCAGCGACTGCGATAAATCCCCTCAATAGAAGGGAGGTCAGAGCCGATGATGGACTGGGCAGTGTTTACTACTTTATGTAGTCTTTTCCTCTCCAGGGCGCTCAAGTTGCCGTTCCAAGCCACGATGCAACCGGTAAGCATGCTCTCTACTGTGCACCTGTAGAAGTTAGAGAGAGTCCTCCTTAACACACCGACTCTCCATAGTCTTCTCAGGAAGTAGAGGCGCTGATGAGCTTTCTTGATGATTGCATTAGTGTTCTCAGACTAGGAAAGATACATAGATACATAGAAAATAGGTGCAGGAGTAGGCCATTCGAGCCTGCACCGCCATTCAATATGATCATGGCTGATCATCCAACTCAGTTTCCCGTACCTGCCTTCTCTCCATACCCCCTGATCCCTTTAGCCACAAGGGCCACATCTAACTCCCTCTTAAATATAGCCAATGAACTGGCCACAACTACCCTCTGTGGCAGAGAGTTCCAGAGATTCACCACTCTCTGTGTGAAAAAGTTTTTCCTCATCTCGGTCTTAAAGGATTTCCCCCTTATCCTTAAGCTATGACCCCTTGTCCTGGACTTCCCCAACATCGGGAACAATCTTCCTGCATCTAGCCTGTCCAACCCCTTAAGAAATTTGTACGTTTCTATAAGATCCCCTCTCACTCTCCTAAATTCCAGCGAGTATAAGCCAAGTCTATCCAGTCTTTCTTCATATGAAAGTCCTGACATCCCAGGAATCAGTGTGGTGAACCTTCTCTGCACTCCCTCTATGGGTATAATGTCCTTCCTCAGATTTGGAGACCAAAACTGTACGCAATACTCCAGGTGTGGGCTCACCAAGACCCTGTACAACTGCAGTAGAACCTCCCTGCTCCTATACTCAAATCCTTTTGCTATGAAAGCTAACATACCATTCGCTTTCTTCACTGCCTGCTGCACATGCATGCCTACTTTCAATGACTGGTGTACCATGACACCCAGGTCTCGCTGCATCTCCCCATTTCCTAATCGGCCACCATTTAGATCTTCAGATATGTGCACGCCCAGGAATTTGAAGCTCTTGACCCTTTCAACCATCGACCCGTAGATATAAACGGGGCTGTGGGACCCCATCCTACTCCTTCCAAAGTCCACAATCAGTTCCTTGGTTTTGCTGGTGTTGAGGGCCAGGTTATTGCGCTGGCACCATATCGACAGTCGCTCGATCTCACTTTTATACTCTGACTCATCGCCATCAGTGATACGTCCCACAACAGTGGTGTCGTCAGCGAACTTGATGATGGAGTTCGCACTGTGACCGGCTACGCAGTCATGAGTATAGAGGGAGTACTATCAATGAGGTAGATAGTAGTTCAGCACTGCTCTCTGGTTGGGGTAGGATAGTTCAGTTGCCTGACAACTGCTGGGAAGAAACTGTCCCTGAATCTGTGCATTTTCACATTTCTATACCTGTTGCCTGATGGGAGAGGGTAAAAGAGGGAGTGGCCAGTATGTGACTTGTCCTTGATTATGCTGATGGCCTTGCCGAGGCTGGGAATGAGTTTGATGCTGAACTCGAGTGCTGTGTGTGTGTGTGTGTGTGTGTGTGTGTGTGTGTGTGTGTGTGTGTGTGTGTGTGTGTGTGTGGAGTTCACACGTTCTCCCTGTGACCGTGTGCCTTCTCCTTCGGCTGTTTGTGTGTGTGTGTGTGTGTGGAGTTCGCACGTTCTCCCTGTGACCGTGCCTTCTTCGGCTGTGTGTGTGTGTGTGTGTGTGTGTGTGTGTGGAGTTTGCATGTTCTCTCCATGACCCATCCGGAAAGGCACGACTTCTCCGGATGGGTGTGCTGATGGATTGTGCTCCCTACTTGCAGGCTCTTTTCAGACACGGCCACCAACACGACCAACGCAGCCGCAGCCGCAGACACCATCGCCACCGACAAAATCTCCACCGACAACATCGCTGTCGACAACATCGCCATCGACAACTTCGCCGCTGACAACATCGCCGCCGACAACATCGCCACCGACAACATCTCCACCGGCAACATCGCCACCAACAACATCTCCACCGTCAACATCGCCACCAACAACATCGCCACCAACATCGCCACCAACAACATCTCCACCGACAACATCGCTGTCGACAACCTCGCCATCGACAACTTCGCCGCTGACAACATCGCCACTGACAACATCTCCACCGTCAACATCGCCGTCGACAACATCACCGCAGACACCATCGCCACCGACCACATCGCCACCGACAACATCACCGCAGACACCATCGCCGCAGACAACATCATCACAGACAACATCACCACCAACAGAGCCACAGACACGGATACCGACATGGCCACAGAAACCGCCGGCGATATGGCCGCTCACACCGCCGATGACACCGCCGATCACACTGCCAATATGGCCGCTCACACCGCCGATATGGCCGCTCACACCGCCGATATGGCTGCTCACACCGCCGATATGGCTGCTCACACCGCCGATGACACCACCGATATGGCCGCTCACACCGCCGATATGGCCGCTCACACCGCCGATATGGCTGCTCACACTGCCGATATGGCTGCTCACACCGCCGATCACGCCGCCGATGACACCGCCGCTCACACCGCCGATATGGCCGCTCACACCGCCGATATGGCCGCTCACACCGCCGATATGGCCGCTCACACCGCCGATATGGCCGTTCACACCGCCGATATGGTCGCTCACACTGCCGATGACACCGCCGATATGGCCGCCCACACCGCCCTTATGGCCGCTCACACCGCCCTTATGGCCGCTCACACCGCCGCTCACACCGCCAATATGGCCGCTCACATCGCCGATATGGCCGCTCACACCGCTGATGACACCGCTGCAGACGTGGTTGACGCCACAACTGACGATTCACCTGAGGAGCTGCAAAGAAAGGTAATGGAGACCCTCTGCCTCATGCACAGCATGGTGGCGCAGCAGTAGCATCGGTGGTACCAATATCCTGGCGGGGAGATTTGCAAAGATTTGCAGAGACTTTAAACTAGAACGGTTGGGGGGAGGGACTCAAATAGAGAAAGTTAGTAAGTGTGTGAGGCAGGAGGCAGAGAAGAGAAGCAATCAGACCCAACATGTAGGGGGGAAAGAAGAAAAATATAATAAACAGAAAATAATAGGGTTAGGGTTTCTTAAATGTGTGAGCAGACAGACATAGGGATGTAAAATGGGGGTAGAAGCAATAGGTAGCAAGGTGAAAAGTAAACATGGCAGGCAGACAAATCCAGGGCAAAAATCAAAAAGGGCCACTTTTCAACATAATTGTATAAGGGGTAAGAGCGTTGTAAAAACAAGCCTGAAGGCTTTGTGTCTCAATGCAAGGAGCATTCGTAATAAGGTGGATGAGTTGAATGTGCAGATAGCTATTAATGACTGTGATATAGTTGGGATCACGGAGACCAAGGCTGGGAGCTGAACATCCAGGGATATTGAATATTCAGGAGGGATAGACAGAAAGGAAAAGGAGGTGGGGTAGCGTTGCCGGTTAGAGAGGAGATTAACGCAATAGAAAGGAAGGACATTAGCTTGGAGGATGTGTAATAGTAAGATTAAACGATATCTTTATTTTATGAGGAGTTACGTAGGTGATTACGTGAAGAACCCCGCCAGTGCGCTTGCGCGTCAATCTTCAAAGCAGCGGTGTGAAATCACAAAAAACAACAACCGAAGTAATATAGTCTCATAATAAAACGAGTGACACAAGAACTTCCATCTGACCTTTATGATAGAGGGTAGGTTCGTGGCGGGCACGTAATCACCTACGTAACTCCTCATAAAATAAAGATCAAACTTCAAACTTAGGTAAGTTCTCGTTTAATCTTACTATTTTACTTCGGAGTCACGTGAGTGACTACGTGAAGATTTTAAAGCTTTGTGATTTCATGCCGTGGATCAATCCCGGCTTCTCACTGCACTGATTGACTCGGAACGAGAAATAATCAATCATGCATTCATAATAACATTTGTACCACAAATGCAGTAATTCATTTCAATAATGAAATTAATCAGATCCCCTTTAAACCAGAGGAATTTACTCAGAACTTAATATAGTTTCTGCAAACAATCCCGCATTAACAATAGGCCGATGGTAAAAATGTTGAAACATCAACTCATTGGCTGCGAGGATATGGTCGACGGGGACGTCTTTTGCCCTGGCCGCCGACGTTTCTGCTGCCCTAGGCGAGTGAGACGTAAAAACATAAGTGTTAATACCAGCAGCAGTTAAGACTTCTTTTATCCATCTGGAAATAGTCTGTATTGAAACTGTATTGTGGTTTCTTGTCTGTGATCAACAACCCAGTTTCCGTATTTCTCAAATTCTTTGTGACTCCAATGTATTGTAACAAATATGTCTTAACACAGAGACAAGGATCATTTGGATATGCTGCTAGCATAATTTTAAATCCTGTCACACCTGGCCTAATTTGCTTTAGTAGGTCATAGATATAGAATGTAACCTTGTCTTCAGTTACTTCCATACTGTCTATTTGTAATTTTCCAAGTGTTTGCACTCGTTGTGCTGTCACTCATGCCATAAGCATGAATACTTTCATACTGAGCTTGGCCAAAGGTAAAGACACACTTGGTGACCATTCACAAAGTAGTTTCAGTACCACACTTACATCCCAGATTGTCATGTACCTAGGTTTCAGTGGTTTGGAATTAAAGATTCCTTTCATTGGTCTGGAAACAATTGGGTGTGACCCAATTGGGTTTCTTTCCGAATCCAGAACCAAATATGAGGACAATGCACTTCTGGCTGAATTAATTGCACTACAACTCAGACCTTCATCATAATAAAGTTTTGACAGAAATTCTAAACATTTGAAATATCTGCAGTACTTTATTGCACATTCTTATGTACACAGAACTCTTCCCATTTCTTAATATAAGAAAGGTACTGTTTTTGAGTGCTCTTCCTCCAGGCTGTCGTAAGCATGTCCACAGTACGCTCAGACAGTCCTCGCCCCAGAAAAGGCCTTCTTAAAACCTGCAAATCAACAAATCCAAACGATCATATAATGGATGTTGTTCCCCTGTTACAGGGTGCAGCAATAAATTACCCCTTTTTGGGACTTTCATCAACATTTGTGTTGTTAATTCTAATATCAACAGATACCATGGCTGTGTAGGCCAATCTGGTACTACCAATACCCCTGAAGCAGCATCTTGCCTGATTTTAAGCAAACATTGGCTTATGAGGCAGAAAAGTGGAAATATATATGAAAACATACCACCACAATGTAGCGAGAAAGCATCAATCGCCACTGCTCCTTGATCTGATTCCCATTAGACATATCTCGATAGCTGATGATTCAGTCTAGATGCAAACAAGTCGATGTCGGGCATTCCAAATCTGATTACTATATCATTGAATACCTCTCGATTCAACATCCATTCTTATTATCATGGAACTTTCGTGACCTGGTGTCTGCTATCGTGTTCATTCTACCTGGTAGATAGATAGCTGAAATCCAAATGTTCTTTTCAATACACCCAGACCAAATTTGATTAGCCATTTTGTCACATGACCCTGACTTGATTCCACCCATATCATGAATATAGGCAACTGCTGTTGTTTTTTATCAATTTGAACTTGAACATGCCTTTTAGTTGTGTTAGAACAATAAGCTTGGAGTCCATAGAAATATCCTAAAACTCCAAATAGTTAACTCCCCATGTCTGCAGTAACAATGACTCTTCCTGATTCCATCTGCCTCCACCGCTAGATGCTAAGTCAGTTGCACCCCATCCTAGTGCACTGGCATCAGTTTGTAATATCATGGAAGGTTGTTCAATCAGCACTTTGCTGGAACTGCTTGAGACATGTAGAATCCACCACTGCAGATCAGAAACAGCATTTGTTGTAAGTTGCATGAATCTATCAAAATGACCAGCATGCATTCTCAGTGCCTGTTCTTTAACTCTCTGCAGCTGTTGATAATGTAATGGTCCGTATTGGACTGCTGGGAATGCTGCTGCTAATTTTCCCCAGTATTCGAGCCACCTGTCTGAATGAGGGTTTTTGCTCGTTTAACAGATTACTGCAATCTTTAATCAACTCCGCCCTTTTTTCACTGGGCAAAGTAATTTTCATTTGGACTGAATCAATTGTGAACCTCAAATAATCAATCGAGGTACATGGTGTCAACCTTGATTTCTTTGGATGAATTAGAAACCCCAAACTTTCAAAAGTTGATTTCACAACTGCAACAGATGCTTCTGTTGACTGTTTTGTCCTTCCTATAATCAGGACATCATCCAAGTATGCCATTAGTACATGTCCCTGGCTTCTCACCAACCCCAGAATTGGTTTTAACAATTTTGTGAATATTCTGGGAGCGGACGTTAACCCTTTAGGCAAAGCTTTGAACTGCCATAACTAGTTCATCCATGTAAATCTATAGTTCCCATATGACATGCTTCTGAAATAAGTTGTTTGGCAGTCACAAATGTCTCCCTTTTAAAATGTTTAAATTAAACAAAAGGATTCAGACTTGTCAAGTCTAGAATAATCCTCCATCCTCCATCCTTTTTTGATCGAGGGAATATATTTGACCCAAATTGGTGAATTTGGTAGACTGATTCTTCAATAACACCTTTTATATATAGGGTTTTGAAGCGCAGCTTGAACCTCCATTACATCGCAAAGTGGAGAGTTCTGCTAGGAACATGCTGGACAGGCAAATCATAATTTGGATTGAATTCAATTCGAAATCCTTGTATATTATTCAGAATTACCACATCTGAAGTAATCTTCTTCCAATGTTTATAGAAGAGACGTAATCTGCCTCCAACTTTTGGACTTAATCCAGTTAGTATGTTCCCATGAGAACCAGGTCCACCTACCTCTTGAGTCATTTGAGTATTCTGAGATCCCTGGATTCTCCCGGAAGCACCACCACTGGTTCTTACTCCCGCTGCAGGCCGCCAGCTACGTCCCTGCATTGATGAGCGACTTGGTCCTGGTCTAGGATCCGTATGACGTCTGAAAGGATACTTCCTCTTTACAGACTTTGCAACCATTGATGTTTTTATCAATCCTGTTTTCGCTTCATCTTCCAACTCTTTAATACGTCTCCCGAGATCCTCTCCAAAGAGTAAGTTGGGTAATTGTATATTACTTGGTTTGCAGAGTGCTGCGAATTTCGGATTCATAGTAGGCCGTATAGCACCGTCCTCAGATAATTGATCTCGAAGTGGGTGCTGCATAGCAACCCCAGTGCTTCCTGATGCAACTTCGTCATCTCTTGGCTGTTATCTGCTATTCTGGTAAAAGCAGTTATTCCAGAACCCAGCAGCTTTAATATTCTCTGCAACTGATTACAGATAATTTGGTTCACTGCTGCTGCTTTCAGCAACCCACAGTTACTTGGGGTCTCCTGCTTTCTTGCAGTCTCATCCATCTCCTGCTGTTCCAGCTGATGGTAAACCAAGTAATTTATTAAGGAGGCCAGTTCTTCTCCTAATGGCTCTCCTGACCCTGACGGGGCAGCGAATCCTACTGCCAGGGGTGGAACATCTGGCAGCTGCCGTTCATCGCCTTGTACAGCCTCACCGTCAGAGTCGGGGTCTGAAATCTCATGACCCGTAGCATGCTCCTCATCCCTGAGGGTGCATTCGATCAGCCCTGTGCCAGGTGCTGTTGAGCTGCTTCCAGCAGCTTGGATTTCAGTACACTCCTTCCTGAGTGAACTTTGCTCCAAGAGCCTATGTAAAAGGCTTCCTATTTGGGCAATACGCTCGAAAGCAGTATCTAGCCCTGGAGCTACTTCCATTGCCTGGGACTCCCTCCGTGGGCCGTTCGGATATAAACTTCATCTTTTGCCCGACAGGCGCTGACTGTTTTCACCAGCCCTACGTCCACAGTCGCTATGCTCACCGCTGGTGACTACCGGGGTTTAGAGGCGGTTGGTCGCTAACCGCAGACTCCCGACTTTCCCGACTTTCTGTCAGCTGTGTCGCTCGCCTCTTCCCCCTGTCCGTTTTTCCCCATGACGTCTGTGGAAAAAAATCCTCATAGACCCACCGTAAACGGACCTGGAAAACATGAAAAAAGTTTCTACTTACCTTGTAGTTGAAAAACTACAAACCACTGGAGGAGCTCTGCTCCTCACGTCCGTTTGCGTCAAGGCGTCTGACGTAATGACACGCAGGCGCAATGGCGGGGTTCTTCACGTAGTCACTCACGTGACTCCGAAGTAAAATCAATATGGGTAGAGCTGCGAAACACTAAGGGGCAGAAAACGCTAGTGGGAGTTGTGAACAGGCCACCTAACAGTAATAGTGGAGTTGGGGATGGCATCAAACAGGAAATTAGAAATGTGTGCAACAAAGGTTGGGTGAATCATATTGGCAGGGGTGCTGAGGGAGAGGATTTCTTGGAATGTATGCGGGATAGCTTTCTAAACCAACATGTAGAGGAACCAACGAGAGAGCAGGCTATTCTAGACTGGGTATTGAATAATGAGGAAGGGTTAGTTAGCAGTCTTGTTGTGCCTGGCCCCTTGGGCAAGAGTGACCATAATATGGTTGAGTTCTTCATTAGGATGGAGAGTGACATAATTAATTCAGAAACAAGGGTTCTAAACTTAAAGAAAGGTAACTTTGAGGGTATGAGACGTGAATTGGCCAAGATACACTGGCAATTGATTCTTAAAGGGTTGACGGTGGATATGCAATGGAAGGCATTTAAAGGCTGCATGGATGAACTACAACAATTTTGTAAAACCCAGCTTGGCAAAAGAATAAATCAGGGAAGGTAGTGCATCCGTGGATAACAAGGGAAATCAGGGATAGTATCAAAACAAAAGATGAAGCATACAAATTAGCCAGAAAAAGCAGCCTACTAGAGGACTGGGAGAAACTCAGAGTCCAGCAGAGGAGGACAAATGTCTTAATTAGGAAAGGGAAAATAGATTAAGAAAGAAAACTGGCAGGGAACATAAAAACTGACTGTAAAAGTTTGTATAGATATGTGAAGAGAAAACGATTAGTTAAAACAAATGTAGGTCGCTTGCAGTCAGAAACAGGTGAATTGATCATGGGGAACAAGGACATGGCAGACCAATTGAATAACTACTTTGGTTCTGTCTTCACTTAGGAAGACTTAAATAATCTGCCGGAAATAGCAGGGGACCGGGTGTCAAATGAGATGGAACTGAGTGAAATCCAGGTTAGCCGGGAAGTGGTGTTAGATAAATTGAATGGATTAAAGGCCGATAAATCCCCAGGGCCAGACAGGCTGCATCCCAGAGTACTTAAGGAAGTAGCCCCAGAAATAGTGGATGCATTAGTGATAATTTTTCAAAACTCTTTAGATTCTGGAGTAGTTCCTGAGGATTGGTGGGTAACTAATGTAACCCCACTTTTTAAAAAGGCAGGGAGAGAGAAAATGGGGAATTACAGACCAGTTAGTCTAACATCAGTGGTGGGGAAACTGCTGGAGTCAGTTATTAAAGATGGGATAGCAGCACAATTGAAAACTAGTGAAATCATTGGACAAAGTCAGCATGGATTTATGAAAGGTAAATCATGTCTGACGAATCTTATAGAATTTGTCGAGGATGTAACTAGTAGAGTGGATAAGGGAGAACCAGTGGATGTGTTATATCTGGACTTTCAGAAGACTTTCGACAAGGTCCGACATAAGAGATTAGTATACAAACTTAACGCACATGGTATTGGGGGTTCAGTATTGATGTGGATAGAGAACTGGCTGGCAGACAGGAAGCAAAGAGTAGGAGTAAACGGGTCCTTTTCAGAATGGCAGGCAGTGACTAGTGGGGTACCGCAAGGCTCAGTGCTGGGACCCCAGCTATTTACAATATATATTAATGATTTGGACGAGGGAATTGAATGCAACATCTCCAAGTTTGCGGATGACACAAAGCTGGGGGGCAGTGTTAGCTGTGAGGGGATGCTAGGAGGCTGCAAGGTGACTTGGATAGGCTGGGTGAGTGGGCAAATGCATGGCAGATGCAGTATAATGTGGATTAATGTGAAGTTAACCACTTTGGTGGCAAAAACAGGAAAGTAGACTATTAACTGAATGGTGGCCGATTAGAAAAAGGGAGATGCAACGAGACCTGGGTGTCATGGTACACCAGTCCTTGAAAGTAGGCATGCAGGTGCAGCACGCAGTGAAGAAAGCGAATGATATGTTAGCATTCATAGTAAAAGGATTTGATTATAGGAGCAGGGAGGTTCTACTGCAGTTGTGCAGGGTCTTGGTGAGACCACACCTGGAGTATTGCGTACAGTTTTGGTCTCCTATTCTGAGGAAGGACATTCTTGCCATAGAGGGAGTACAGAGAATTTATAAGATTGAGGGGGGATCTTATAGAAACTTACAAAATTCTTAACGGGTTGGACAGGCTAGATGCAGGAAGATTGTTCCCGATGTTGGGGAAGTCGAGAACAAGGCGTCACAGTTTAAGGATAAAGGGGAAATCTTTTAGGACCGAAATGAGAAAAACATTTTTCACACAGAGAGTGGTGAATCTCTGGAATTCTCTGCCACAGAATGTAGTTGAGGCCAGTTCATTGGCTATATTTAAGAGGGAGTTAAATGTGGATCAGGGGGTATGGAGAGGAGGTAGGTACAGGATTCTGAGTTGGCCTACTCCTGCACCTATTCTCTATGTTTCTATGTGCCTTACTGCACTTGCAGCGCCACAGACCTGGGTTCGATCCCAACAATGGGTACTGTCTGTACAGAGTTTGTACGTTCTCCCCGTGACTTGCGTGGGTTTTCTACCACACTCCAAAGACATACAGGTTTGTAGGTTAATTGACTTGGTATAAATGTAAATTGTCTCTAGTGTATGTGGGGCAGTGTAATGTGCGGGGATTAAAACTAAAAAAATGAAAACATAGCCATGAGGAACTGTAGATGCCTGCGTACTTTTTTTAAAAGACGCAATGTGCTGGAGTAACTCAGCGGGGTGCAAGTGTCCCAGCCTAACGTTTCAAGCACAAAATGTTTTACGACGTGACTGTTCTAACTTTGTGAAAACAAAATGTTTTCCCAGAATACTGCCTGGATTAGACGTCTTCAGCTACAGGGAGATGGTCGGATAGACGGATTGTTTTCTGTACCATGTCAGATGATGAGAGGAGACTTGGCAGATGTATATAAAATGATGAGTGGTCCAGATAGGGCAGACTGTCAGAATCTTTCTCCCCCAGGCTGCAAATGTCCAAGACAACACCTATCCACATCCTCCAGAAATGCTGCCTGACCTGCTGAGAGTATAGTTCAGTTTATTATTGTCACGTGTACCGAGGTACAGTGTAAAGCTTTTTTGTTGTGTGCTATCCAGTTAGCAGAAGGACAATACAGGATTACAATCAACCCATCCACAGTGTACAGATATAGGATTAAGGGAATAATGTTTAGTGCAAGGTAAAGTCTGATTTAAGATAGTCTGAGGGATAGTTTAAGAATAAGGGGTAATACATTTAGGACGGAGATGAGGAAAAACGTTTTCACACAGAGAGTTGAGAGTCTGTGAAATTCTCTGCATCAGATGGTGGTCGAGGCCGGTTCTCTGGATGCTTTCAAGAGAGAGCTGGACAGAGCGCTTAAAAATAGCGGAGTCAAGGGATATGGGGAGAAGGCAGGAACAGGGGTATTGATTGTGGATGATCAGCCATGATCACGGTGCTGGCTCGAGGGGCCGAATGGCCTATTCCTGCACCTATTCTCTATTGTCTTCAATGAATAATAATGAATGAATACAATTGTTATTAGCCAAGTATGTCCACATACAAGGAATTTACATTGGTGCTTGGCTTGCAGGTAACAACAAGATATTCAGTAGACAATTAAAAATAAAACATTCTAATTTAAACATGTGAAAAGAAAGTACTGGGGTAAAAAGAGGCTAGTCTTTTAGCTATTGAATAGAGTTACTGCTCGTGGGAAGAAGCTGCTTTTATGTCTGACTGTGGCAGCTTTGATAGTTCGCAGTCGCCTCCCAGAAGGAAGTGATTCAAAGAGTTTGTGGCCGGAGGTGAGAGCGGCAGAAAACATCTGCCAATGCGGTAGATGGTAGGTGGGGACTGCTCACTGGTTGGTGATAGGATGCTTAGAACGTAGGACAGTACAGCACAGGAATGGGCCCTTCGGCCCACAATGTTTGTGCCGAACATGACGCCAGGCTAAACTCTCATCTGCCTGTACATGATCCATATCCCTCTCTCCCCTCTACTTCCACATGCCCACCTAAAAGCTTCTTAAACACTCCTGTCATATCTGCCTCCACCACCTCCCCAGGTCAGGCATACCAGGCCCCCACCACTGCCCCGCGCATTCCCATTAAACTTTCCCCCACTCTCCTTATAGCGATACCCTCCAGTCTTGGACATTTCCAGCCTGGCGTAAAAAGATTCTGAGTGTCTACCCTAACTGTGCCTCTCAGAATTTTATATACTTCTAACTGGTCTCCTCTCAACCTCCGATATTGCAGAAAAAACAATACAGGTCTATCCAACCTCTCCCTGTAGCTGAAGCCCTCGAAATCCTGGCCGCTTTCTGGTAAAACATTTTGTTTACAAAAAGTTAGAACCTTTTCCTCGTAAAACATTTTGTGCTGCGCACGTCCGTCTAACGCATTCTAATGAGGGGTGGACGCAAGGAACTGCAGATGCTCGTTTACATAAAAAGATAAAGTGCTGGAGTAACTCCGCAGTTGCTGGGGGGCCTGGTCTGGAGAAAGGCAGGTTTGTGATCCTTAGTGGAGGTCAGGTAAGTGGAGGAGCTTTGATTGAGTGTGTGGATCCTGAGGAAGGATAAAGTGAAGCTGAGATCTATGGAGTGAGCTGACCTATTCCAGCACTTTGTAGCGCAGCAGTAGAGTTGCTGCAAGTCGTAAATTGTCCCTGGTGTGTAGGATAGTGTGTGGGGATGGCTGGTCGGTGTGGACTCAGTGGGCTGAAGAACCTGTTTCCGCACTGTATCTGTAAAGTCACTCAAATAAGACTTGGCTGCTTTTTAAGCAGTCGTTGTGTTATGCAGAAGCAATACAGTACAAGTGAAGCTTTGCATGTTGCAAGTGCATCACATCAATATTTAGTTTAGTTTACGTTAGAGAAACAGTCCCTTCGGCCCACTGAGTCTGTGCCGACCAGCGATCACCCCATTCATTAGTTCTATGCTGCACACTAAGGACAATTTACAGAAGCTAAATAACCAATAACCCTGCACATCTTTGGGATGTGAGAGGAAATGGGATATGACAATAAAACATTACTGACTCTTGAAACCGGAGGAAACCCACGTGTTCACAGGGCGAATGTGCAAACTCCGCAAGGACAGCTCCTGAGGTCAGGATCGAACCCTGGTCTCTGGGTCTGTGAGGCAGCAACTAATCTCATGATTTTATACACGTCTATAAGATCACCACTCATCCTATATAGAGGATGGGAGCAGCCTGGATTGATGATAGAACTGCAAAGTTGGATTGGAAATATCTAAATTCCCATCCTTACTGTTTTGTTTTCCAGCCGAATGAATCGTTACCATCTACCCACTCGATGGACAAGGCTTCTTCCCGACTTTCTTCATTTATCCGCACCTTTTTTTGCTTGCCTTGCTGCCTCAACAATCGCAAGGACCACAACGACATCATCTCGGGGACTTCCCGCAGCTCCACAACGTCACTTCCTCAGCACATCAAGGGGAACGAAGAAAATGTCGTCATCCGCGTCAGCCTCGAGAACGGCCATAGGAATGTGTACGAAAGCATTGTGGTAAGTGCATGGCATTCTTCCACGGCTCAGATACTATTTTATAGCAGAGACACAGCATGGAAACAGGCCCTTCGGCCCACTGATTCTGTGCCAACCAACCATTGGATAGGATGCACTAGTTCCTGCATGCTAGGGACAATTTACTGAAGCCAATTAACCTAAAATCCCATATATCTTTGGTGTGGGAGGAAACCGGGGCACTGGTGTTAGGGTTTATGGGGAGAAGGCAGGAAAATGGGGTTCGGAGGGAGATAAAGATCGGCCATGATTGAGTGGCGGATTAAGCTTGATGGGCCGAATGGCCTAACTCTGCTTCTATCACCGTATGAGCACCCGAAGAAAATCCCATGCGGTCACGGGGAGAACATACAAACTCCCCACAGACAGCACCAACAGTCAGGATGGAACCCGGGTCTCTGGCGCTGTATGGCAGCAGATCTACCATTGCTGCAATATATTTGTGACTTCTGAATAAAACATTTGGAAATGTGAAAAGTTGAAAACACAGGAGCTTGTTTCCGTGCTGTTTAGTTCAAAGTCTACAACAGACGCAAACTTTAATGAGATTCTGGTTGCTCTCATAAGGGGCAAGAGTCAGCGGATATAGAGTGATGCAGTGTAGCCCTTTAGCCCATCTTGCCCACACCGGCCACGTGTCCCACCTGCCTGCATTTGGCCCATATCCCTCCAAACTTGTCATATCCATGTACCTGTCCAATTGCTTCTTAAACATTGCGATTGTCCCTGCCTCAACTTCCTCCTCTGGCAGCTCGTTCCATACAGCCACCTCAATGTGAGAGGGGAAAGATTTAGAAACATAGAAACATAGAAAATAGGTGCAGTAATAGGCCATTCGGCCCTTCGAGCCTGCACCATCATTCAATATGATCATGGCTGATCATCCAACTCAGTATCCTTTACCTGCCTTCTCCATACCCCCTGATCCCTTTAGCCACAAGGGCCGCATCTAACGCCCTCTTAAATAATGCCAATGAACTAGCCTCAACTACCTTCTGTGGCAGGGAATTCCAGAGATTCACCACTTTCTGTGTGGGACCTGTAATAGGGAACTGAGGGGCAGCTTTCTCACACTGAAGGTGGTGGGTGTAGTGGTACAGAAGGCTGAGAGGTGACCATATAGATGTGTATAAAATCATGAGCGGAATAGAAAGAGTGAATGCAGAGGGTGTTTTATCCCGGGAGGGGAATCAAGACCAGAGGACATGGGTTTAAGGTGAGATGGGCAAGATTTAATAGGAATCTGAGGGGTGTTGGGTTTTGGGTGCGAGCTGCCAGAGGAGGTAGTTGTGGCAGGAACTACACAATATTTAGAAGTCAACTGAACAGGTACATGGATAGAAAATGTTTCAAGGGATATGGGCCAAACGTGGGCAGGTAGGACTGGCGTAAAAAATGGGCATCTTGGCCGGTTTGGGCAAGTTGGGTTGAAAGGCCTGTTTCTGTGGTGCATGGTGCTAAGGGTATAATGATTTGAAAGATGCTCTGTATATGATTCCTGGAATGTCCTTGGGGACACTCTTATCTTTGATTGCCTTGGACTCCCCGTAGTTTGAAATGGAAGAGAGAATATAGATCCTAATATCAATTAGGGTTGATTATTTGTTCAAAAGATGATCTTTTGCCAAACAGGGTGTAAAAGCATCAGAAAGATCAATCTAAATATAAATAATTTAAAATTAATGAAACCTTTGCCTACTGCAGTGGATGTTGTAACTACTTTAGACTTACAGTGTTGGAAACCGGTCCTTTGGCCCACCGAGTCCACGCCAATCATAAATCACCCCGTACACTAGCACTATCCTACACACTAGGGACAATGTACCATTTACAGAAGCCAATTAACCTGCAAACATGCACATCTTTGGAGTGTGGGAGGAAACCAGGGCACCGGGAGAAAACCCACACGGTCCCAGGGAAAACGTACAAACTCCATGCAAACAGTACCTGTAGTCAGGATTGAACCGGGTCTCAGGCGCTGTAAGGCGGCAGCTTTGTACTGCCCAATTGTTAGCAACCTGATCCGCATCTGTTGCAGACCAATTAAACAATAGAAAGATTTCAACTCCACCCGATTAGTTTCTTTGTAATACAGTCCACTTAAATTCTATTGCCACAGAAGGCTGTAGATAGGAATATTACAAAATTTTGCGATTTTGAAAATCAAGTCTGCAATTTATCCCATCAGATAAAGCATAAAAATAAGTTTAATTTGACACCTAATTCACTTTCATATCTTCAGTATTAAATAAGTTAAGGCCATTTTCATACTCGGAAATTAGCATCTTGTTCCCTATTGCTTTTACATTGACTTAACTCAAAAGCTGTGATCGAGGACAGTCAAAAGCCCGTAACTTTCTTAAAAATTAAGAGAACTGAATGAAAATTTCACTTATTATAGATTGAAGCATTCTGAAACAAATATGAAACAATCTTACTTGGATGACTTGAAATTAAAGCATATAATTAGTTAATTACCTAATTGTAGCTAATTACAAAATTCAATTACTAGATCTAAACACCTATCCATTTCTTAAGAACATTTTAACATTTTTAAATAGCCTAAGTGTCCAAATAACATTCACACAAGAATTCAAAATATAACATGATTTTTAAATCTCATTGTCATTAATTTATAGGCCAAATGGAAGGAATTCAATGTTTAATTCCCGTAAATTAATGGGCATTTAAATCATCTTGCGAGTGGGTTTTTATGGAACGCGATCGATTGGATTGATTGGAATGTTGCGGTTGCAGTGAATTTCATCCCCATATCGGGAGGAAAAACACTGCCGGTTCGTATGGAGCCAAAATCACATTTTCGTCAATTACTTTGGTTTAAAGTCATCGTAAGAAGCAAGTTTATATGTAAAATAGACGACTTACTTTATGTTTTGTCCCCTACTTGAGATCTGTCCCGTTGTAGGTATTGACAGCGTTAGAAGTATCTTTTTATTTTACTCCAGCGATTGAATTGTCCCGCGATTTTTTTTAAAAACTTCCGTGAATGGAAGTCCGTTCGATTGTTCTGCAGCAGCTGGCAGCCTGAGGAAGTTTGCCTCCGACAGGCAGGGGGAAACGGCAATTTAATCCGCCCCCCCCCCCTCAAAGGCGCCAAAGTCGCTCACACGGCCAGTGGCAGAACTGCAGCGCCGCTGACGGTAAGTATTGTAACATCGCTAACTTAGAGGCCAAGTCAGTGGATATTTTTAAGGCATAGAAACATAGAAACATAGAAAATAGGTGCAGGAGTTGGCCATTCGTCCCTTCGAGCCTGCACCGCCATTTGATATGATCATGGCTGATCATCTAACTCAGTATCCCATCCCTGCCTTCTCTCCATACCCCCTGATCCCTTTAGCCACAAGGGCCACATCTAACACCCTCTTAAATATAGCCAATGAACTGGCCTCAACTACCTTCTGTGGCAGAGAATTCCACAGATTCACCACTCACTGTGTAAAAAATGATTTCCTCATCTCGGTCCTAAAAGTCTTCCCTCTTATCCTTAAACTGTGACCCCTAGTTCTGGACTTCCCCAACATCGGGAATAATCTTCCTGCATCTAGCCTGTCCAACCCCTTAAGAATTTTGTAAGTTTCTATAAGATCCCCCCTCAGTCTTCTGAATTCCAACGTGTACAAGCCGAGTCTACCCAGTCTTTCCTCATATGAAAGTCCTGCTATCCCAGGAATCAGTCTGGTGAATCTTCTCTGTACTCCCTCTATGGCAAGAATGTCTTTCCTCAGATTAGGTAGATAGATTCTTGATTAGTATGGGTGTCAGAGATTATGGGGAGAGGGCCAGAGAATGGAGTTAGGAGAGAGAGATGATCAGCCATGACTGAATGGCCTAATTCTACTCCTATTCTTATGAACACGGCAGCAGACAGCATCCGTAGTCGGGGTCGAACCCAGGTCTCTGGTGCTGTACGGCAGCAACTCTGCTGCTGCGCCACCGTGACTCCCTACATTTCCTTTTTTTCTGCCTTGTGGCTCTTTTGAAAGATTACTGGTATATTATCTAGTTACAAACTGAAGCCAAGAACCCTGCAGAGGATCCAGGGATGTCGTCTTGGTTCGCTAATTGAATACCCTTTTTTGCCGATTTTTCAGAGTAAATTGCTTCTACTTTGCAGGAAGCTTAGTTTAATTTATTGTCATGTGTCCAGTAAAAAGCTTTTGTTGTGTGCTAACCAGTCAACAGAAAGACAATACATGATTACAATCGAGCCATCCACAGGGTAAAGAAACATGATAAAGGGAATAAAGTGAATAACGTTTAGTGCAAAATAAAGTTCACTAAAATCCAATTGAAGATAGTCCGATTTAAAAAATATTTACATTAAGACTGGACCCAAATACAGAATTGATTATTTTCGGAGCAAGGGAAGCCTGTTCTGAACTAACTATATTTCAAAGATGTTTCCTAAACTATGGTTTGATAACGGCAAAAAAACGTATACTTAAATTCTGGAAAAACGCTCCTATCCCACGTTTAAAATGTGGATCACAAATATGTCGGAAATATTACCTCTCGAGGAAATGAGACGTTCTAGCAGGAAAACAAGAACAATTCTTAAGAATATGGTCAACTTTTATTGATTTGCTACAAGTGTAATATGGTGCAGCATAACCCGAGAAAGTTATTGTTTTAGAACTAGGTGATGGGTGTGAATCGATATGAATTAGGCACATTCCTTTCCTTTTTCGTTTAGCTTTACCTTCTTTGGATTTTTTACTTATTTCCTTTCCCATCTTAAGGCCTTCTTCTCTTTGGAGCCTTGGTTTCTTTTCTTTTTTCTTTCTTTATTTTTATTTTTTTCACATTCTCAAGCACGCAGTCTACTTAAACATCAACATTCATTTAACGCCAACTACTGCGGACTACATTTCACTACTATCCTCATTCTTCTCTTCTTTCTCTTTTCTCTTTTTCTATTACAGGTTAAAGTTTAAAAAAAAGAGAATTTGTACACAAAATGTATTATGTTGCATATCATGATTAAGATGTATGTACAATGCTTCTAATAAAAAAATAAAATAATAAACAAATAAATACATTTTAAAAAGAAGTTCTTCCGAGCATCTGCAATGAGGAAGCGAGTAGCTCAAGGCCGCTCTCTGGTTGTTGGTGGAATGGTTCAGTTGCCTGATAACAGAAAGTGGGATAACATTGAGCTGGTGTGAAAGGGTATTCAATGGATGGTGTGAACTCGATGGTCCGAAGGGCCTGTTTCCATTCTGTATCTCTAAACTTAACTGAAGTAAATACTTTTTCCCTTCCTCTCCAGGTGACCAACGAAGAGAGATCCCCGGTCGTCATCCAGAGAGCCATGGCTAAGTACAATCTGGATGACGATTGGAAGGAATATAATCTTGTCCTGATCGTCTCCAACGACAGAGGTGAGGAATAACACATAGGTTCCTTGAGGCTAGAAGATGTACAGTATTCCTCCTAAACTCAATGCGTTGGAGGAGCTCAGCAGATCAGGTGGCACAGTGGTAGAGTTGCTGCCTTACAGCATTAGAGACCCCAGTTCCATCCTGACTCCAGGTGTTGTCTGTACGGAGTTTGTACGTTCTCCCATGACCGCATGAGTTTTCTCCGGGTGCTCCGGTTTCCTCCCACACTGCAAAGACATGCAGGTTTGTAGGTTAATTAGCTTCCATAAAATATTTGTCTATGGTGTGTAGGATAGTGCTAGTGTACAGGTGATCGCTGGTCCGCGTGTACAGGTGGGCCGAAGAGCCTGTTTCCAATCTGTGTACACTAAAATACTGAACAAAACAAAACTAAATTATCTGTGAAGGTAATGGGCAGGCGACATTTCAAGTTGCAACCTTTCATACTGGATATGGAAACCATATATAGCTAGGGTTGAGTCTGAAGAAGGGCCCCAACACAAAACGTCGCCTGTCCATGCCTTCCAATTTGTGGAAGAAGGCACTTCGGCCCTACATGACCATGCCGACCAACATGCCCCATCTACACTATTCCCACCTGCCTGCGTTTGGCCCATGGCCCTGTAAACCGATGCTATCCATCCAGCTGTCCAAAGGTTTTTAATCATTGTGATAGTTTTCTTTGGAGATACAGCATAGAAACCACTGGCCCATTGAGTCCACGCCAACCATCCTTCACACCACTTCTATGTGATCCCACTTTCTCACCCACACCATACACAATAGTGACCATTTTTACAGGCCCATTAACCTGCAATTGTAGATGGGATATGAAGGAATCGGGAGCACCCGGAGGAAACGCATGCGGTCACGGGGTGAACGTGCAAACTCCACACATACAACACCCGTCGTCAGGAACCCGGGTCACTGCCACTGTGAGGCAGTGGCTCTGCCTGCTGAGCCTCTGTGCCGTGCTACGGATACAGCACGGAAACAGGCCTTTCAGCCCACCGAATCCACGCTGACCATCGATCACCTGTCCACACTAGTTCCATGTTATCCCACTTTGTCATCCACTTCCTACTCACTAGGGGCAATTTACAGAGACCAATTAAACAATTATTGACATTATAATATTATTGAGTGTAAATCCAAGTGACGTAAACCCTTTTGTAGTGTGCTGCAAGATTTGAGACGGTATTGCATCTAAGCCCCACTGAATTCTATAACTTCTACAGTACATATCTTTAGAAAGGAGATGAGGAGGATTTTATTTAGCCAGAAAGTGGTGAATCTGTGGAATTTATTGCCACAGATGACTGAAAAGGCCAAGTCAATGGATATTTTTAAAACAGAGATTGCCAGATTCTTGATTAGTGCAGGTGTCAGGGGTTATGAGGAGAAGGCAGGAGAATGGGGTTGAGATGGAAAGATAGATTAGCGATTATTGAAGGGCAGAGTAAACCCGATGGGCCGAATGGCCTAATTCTGCTCCTGTGATTTACAAACTTATTCACTGGATATGTAGCTTTCTATTCACAAAGCAAGACTGCAATGTAAATAAATGTAAAAACAAAGAACTGCAGATGCTGGTTTAATATCAAAGATAGACACAAAGTTCTGGAGTAACACAGCGGGTCAGGCAACATCTCTGGAGAAAATGAATGGGTAACATTTCGGGTCGGGACCCTTCTTCAGGCTGAATGTAGGTGGGGTGGGGGGAAGGAAGAGGTGAAGAGCTGGAGGTGAGAAAATCAGGAGCCATCAGGGTCGGCCACAAATGAGCTCAGATGGGGTGGTGCCTGGTAGGTCCATTGTTGACTGGCTGAAGGTGTGATCTCAAGAGAAACAATGTGGAGAACTGTGGTAAAATGACTAGGGAGGAGGAAGGGGGGCAAGGGTGGAGGGGGAGTGGGTGTAAGATGAAGTTAGTTAAAATGAGACAATTCAATGTTCATAGAGCAGTCCTGAACTATCTACCTCATTGGTGACCCTCGGACTATCCTTGATCGGACTTTCTTGCTTTACCTTGCACGAACAATATTCCCTTATCATGTATCTATACATTGTAAATGGATCATCATGTATTGTCTTTCTGCTGCTGGTTAGCATGCAACAAAAAGCTTTTTGCTTTGCCTCGGTACACGTGGCAATAAACTAAACTGTAACATAAAGCTATGTACAAGTTGCCCAAGTGAAATATGAGGTGCTGTTCCTCCAGCTTGCGTTTGGCCTCACTCTGGCAATGGAGGAGACCCAGGACAGAAAGCTCAGTGTGGGTCAGGAATAGGAGTAGGATAAGACCATTCGGCCCATCAAGTCATACTCCGCCATTCAATCATGGTTGATCTACCTCTCGCTCCTAACCCCATTCCCCTGCCTTCTCCCCATAACCCCTGACACCTGTACTAATCAAGAATCTATCTCTGCCTTGTTCATTGACTTGGCCTCAACAGCCTTCAGTGGCAAAGAATTCCACAGATTCACCATCCTCTGACTAAAGAAATGTCTCCTCATCTCCTTCCTAAAAGAACATCCTTTAATTCTGAAGGGGTGTTCAAAGCAGGGATGAAGTTATAAGTTATTTGCCTTCTATCACAGTGGGGAATGTGAGGTTGCCGAAAACAACAAGATGGTCGTGCTGCCTGCACTGGTGAGGATTCGGAGGGAGTGCCGTGTGTGCGGTGATCTCGTTGTTTATCAGGTCATGGTGCCATGTGAACATTCCCGAGTCTGGTGCGAGTGTGGACGGCTTTCTGACTGTTCGGGTTGACAGGGACTGCAGAGAGAGTGGTAGCGGTCCGTACAACTCTGGTCACATTACGGTGAAGGAGCGCGCGAGTGTGTGTGTGGCCCGAACATTAAACTGATGGCTGTGGATCTCCGCTTATGCTGTGTGGCCTGGGGATTCTCACACGCCGCTGTGGTGGGTGTTTATGTTTAATTTTTAAGTAGTTTTGTATCTTGTTGCTTTTTTGGTGTGACTATATAATAAACCAAATGCCACTGTACCTCGGTGCACGTGACAACAAAGGACCATTGAAATGTTTGTCAGACGGGCGATCACGTAAGCCTCGTAGGCCTAGTGTTCAGTGAAACGGTCGCCCAGTCTACGTTTGGAAATGTACTGATTGTGTTTTTTTCTCTTCTGTCCCCAGCGGTGGTCATTCCAGACGACGGCAATATATACTACGCGGTGGGCTCCTCTACCAACGTTCACGTTATCCTGAAGAAAAAGGAGCGTCGCAGTCAGCTAGGAAACGTATCGGCCAACGGATGCCGAAATGTGATTGTGTAAAAGTGGTCTCAAAATTCTGGTCAGCTTCATATAGAATGGATATTTTGTGTCTACATGTGATCTGTGATCTGTGTCATGGAGGGGCAGTCTCAACTATCTGGAAGGTGACTTTTATAGCTTTTCTGTCCTTTTATTCTGGGATAATGTTGGTATGGTCTGCACAATTCTAACACACACACTCACCCACTCTCTCACCCACTATCTTACTAACTCTCACTCACCCACTCACTCTCTCTCACTTACTCATATTCATCCATTCAATCTCACTCATTCTTCACTCACTCTCACTCACACACACACTGACATTCACCCACTCACTCTCACTCACTCTCTACACTCTTCACTCACTCTCACTCACCAGGGTTGCCAGATTGAAATTGTAATTTAAAGCCAAACAACACTGGGGAAAAAAACATAAAAAACCCAAACAACCCAAACTAGAAAACTACAAATAAAGGTCAAACAATCCTGCCTCACCAGTACAGCCGTACCTCACCACCCCTCCGGGCCTCGCTGCCTCACCGGGACCGCCGAACCTCTCCCCCTCACCGTGCCTCTCCGTCTCACCGGGCCTTGCTGCCTCACCAGGACCGCCGATCCTCTCTGCCTCACCGGGGCTCACCGCCTCACCGGGCTTCGTCAGCTCAATGGGACCACCTAATCTCTCCGCCTCACAGCCAAACTTCGTTGCCTCACCGGGCCACGCCGCCTCACCAGGACCACCGAAACTCTCCGCCTCACCGGGCCTCACCGGGACAGCCGAACCTCTCTTTCTAATTGCCGAACATTTTCGCCTCACCAGGCCTCGCCAACCCACCGGGCCTCACTGGGCCTCGCCCCCTCACCGGCACCGCCGAACCTCTCCGTCTAATTGCCGTACATTTTCGCCTCACCGGGACCGCCGAACCTCGCTGCCTCACTGGACATCGTCACCTCACCGTGACCGCTGTACCGCTCCGCCACACTGTACCTCGCCGCCTCACTGGGACTGCCGAAACGCTCCGCCTCACCAGGACTGCCAAAGCTCTCCACCTCACCGGGCCTCGCTGCCTCACCGGGCCCACCGTACCTCGCCGCCTCACCGGGACCGCGGTACCTCTCCACCTCACTGGCCCTCGCCATCTCACAGGGACAGCTGAATCTCTCCGTCTCACCGGGCCTCGCCACCTCACCGTGACCGGCGAACCTCTCCGCCTCACCGGGACCGCCGTACCTCGCCGCCTCTCCGGACCTCGCCGCCTCACCGGGACTGCCAAAGCTCTCCGCCTCACCAGGACTCGTAAAATCACCGGGACCGCTGAACCTCTCAACCTCACCGGGCCTCGCCATCTCACTGGGACTGACGAACCTCTCTGCCTCACTGGGCCTCGCTGCCTCAAGGTGACCACCGAACCTCACCGCCTCAACGTGACCGCCCAACCTCTCCACCTCACTGGACTCTTCCTTTCTTCTTCCCATCCCCCCTTCCACCACCACATCAGCCTGAAGAAGGGTCTTGACCCGAAATGTCGCCTGTTTCCTTTGCTCCATAGATGCTGCCTCACCCGCTGAGTTTCTCCAGCATTTTTGCCTACCTTGGATTTTCCAGCATCAAACAAACAATCTTTAATATATTTTTCTACACATATCTCATGAAAAGCTCCAGAATCAGATCATTACCATCCTCCCCACTGGAATGAGTGGAACATACGGCATAAATCTTGTCTGATGTGACGTTTTTCAGCATGTATTGATATGCAGTGAAGTCTTAGAAACATTTTGCAATGTTACAAAATTTTGAGATTTTAAAAATCAAGTCTGTAATTTATCCCATCAGATAAAGCATAAAAAAAAGTTTAATTTGACACCTAATTCACTTTCATATCTTCAGTATTAAAAAGGTTATGGCCATTTTCATACTCTGAAATTAGCATCTTGTTCCCTATTGCTTTTCCATTGACTTAACTCAAAAGCTGTGATCAAGGACAGTCAAAAGTCCATAACTTTCTTAAAAATTAAGAGAACTGAATGAAATGTTCAGTTATTATAGATTGAAGCATTCTGAAACAAATATGAAACAATCTTACTTGGATGACCTGAAATTAAAGTATATAATTAGTTAGTTACCCAATTGTAGCTAATTACAAAATTCAATTACTAGATCGAAACATCTATCCATTTCTTAAGAAAAAGTTAACATTTTTAAATAGCCTAAATGTTCAAATAACATTCACACGATAATTCACAATATAACATGATTTTTAAATCTCATGGTCATGAATTTATAGGCCAAATGGAAGGAATTTAGTGTTTAATTCCCGTAAATTAATGGCCATTTTAATAATCTTGCTAGTGGGTTTTTGTGGAACGCGCTGGTTTGGATCGTTGCATTTGCGGTGAATTTAAACCTCATATCGGCAGGAAAAATACTGCCAGTTCGTATATTTACATAATGACATTTTCGCAACGTGAAATTTTGATTAAAGGCATCCTTAGAAGCAAGTTTATATATAAAATAAACGGCTTTCCTTTACCTGTCCCATACATGAAATCCGTCCCCGTTGTCGGCGTTGACGGCTTTAGAAGATTATTTTTACTTTACTCCTGTTCGTAAAATATTCAGTGCAGTTTAAAAGAAACGTAATAAAACGGCAATCAAAGCGATTATTCTTTAGCAGCTAAACAGCCTGACAGAAATCGATTTGATCAGGCTGGAGAAACAAGGCATTTTAAACCCGCCCATCTCTCAAAGGCGCCAAAGTCGCGCACACGGACAGCGACAGATCTGCAGCGTCGCTGAAGGTAAGTTTTGTAACATACCTACAACATTGGCTTGAAAGCAATAGACTTTCACAACAGCATCAAGAAGATTCAGCTGCATTCTGTTTCTTGCCTTCGTTTTTACAGAGGATACAAGAGAAATATCCTCTCAACGACAGCATTGCTGACAGGGGTTATTAGGCAAGTAAGGGCAAAGGTGGCAAGCTCTTTAAATGCCTGATGCTGAAGTACACCAATCCAAAACTGTTCAGTGTCTGTCGGGAGTCTATTTTTTGTAAATGGAGCTTCTTCTTTCCATCTATATCTGCCATATGGTGTGTTAAATGTCGTAAGCTGAGAACTCTTATCATCCAGTTCCACATGCCAAAACCCATTCTTGACGTCAAACGTGCTGAAGACATTGGTTTCATTCAGGTCTGTGAGGACATCTTCAATCGTTGTCATTGGGTAATGACTTATTTTCAGCCCCTTGTTCAGATCCCTCGGGTCGAAACACATTCTCAACTTTCCATTGGGCTTTTCTACACACACAAGGCTGGATGCCCTTGGAGTGTGGGTCTTTACCGGGGCAATTATTTCAGCTTCTGTTAGTCTGTCTATCCTGTTTCAGCTTATTCCGTAAGGCTACAGAGACTCTTCGTGGAGGATGGATCACCAGCGTTACGCTGTCATCTACCTGCAGACGGTACTTGCCCTCGAATTTACCTGTCCCTTCAAACACATCAGCATACTCAGCCATCATTCTTTCCTTGCTCAGAGAGATTTCACTGCCATTCAGTTCTCTGTACAGACTGAGATGAGTCCCATCTGCTGGGCTGCCCTGCTTCCCAGGATTGGAATGCAGTCTTCCTCCAGGACTACAAACTCTACTTTGTATCTCCTTCCATACTTTAGATTTACTAGTTTCACCTTGCTTTATTCCAAGAGGCACCACTGTCGTATTGTTGTACATCGACAATACTTGCTTGGTTTCATCCACATCCTTTGCATGCATCTTGGGAATGATGTTACATGTGGCTCCACTGTCTACCTGGAATTCTACTTCCTTCTCTTCCAGCATCGTGGTCGCAAAGATTTTCTTTGGGAATTGAGTCTCCTCAACACCGTGAACACTCTGCTTTTGATGCTTCTGGTTGCAGTTCCACTGTTAGGCTGTGGGCCAAGGAGCTTTTTCGTTCAAGTTCGTGACCCAACTCACGATACTACCTGAATTTTTAACATATTGTGTAAAAATATTATATAAATCATACCCGAAACTCGTCAAGACCAAAACCTGCACATTTTTTACAAATATGAGAAAAAGCTCCGAGTTGTAATTGTCCAATCAATGCACGTTTGACATTGACGTCGGACGCAAATTGACCAATCCCGCGCTTTTTTTTATGGTCGCTAGGCAGCGATGACCCTAGGATCATGGCTGCCTCCTCATTACATCAAAACAATAACAAGGTTTCCAAGGAATGAAGGTTATGCTAACCTTGCTGATAATTTTGTTTTTCAATTGATTTATCTGTATAAAGTTAGGGTCAATCAGTGAGTCAGTCGGATATTCAGTCAGTCAGACGGTCGGTCGATCAATCGGTCAGTCTGTCGGTCGGGCTTGTCGGTAGGCCGATGGATGATGTGGAGGATCGGTCGGGCTGCCGGTGGGTGGTGAACGTTGGGGCGGGCCGCTGGTGGGTGGTGAGAGTGGTGACTGACAGGCAAGAAAGAAGACCAATCTGCTGATATAGCGATATTTTAAACCTTCATAACTTTTTTAATCCTCCACCGATTGGAACAAAACCTGGTGCACGTGGAGGAGCGGAGACCAGTGAGTAAGGTGGCACAAAAATCCTAGCAATAAATGGTACCGTTTTTGTTCAAATTTAAAGAAAGGCAAACCGGAAGTTGTCAAGATGAGAGTTTTAGTAATAGTATAGATAATTATACATATTATGTATGATTACAGTCATGTTCACGTCATATACATACATATATACATATATATACACATACAATGGCTTGCAAAAGTATTCATACCCCTTGAACTTTTCCACATTTTGTCACGTTACAACCACAAATGTAAATGTAATTTATTGGGATTTTATGTGATAGACCAACACAAAGTGGTGCATAATTGTGAAGTGGAAGGAAAATGATACATGGTTTTCAAATTTGTGTACAAATAAAAAACTGAAAAGTGTCACGTGCAAAAGTGTTCAGCCCCCCTGAGTCAATACTTTGTAGAACCACCTTTCGCTGCAATTACAGCTGCAAGTCTTTTGGGGGTATGTCTCTACCAGCTTTGCACATCTAGAGACTGAAATTTTTGCCCATTCTTCTTTGCAAAATAGCTCAAGCTCAGTCAGATTGGATGGAGAGCGTCTGTGAACAGCAATTTTCAAGTCTTGCCAGAGATTCTCAATTGGATTTAGGTCTGGACTTTGACTGGGCCATTCTAACACATGAATATGCTTTGATCTAAACCATTCCATTGTAGCTCTGGCTGTATGTTTAGGGTTGTTGTCCTGCTGAAAGGTGAACCTCCGCCCCAGTCTTAAGTCTTTTGCCGACTCTAACAGGTTTTCTTCCAAGATTGCCCTGTATTTGGCTCCATCCATCTTCCCATCAACTCTGACCAGCTTCCCTGACCCTGCTGAAGAAAAGCATCCCCACAGCATGATGCTGCCACCACAATGTTTCACAGTGGGGATGGTGTGTTCACGGTGATGTGCAATGTTAGTTTTCAGCCACACATAGCGTTTTGCATTTATGCCCAAAACTTCAATTTTGGTTTCATCTGACCAGAGCACCTTCCTCCACATGTTTGCTGTGTCCCCCACATGGCTTGTGGCAAACTGCAAACAGGACATCTTATGGCTTTTTTTCAACAATGGCTTTCTTCTTGCCACTCTTCCATAAAGGCCAGATTTGTGGAGTGCACGACTAATAGTTGTCCTGTGGACAGATTCTCCCACCTGAGCTGTGGATCTCTGCAGCTCCTCCAGAGTTACCATGGGCCTCTTGGCTGCTTCTCTGATCAATGCTCACCTTGCCCAGCCTGTCAGTTTAGGTGGACGGCCATGTTGTGCCATACTCTTTCCATTTTCGGATGATGGATTGAACAGTGCTCCGTGTGATGTTCAAAGCTTGGGATATTTTTTTATAACCTAACCCTGCTTTAAACTTCTCCACAACTTTACCCCTGACCTGTCTGGTGTGTTCCTTGGGCTTCATGATGCTGTTTGTTCACTAATGTTCTCTAACAAACCTCTGATGCCTTCACAGAACAGCTGTATTTATACTGAGATTAGATTACACACAAGTGGACTCTATTTACTAATTAGGTGACTTCTGAAGGCAATTGGTTGCACTGGATTTTATTTAGTGGTATCAGAGTAAAGGGGGCTGAATACTTTTGCACGCGACACTTTTCAGTTTTTTATTTGTAAAAAAATTTGAAAACCATATATCATTTTCCTTCCACTTCACAATTATGCGCCACTTTGTGTTGGTCTATCACATAAAATCCCAATAAAATACATTTACGTTTGTGGTTGTAACGTGACAAAATGTGGAGAAGTTCAAGGGGTATGAATACTTTTGCAAGCCACTGTATATAGTATAATAATATATGGTTTAAATAGACCACAGCACGGAATTAGGCTCCCCATGGTGTAATATGGGCATAGGACACTAAATGGGGCTTACTTTTACAATCTAATTTTCTAATTAATTTAATTAATTAATGTGCAACTTTTGGCATTGATGAGTTATGACTTCCTTCTCAATTATATTTTATCTAAATCTGTGCAAAATTTCATGTACTTCCGAGACATGGGTCATGAAAGTAAAATTCTAGACACATTTCTGAAGCTCGGCCCACAGCCTATGTGTGAATCTCATCATACTCTTGAATGTCATTATACTCATCACTGGAGCTCTCCACTTCCCCCACTGCATGCACAGATTTGTTGCCTTTCTTTTCTTTCTTCTGGTTCTTCTGTTGCACCTGCTTTTCCATCCATTGTGATGCAAACTGATTTATCTTATGGCATTTGAAACACTCCTGGCCAGAGGTTGGACATTTCTCCTTCTTCCTCTCATGTTTGTGTCCGCAGTATTTACACTGTATGGTTGGCTGGTATCTTGTCCCCTCTTGTCTTACTGCACAGACATCTTGTCGTTGGTCACCTAACAGGACATCAACCCTGGCCTTGGAAAGCCTGGCATGCCTTCACACACTTTTCATCTCTTATGCCTCATATAATGCTATCACTTATCAGTGAATCCTTCAACTCTCTGAAATTGCAATGAGCTACCAAGAGCTTCAGTTCTGTTTAGAACAAATGTCTCCCCTCTTCTTGGCACCTTGTAAAGAATCAATACCTGTCGATGGTCTCGTTCCTCACGGGTTAGCAATGCTGTTCAAAAGCATCGAGAGCCTGCATTAGCGTCACTTCTTGTACGTTACAAATAAAAAACTGAAAAGTGTGGCGTGCAAAAGTATTCAGCCCCCTTTACTCTGATACCCCTAAATATAATCCAGTGCAACCAATTGCCTTCAGAAGTCACCTAATTAGTAAATAGAGTCCACTTGTGTGTAATCTAATCTCAGTTAAATACAGCTGTTCTGTGAAGGCCTCGGAGGTTTGTTAGAGAACATTAGTGAACAAACAGCATCATGAAGCCCAAGGAACACACCAGGCAGGTCAGGGATAAAGTTGTGGAGAAGTTTGAAGCAGGGTAAGGTTATAAAAAAAAAATCCCAAGCTTTGAACCTATCACGTAGCACTGTTCAATCCATCATCCTAAAATGGAAAGAGTATGGCACAACTGCAAACCTACCAAGACATGGCCGTCCACCTAAACTGACAGGCCGGGCAAGGAGAGCATTGATCAGAGAAGCAGCCAAGAGGGTAACTCTGGAGGAGCTGCAGAGATCCACAGCTCAGGTGGGAGAATCTGTCCACAGGACAACTATTAGTTGTGCACTCCACAAATCGGGCCTTTATGGAAGAGTGGCAAGAAGAAAGCCATTGTTGAAAAAAAGCCATAAGAAGTCCCGTTTGCAGTTAGCCACAAGCCATGTGGGGGACACAGCAAACATGTGGAGGAAGGTGCTCTGGTCAGATGAGACCAAAATTGAAATTTTTGGCCTAAATGCAAAACGCTATGTGTGGCGGAAAACTAACACTGCACATCACCCTGAACACACCATCCCCACTGCGAAACATGGTGGTGGCAGCATCATGCTGTGGGGATGCTTTTCTTCATCAGGGACAGGGAAGCTGGTCAGAGTTGATGGGAAGATGGATGGAGCCAAAAACAGGGCAATCTTGGAAGAAAACCTGTTAGAGTCTGCAAAAGACTTGAGACTGGGGCGGAGGTTCACCTTCCAGCAGGGCAACGACCCTAAACATACAGCCAGAGCTACAATGGAATGGTTTAGATCAAAGCATATTCATGTGTTAGAATGGCCCAGTCAAAGTCCAGACCTAAATCCAATTGAGAGTCTCTGACAAGACTTGAAAATTGCTGTTCACAGATGCTCTCCATCCAATCTGACTGAGCTTGAGTTATTTTGCAAAGATGAATGGGCAGAAATTTCAGTCTCTAGATGTGCAAAGCTGGTAGAGACATACCCCAAAAGACTTTCAGCTATAATTGCAGCGAAAGGTGGTTCTACAAAGTATTGACTCACGGGGGCTGAATACTTTTGCACGCCACACTTTTCAGTTTTTTATTTGTAAAAAAATTTGAAAACCATGTATCATTTTCCTTCCACTTCACAATTAAGCACCACTTTGTGTTGGTCTATCACATAAAATCCCAATAAAATACATTTACGTTTGTGGTTGTAACGTGACAAAATGTGGAAAAATTCAAGGGGTATGAAAACTTTTGCAAGCCACTGTATATATATATATACACACACATATATATATATATATATATATATATATATATATATATATATATATATATATATATATATATAAAATATATATGAAATCCTAATATTGTGAATAAAACATCCATGAACACAATGTCAAAATATTTTTCCATTCTTTCATTCTATATTAGCGTAACACAATGTAGTGCATACATACCTACATATTTAAATTCAGTCGATAAGTTGGTCAAATAATATGGGGACCTTATTGCTTTTTTTTTAGACATGGATTTTTAAAATGTGAATGTCTCATAACGACACATTTGTGGGTCACCCCTATATTGCACTAACCTTCACAATTTCAAATAACTCTAAATTGAACTTTATAAACAATGAAAACACTTTCTATTTCCGTCATTTATGGTAATATTTACATAATTCACATCATTTTGTGCACGACATATACAGGGGGTTGCAGTGTTTTGAAAGTGATGTAAAATTCAACATATTTCAGACAATGATAGCCCCACCCCTTGCTTACCCCAAAGAACAAAATTTCCAACTTATATACAATAATAAATAAATCGTCATTTGCACAATTTTGTGTGGGTAACGGGAGGTTCTCATTCTTGCTCTCGAGTAACCGGATTTGGGAAAACAGACGTTTCGGCGTGTTCGTGATGTCAAATAGCGTTGGAACTGCATTGCAATTTAGCCTGTCATTGGTCTGCATGTTGGAAAACTAGTCAAGTTCAATGTTCAGAAAAAAGACGGCAGGTGGTTGACAAGTACACCAGAGTTTGGTGGTGGAGATCTTGTCGACGAGTATTCTGGACCCGCTGTTGACATCTGAAATTACAGAAAATCTCATATTGGATTAACTAAGAAGGAAAAAATGTAGTTATAACTACATATCTGCAGAATGGATGATATATTATTTAAGTGCAATTGTTCAGTTGTGGGGAGAGACCTGTATATTGAAGATGCATTTTGCCACTAATGTAGAAGAGATTATTTAAAACTTCTAATGTAGACCATTTAAAGTATTTTCTTTCTATCCTCTTTTGGACCTAAGACACTAGCAGGACTACCAACTCTCAGGCAGAGACAGACAGAGAGAGAGAGAGAAAGGCAGATGGGGCAGAGACCGAGATAGAGAGAGACAGGGAGAGGAGAGAGAGAGAGAAGGGGCAGAGAGAGACAGGGAGAGAGGGAGAGAGAGATGGAGGGGGCAGAGGGAGAAGGGGAGAGAGAGGATCGATGGAACGTTATAAAGCACAGCTGTCCCATTTTGACCGCCGCCGAACCCCGCACCGCACCATTGCACCCTTCTTCACGGCGCCCCAGCGATGTCTCGGCTCTGACAATTCGAGGGATCTAATCGGTAACTACACTAAGAGCAGCCCCGGGTCGCTGCGCTCCCCGACTCGAATCTGAGGTTAAAATCTTGTGATGGGCCTGATGTGTCTCTCTCCCCATCTCTCTCTGCCCCTTCTCTCTCTCTCTCCCTCTCTCCCTACGGACCATATTTTGGAGACTCTTGCCGTACAGAAACAAAAACAAAAATGTACAGAAGAACAAATATTGCTGACTTTATTATTGTGGTAAGTTTAGATCTCTTTTTAAAAATCTAGTATCTTTCTCATGTACCAACAACCATACTTTCCCAATGAGTGTTGATAGGGGAACAAAAAATAACATTTTCAGGACAAAATAATGTCGACAGAAAACAATAATATTTCCTCACCTTTCTTTGTTGTTGGGGAACCTGAAGACAGGTTGAGTTGTCAACATCGGCGATTAGAGCAATTTACACCGAGCTGTAGATGTGGACACCATGACAGTATGCGGGCAGCCCTATAAAATGCCCTATAAAATGGCGTCAACAATCACACACATCATACTACGCATTTTTCACTGAGTGGCGCATCTTGCTCCTCTATAATCTTTGGTTGTGACTGGGCCCTGTTGCCACGAGCGTGGCAGCACCGGATAAAGTGGCCTTTCTTATTACAGTAGTGGCAAGTTTTGTCATAAGTGGGGCATTGCTCACAGAATTTTGGGTGTGAGCCACAGCAGTTACGACAGTTATGGAGCAGTCCCTGGGTGGGCAGCATCTATGAAAATTCCGAATTCCACCGAAGATGTGCCTACGTTCGGCAAATTCGCTGTTGAACATTAAAGGATCTGGTTTACGAAAAGACTCTGCCATAATAAGCGAGCGATGGTTCGTTGTAAAAAAAAACTAAAATAAATTCAGGCAAAAAGGTCGTAGACATGGCTCAATCCCACTTCTGACACCATGTTTATGATTAATCCACACTAATACATATGGTAAAAGATCAGTCTTTATTCCATATGTATACAGGAACATTTAAACTCCCAGCCATTCTCATTCAGCTCAGCGTGGCTTGTGTGAGAGAGAGAGTGAGAGCAAGCTGACCTTGCTAATGTAAAGCTGTGTAGTACCGTAATACCATGTAAACGGTGGCATGCACATATGTGTAGTGGAGATTATAAATGGCATGGATCAATAAGGGTTAATCTACAAACCCTCACTTTTCATTATCTCCATCATCGATTTCGCAACCGCCAACTTTGTGGCTAGTTCCAGGTGTGCTTTTCGTTACCTTATCTCTTCTTCTTGTCGCCTCATCTCTTCTCTCAGCTGTTCATCTTGTCGCTCAAACTCATGTTTCTTCTCCAAGGTATTTGATTCTATTGAGAGTGCAGCTAGATCAACTTCAACTTCCATTCGAGCAGAGGCCCTTGATGCTTTACTGGCTATAGAACCAGATTTATGTCCTCATCTTTGTGTAGATACATTTGAAATATTATCTTGTGGTGTAATCACATCTTCCATTCCAGCACCTTGTTGTGTGGCTTGTTTCCTGTTTTCCAGGCTGGCAAGCGAACAAGCTTCTTGGCTTCTTTCCAAACTTTAGCAGAACTAAATTTCTCCAGACTCTTCAGAAGCTGTTTGAAGTAAACATTCCAGCTTCTGAATTCAACATAGTAGAATAGTTGTTCTACACAAAAGTCTGGGCAATGGGCAGGTGCTATAGACCTGCACGGGAAGGTAGACGCTCCCGTCCCCACGAGTCTCGGGCAGATGGGGCTCGTCAGCCTGGGAAGGCAGTCCATCTAGGAGAGGGAAAACTCTGATTTAAAACCTCCACTGCCTTGTGGCTATATCCAGTCAAGGAAAAGGCTCCAGGAGTAAACCTGGCTGGCCGAGATCTATTTTCTTCAGTTCCTCTTCCAAGGAACCAGTCTTCAGTTCCTCTTCTGGTACTAATTTTCGGGCGTAATCTCTCTCCAGAGATCCAGGCCAATCTGTCCCTCTTCTACCACCTCCTGACTGTAAGGTAGCTTTCGACTCGATATAATGGCAGATTATTATATTGTTCAAGGATTTGCTCCCTCTAGCCACTAGGAGAAGACACGGAGTGAGGAGATAGCGTCGTTTTACAAATGGGAACTCTCCACGAGACATTCAAAGCCGTAGAAAGATAAATCATCAAAACAAACTCTCTTGATTAATAGTTTCTTTATTGTCAAAGTAAAACAGTCAGATATTCATCTAAACCTCTTCTTGATAAGTACATTTTAATCTTCGTCAAACTCCAGCATGTGGCTCCGAAACATTAGAAAACGTCTTTGGTGTTGGAAAGCTCTGACCATTGGTCGAAAGCTATACTGTCCCACCATGCTTCCTCCGAACTAAATAAAAACCTACAAGTTTCTTCCAAGAATCCCAGCAGCAAACACGCCTCCGACTACATAATATATCCCACCCACATAATTACAGGCAGACAACATTTAAAGGCAAATTCCATAATTTATGACACAAAATATTAAGCCAAACGGCCACTACACTCACTCTCTCACTCACACTCTCACTCACTCATCTACTCACACTCACTCACTCACTCACACTCTCATTCACACTCACTGTCACTCACATTCACTAACACACTCACTCACACTCACACTCACTCTCTCACTGTCACACTCACTCACTCACTGTCACTCTCTTTCTCTGTCTCTCTCTCTCTTTCTCTCTCTCTCTCTCTTTCTCTCTCTCTCTCTCTCGGTAACCATGTGCCTATGATCTCCAGTGAGCAAGTGTTCGAAGAAGCTCACAAACAAAGATCTGGAGTTCCTACTCTTTTTTCCCCTCTCTTCCTTCATCCGATCCACCTTAGCTGAAACACCAGTAACTAATATGTTCATCAGACACGGACTGCCCCGAACCACCACCTACATGAAAGTTTCAAAATCTCGGCGCTTTCTCTCAGCATTGAGTGCACTAATGTAAAAAGAAAATATATCTACGGTATTGGACACAGATGTTAAACACAAATTGCCTGCGGTATCAGTGAAACCTTCTGTATATATACTTGTGTAAATAGTTTTGAATATTCCCTGTTTTTAATTAGTTTTTAAGAAAATAGCTATTATTAATGAATTTCAGTGCATCAATTTGTTTTTTGAAATAAAGTTTTGAGATATTTAACGCACTAGGCTTTGGCGGCTGTTATTTTTCTGCTCTGACCTTAACCGCTGCTCTCTGCATGTTGTTTATTTGTTCTGAGTTTGGTTCCATGGTATGGATTAGGTATTGGGAATACAGCCATGTCTCACACATCACAGATCCAAGCACAAGTCTAATTTCCCAATAAGCTGTTCACGCACTATTTATGGTAACTCCCTTCAATAACATTATCGAGATAGACACAAAGTGCTGGAGTTACTCAATGGGCCGGGCAACATATCTGGAGAAAACGATGGGTAATTGTTTTGTTTTGTTTAGAGATACAGCACGGAAACCGCCCCCTTCAGCCCACCGAGTCCATGCCGATCAGCGATCCCCGCACACTAACGCTATCCTACACACACTTACTTACTTAGATTTAGTTCCTCCCACACTGTTGAGTGCATTGGGCAGCAAGCTTTGGCCATTCTGTTCGGTTATGTGCGACGTCTTCCACCCTCGATAGGTTAGCGTCCCGGGCTTCCAAATCCTACCAGAATGTTCACCTCATGTGAGTTTTGGTCGGCCTCTTTTCCTTCTTCCGTCAGCTTGCCATGTCATTGCTATCTTAGGTGCACGTTCTGCTGACATTCTGAGTACATGTCCTGCAGATTTCATCCTGCGTCCCTCCATGTCCTGGATGAGAGGCTTTGTTGCAGTTTCCCGGTAGATCTCCTCGTTTGTGATGTGGTCTCTGTAGCTAGTCTTCAGGATCCTCCTCAAGCAGCGTTGTTGGGATGCATCCAATTTCTTTTCCATCTTCACATTGATTTTCCATGTATCAGTGGCACAGAGGGCTGTAGGGAAGACTACGGACTGGAAGAGTTTGACTTTTAGCATCTTGGATATCCCACCACTAGACCATATTGGCTGCATTTGTCTGAAGACTGATGCAGCTTTACCAATTCGGGGTAATTTATAATTTTTACCGAAGCAAATTAAAAACCATAGTGTCTTTGGCATGTGGGAGGAAACCGGAGCACCTGGAGAAATCCCACAAAGGTCACGGGTAGAACGTAAAACTCCATACAGACAGCACTCATAGTGTGGATCGAACCTGGGTCTCTGGCACTGTAAGGCAGCAGCTCTAACGTGGCTGACGTTTCGGGTCGGGACTCTCCTTCAGACTGAAAATAGAGGGGAGGGAATTGGAGGTAAGAATAGAATAGAAACATAGAAAATAGGTGCAGGAGTAGGCCATTCGACCCTTTGAGCCAGCACCGCCATTTAATATGATCATGGCTGATCATCCAGAATCAGTACCCTGTTCCTGATTTCTCCCCATATCCCTCTTGATTCCATTAGCCCTAAGAGCTAAATCTAACTCTCTTAAACACACCAATATAGAACAAATCAGGGCCAGCAACAGATGACCAAGGAAGGGTGGAGCCCATAATGGCCCATTGTTGGCTGGGGAAGAGGTTATAACGAAGGGATACAATTAACATTATTACCGACCCAAAACATTGCCTATCCATGTTCTCCAGAGATACTGTCCCACTCAGATATTTTGTGCAGACCAGCATCTGCAATGGAGCAGTTTGAAGAAGGGTCTCGACCCGAAACGTCACACATTCCTTCTATCCAGAGATGCTGTCTGACCTGCTGAGTTACTCCAGCATTTTATGTCCAGCATCAGCAGTTCTTTGTTTTCATATTCTCCCTTCTACCTATTCCTCCCCCACTCCCAATTCTTCCGTCTACACCGCATCTGCACCCAGGATAAGGTGTTCCAGACCAGGGTATCGGAGAAGTCCTCATTCTTTAGGGAACGGGGGGTCCCTTCTTCGATTATAGATGAGGCTCTCACCAGGCTCTCCTCTATATCCCGCAGCTCTGCTCTCACTCCCCATCACCCTACTCGTAACAAGGACAGAGTCCCCCTTGTCCTCACCTTCCACCCTACCAGCCGTCGCATCTGCTTTCACCTCCTTTCCCCATTTTGTACCAACATTTGATACAGTAACATTTAAACGACGTAGGAAGGAACTACAGATGCTGGTTTACACTGAAGATAGACACAAAAAACAGCGGGTTAGACAACATCTCTGGAGAAAAAGAATATGTGACGTTTTGGTTTCAGACTCTTCTTCGGACTCAAGTCTGTTGCCATCTGTAAAACATCTGTCATGTTTCAATGGTAGACTTCCAAAATATATTAGACATTTGGGCACAATTTCAGAAAGTGTGGTGCGTAGGTCCCGAAATGAAAGCGAGGAGCCAGGTATTTCGGGAGGAGCCTTTATTTATGTCCTTCTAGATTGTAGGGAAGTCCACGAGAGAAAGATGGCACCCAAACCCTTGCCTTTAAACCTCTGGTTAAGGGCCGCCTCTGGACTGAACCATTCCCGTGCCGAGGGGTGTGACAGTTAGGATGGTCCGACCCTTGGGAGCCGCCACAAAAGTTTAGATTAGAGATACAGTGTAGAAACAGGCCCTTCAGCCCACTGAGTCCGTGCCGACCAGTGCTTACCCGCACACTAATACTATCCCACACACTAGGGACAATTTACTATTTTATCAAAGCCAATTAAGCTACAAACTTGTACATCTTTGGACAGTGGGATGAAACCAGAGCCCCCGGAGAAAACCCACTCAGTCACGGGCCGAACGTACAAAATCCGTACCAACAGGACCCGTATTCAGAATCGAACCTGGGTCTCTAGCGCTGTGAGGTAGCAACTGTACCGCTGTGCCGCCCCTGAATGTATCCAACTGTAAATCCTTGGTGTTGCACCTGTTACATAGTTCTCTTGAATGAGCTTTCCAATTACACAAAGTGGCGTTCCCTGTTACAGGATTCTCAGTAGGATTTGCATTAGAGTGCAAGGATTTCTGGCTGCCCATTGCTATGAATCCAGCTGTTTTCCTTGCTGGTTCTGGTTAGACAGATGTTTCCCACAAATAGTCTAATGATCCAAATGAATTGGAGAAGTGAGATTCACAACAAGTCCAGAAATCAGTTTAGCATTTTGATTAATATGTTCTTTTAAACAAGATTAGTCGTGGAATGTGCAACTTCTCATGTATGGTCTGTAAACTCTTCCTATATTGTGATCTAATTATGCTTCTAAATTGCTAGCCAAACATCAACATCAACATTCCCTGTGTTCCCCTTCTATTTTCACTTGGTTCTCAGAATAAAAATGTTAAACTTTGGAGATTACTCCACCTTATTTTCTCTTACATCTTCAAGCTTTGCAAAACTAAATAATTCGTTTAGTTGAGTGATACAGCATGGAAACAGGTCCTTGGGCCCACCGGGTCCGCTCCAGCCAATGATCATCCTACACACTAGGGACAATGTACAGAAGCCAATTAACCTACAAACCTCCATGTCTTTGGGATGTGGGAGGAAACCGGAGCACCCGGAGAAAACCCACGCGGTCACGGGGAGAACATACGAACTCCGTAGAGACAGCACCCGTAGTCAGGATCGAACCAGGGTCTGTCGCACCAAAGGTTCTTAATGATAGACACAAAGTGCTGGAGTAACTCAGCAGGTGAGCCAGCATCTCTGGAGAAGATGGATAGGTGACGTTTCATAGAATGTTGGAGTAACTCAGCGGGACAGGTAGCATCTCTGGAGAACATGGATAGGTGACGTTTCACTGAGTGTTGGAGTAACTCAGCGGGTCAGGCAGCATCTCTGAAGAAAATGAATAGGTGACGTTTCACAGAGTGCTCGAGTAACTCAGTGGGTCAGGCAGCATCTCTGGAGAACATGGATAGGTGACGTTTCGGATCAGGACCCTTCTTCGGACTGATTGTGGGTGGGAGGGAGTGGATTGGAAGCAAGAAAGGACCAGGACAAATCAGGACCGGCAACAGATTACCTCAGGCAAGGACAGTACAGAAACATAGAAAATAGGTGCAGGAGTAGGCCATATGGCCCTTTGAGCCAGCATCGCCATTCAATATGATCATGGCTGATCATCCAGAATCAGTACTCCGTTCCTGCTTTCTCCCCATATCCCTTCATTCTGTTAGCTCTCAGAGCTATATCTAACTGAAAGGCTGATTACCTGCTAGGGATGGTGTGAATCTGAGGAATATATTGTGAACTGTGGAACTAGTTAACTGACTTTTAGTGCAAGACGGGGGTGGGAGGGTGGAGGGGGGGAGGAGAGGAGGAAGGGGAGCATATGTAGAAGTTACCTTAACTCAGAGAATCCAATGTTTACATCACTGGGTAGTGAGTTGTTCCTCCATGTTGTGTACAGCCTCAATCTGGCAAAGGAGGAGGCCCGGGACACATTTCTTAAAGGCACACACATGCCGTAGGTAGAACAATGGAAGATAGACTATATTCCTCACCAGTGTGAGGTGAAGTACTTGGTGAGGGCTATTCACGGTGGGAATGCATAGGGAATGGTGGATTCCAATGGAGTATTGAGGAATGGGGACTTTGGAGTATGAGGATCCTTGAAATTGGCAACATTTAAGGTGGTAAAGAAGGCATACGGGATATTTACCTTCAATATCTGTTATCTCCACTACTGATTTTCCAGCATCCTTGGTTCCAGAGCCTTTCTGGATTATCTGTTTTGCCGGACCAACAGTGAAGAGGTTTTTTGGTGTGGGCTATCCAGTCAGTGGAAAGGCTATACATGAATCCTAGAATACATACATCTTAGAATAAAGGGGAGGCCATTTAAGACTGAGGTGAGAAAAGACGTTTTCACCCAGAGAGTTGTGAATTTGTGGAATTCCCTGCCACAGAGGGCAGTGGAGGCCAAATCACTGGATGGATTTAAGAGAGAGTTAGATAGAGGTCTGGGGACCAGTGGAGTCAAGGGATATGGGGAGAAGGCAGACACGGGGTATTGATAGGGGACGATCAGCAATGATCACAATGTATGGCGGTGCAGGCTCGAAGGGCTGAATGGCCTCCTCCTGCCCCTGTTGTCTATGTTTCTATCATAACAACCAAGCCGCTCCTCTAGTATGGAAACAAAAATGCAGCATCTATGGAGCGGAGGAAATAGGCAACGTTTCAGTCTGAAGAAGGGTTTGGGCCCGAAACGTTGCCTATTTCCTTCGCTCCATAGATGCTGCTGCACCCGCTGAGTTTCTCCAGCATTTGTTTACCTTCCATTTTCCAGCATCTGCAGCAAAGATACTAGAGGATCCGCGATATAATCTTTGATCTGCAGTTCCTTCTTCAACACTTTGTCCTCGAGTATCTTTGTTGTCCACAAAGGCGCTTCCGGCGGGAGGGGAGTGGGGACGGGATGGTTTAGGAGTGGGTTTTTGTTGTATTGAGGGTGGGATGGAGAGGAAAAAGGAGGGGGAGAAGGGGGGAGGGAGAGAGAGGGAGAGGGAGAGAGAGAGATAGAGGGAGAGAGAGAGAGAGAGGGAGAGGGAGGGAGAGAGGGAGAGAGGGAGGCAGAGAGAGGGAGAGAGGGAGAGGGAGGGAGAGAGGGAGAGAGAGGGAGAGTGAGAGGCAGAGAGAGGGAGAGTGGGAGGGAGAGAGAGAGAGGGAGAGAGAGAGAGAGAGAGAGAGAGAGAGAGAGAGAGAGAGAGAGAGAGAGGGAGGGAGAGAAGGAAGGAGAGAGGGAGGGAGAGAGGGAAAGAGAAGTATCCACCTCTCCCTCCCTCTCTGGCGTCACGGCGGCCCAGCGGTAGAGTTGCCGCCTCACGCCACCAGAGACCCCAGTTCGATCCCGACCACGGATGCTGTCTGTACGGAGTTTGCACGTTCTCTCCCCGTGACCTGCATGGGTTTTCTCCGGGCGCTCCGTGTCCTCCCACACTCCAAAGATGTGCGGGTTTGTAGGTTAATTGGTTTCTGGTAAAGATTGTAAATTGTCCCCCTGTGTGTGTGTGTGTGTGTGTGTGTGTGTGTGTAGGATAGTGTTAGTGTGCGGGGATCGCTGGTCGGCACAGACTCGGTGGGCTGAAGGGCCTGTTTCCGCGCTGTATCTAAACTAAACTGGACTAAACTGGTTGAAGAACATAATTCAAACATCAAGTTGACCACAAAGTGTAAAAGATGTTTTCATTTTATTTGGAAAGGACACTAAAGAAAACAGAGAAAGAGTTGAGTATAGGAGCAAAGAGGTCCTTCTGCAGTTGTACAGGGCCCTAGTGAGACCACATCTGGAGCATTGTGTGCAGTTTTGGCCTGTTCGCCTTCATAACAAGAGGAGTTGAGTACAGGAGCAAAGAGGTCCTTCTGCAGTTGTACAGGGCCCTGGTGAGACCACACCTGGAGTATTGTGTGCAGTTTTGGCCCATTGGCCTTTATAACAAGAGGAGTTGAGTACAGGAGCAAAGAGGTCCTTCTACAGTTGTACAGGGCCCTGGTGAGACCACACCTGGAGTATTGTGTGCCCGCACACACACACGCCCTCCACACACGCACGCCCTCCACGCGCGCAAGCACGAACGCCACCACTCTGAAGTTAACTAACGATTGAATTTAATAGGTGGTGGACACAAATGCTGGAGAAACTCTGCGGGTGAGGCAGCATCTGTGGAGCGAAGGAAATAGGCAACGTTTCGGGCCGAGACCCTTCTTCAGATGCTGGGGACAAACTTGCAAATCTGCTCCGAAAGTGAAAGTAAGAATTATGTACGTTTCTATAAGATTCCCTCTCAATCTCCTAAATTCTAGCGAGTATGAGCCGAGTCTATCCAGTCTTTCTTCATATGAAAGTCCTGACATCCCAGGAATCAGTCTGGTGAACCTTCTCTGCACCCCTCTATGGCAATAATGTCCTTCCTCAGATTTGGAGACCAAAACTGTACACAATACTCCAGGTGTGGTCTCACCAAGACCCTGTACAACTGCAGTAGAACCTCCCTGCTCCTATACTCATCCCGGGGAATTTGCAATATTAGTTTAATGCAACGCATTTGCTGCATTTAACATTTCAGGAGGGTGCAAAGTTATTCCAATGCAATGCATTTGTTGCATTTAACATTTTTGAGGGGTTTTGCAAGATTAGTGCAAAGCGATTTGATGCATTGAACTTCATAGCGGGGTGGGGGAGTTGCAATATTACTTGAATGCAACGCATTTGCTGCATTTAACTTTGCGGGAGGGTGCAAAGTTATTCCAACGCGATGCATTCGTTGCTTTTAACATTTGAGCTGTTTCACCCGATGTGATACCAATGGAACGTGCCTTTTATATACTGAAGAGAAAAGTGAAGGGGACTAGCCCCCAAAACAAGCATCAGCTTAAAGATGGCTGCAATGCAGGCCTGGCAGAGCATCACCAGAGAAGACACACAGAAACTGGTGATGTCCATGAATTTATTTTTTAATTTTATTTTCATTATACTTATGGGCGCCTTTCAAAGACTCTCAAGGACGCCTTGCAGATAAGCAGATTACAAAACATATAAGCAGAATAAAAAATTAAAAAATAGTAGGGACATCAACAACATCACAATACACAAATTAAGGACAGAATTCATTCTAAAAGCACAAAAAGAAAATTAGAAACACAATTTGAGGAGAGAGCAGCGGCAGACTTCAATAGACAATAGACAATAGGTGCAGGAGCAGGCCATTCGGCCCTTCCAGCCAGCACCACCATTCAATGTGATCATGGCTGATCATCCCCAATCAGTACCCCGTTCCTGCCTTCTCCTCATATCCCCTGACTCCGCTATCTTTAAGAGCCCTATCGAGCTCTCTCTTGAAAGCATCCAGAGAACCGGCCTCCACCGCCCTCTGAGGCAGAGAATTCCACAGACTCACAACTCTCTGTGAGAAAAAGTGTTTCCTCGTCTCCGTTCTAAATGGCTTACCTCTTATTCTTAAACTGTGGCCCCTGGTTCTGGACTCCCCCAACATTGGGAACATGTTTCCTGCCTCTAGCGTGTCCAAACCCTTAACAATCATATGTTTCAATGAGATTACCTCTCATCCTTCCAAAATCCAGAGTGTACAAGCCCAGCTGCTCCATTCTCTCAGCATATGTCAGTCCTGCCAACCCGGGAATTAACCTTGTAAACCTACCCTGCACTCCCTCAATAGCAAGAATGTCCTTCCTCAAATTAGGGGACCAAAACTGCACACAATACTCCAGGTGTGGTCTCACTAGGGCTCTGTACAACTGCAGAAAGACCTCTTTGCTCTTATACTCGACTATTCTTGTTATGAAGGCCAACATGCCATTCGCCACTCTCTGTGTGAAAAATGTTTTTCTCATCTTGGTCCTAAAAGATTTCCCCTTTATCCTTAAACTGTGACCCCTTGTTCTGGACTTCCCCAACATCGGGAACAATCTTCCTGCATCTAGCGCTAAACAATTTTGTACGTTTCTTTTTTTTTATATATTTTAATTTTATTAGAAGTAAGTACAGTAATATGGCACCAAGGTGCCTAATATATATTGGCAGGTTACATTTTATGTACAGCTTCCTGTTTGTTTTTAATATTAAAAGAGAGAAAGAGAGAATAGATAATAAAAAATAGAAAAACATGTGATGTATGGTGTGTGAAAAGGAAAAGGGGGGAAAGAGGGAAAGTGGAGAAAAAAAAGGAGAGAGAAAGAGAAAGTAGAGAGTAGGAGATTATAGGAGATAGTTATTTATATTCTTGACCATCCCTCACCCAGTCCTGAAACAGTTGGTTTCTACGATTTTGTTGCACCATATGCTTCCAAGAAGTCGATAAACGGAGACCAAATCGTCTGATTTGGTCTGATTTATCTATTAGGAGGAATCACATTTCTTCAAGATGTGCGGTGTCCAACAAGTTTGAAATCCACATTTTAAGCGTTGGTATGGGTGTATTTTTCCAAAATTTAAGTATACGTTTTTTTCCGTTAATAACCCATAATTAAAAAATGAATTTTGAAATGTGTTCAATTTTTTCCCGTCTTCCGTTACTCCAAATATAATAATTTCAGTGTTAGGCTCCATTTTTATCTTGAATAATTTTGTAAACATTTCAAAAATATCGCTCCAGAATTTATAAAGTTTGATGCAGGAAACAAAAGAGTGTGTTATATTGGCATTTTGAGATAAACATTTAGCGCAAATGGGAGAAGTATTTGGATAGAATTTACTCAGTCTAGTTTATGAATAATATAAGTCAAGTCAAGTCAAGTCACATTATTTATACAGCACATTTAAAAAACAACTCTCGTTGGCCAAAGTGCTTTACATTTGTTATAAGAATAGCACAAGCAAAACAAACTACATACATATATAAATGTAGCCCTCATTCAGAGGACGTCACGAAAGGCTTGGGAGTATAGTTAAGTCTTTAGTCTTGACTTAAAAGAGTCGATGGAGGGGGCAGTTCTGATGGGAAAGGGGATGCTGTTCCACAGTCTAGGGGCTGCAACCGCAAAGGCGCGGTCGCCCGAGCTTATGCCTAGACCGTGGGATATTCAGCAACCCCAAGTCGGCCGATCTGAGGGACCTGGAGGTGGAGTGGTGGGTGAGAAGACTTTTTATGTAGATGGGGGAAAGCCCATTGAGGGCTTTGTGGACATGGAGGAGGATCTTGAAGTTTATATGGAACCGCACAGGGAGACAGTGGAGAGAGGCCAGGATCGGGGTGATGTGGTCCCTTTTTCGGGTGCCCGTCAGGAGTCTCGCTGCGGCGTTTTGGACCAGTTGCAGGCGGGACAGGGAAGATTGGCTGATGCCAGTGTAAAGGGAGTTGCAGTAATCTAGGCGGGAGGAGATGAATGTGTGGATGATCTTTTCTAGGTCATCAAACTGGAGGAATTGTTTTATTTTAGCTATCGTCCGAAGCTGAAAGAAGCTAGCTTTTACCACGGCATTGGCTTGTTTGTCAAATTTCAGTGCTGAGTCAAATATCACGGCAAGGTTTTTGACGTGAGGTTTGAGTAGTGGGGTAAGGCTTCCAAGGCTGCCTGCTATCATTTTGATTGAGTCCGAGGGGCCGAGAAGGATGACCTCAGACTTACTCTCGTTCAGTTGGAGGAAGTTCTGGGCCATCCAACACTTTATATCCTCGAGGCAGTTGGTAAGGTTAAACAGATTTGATTGGTTTTTGGGCTTCAGGGGGAGATAGAGTTGTGTATCGTCTGCGTAGCAATGGAAGGAAATGCCGTGCCTTTCAATGACGGCCTTAGGGGAGCATGTACAGGGAGAAGAGAATGGGGACAAGGATGGAACCTTGTGGAACCCCACAGCAGAGATTAGCTGGGGAGGAGAATGAGTTGCCTATGTTAGTCGAGAAACTCCTACCTTTGAGGTAGGAGATGAAGTAGCACAGGGCATTGCCATCAATACCAACCCCATACCGGAGACGGTCAATTAGGATGGTGTGGTCGACAGCATCAAATGCTGCGCTGAGGTCAAGAAGGAGTAGAATTGCACAGTCGACGGAGTCAACGGTGAGCAGTAGGTCATTGTGTACCTTCAACAAGGCAGACTCTGTGCTATGGTGAGCCCTGAAACCTGATTGGAAAGTTTCCAAGATAGTGTTTTGGTGAAGGTAAGGTATAAGTTGACAAAATTACCTTTTCAAGGGCTTTTGAGAGGAAAGGCAGTTTAGAAATGGGTCTGTAGTTGCTTGGCAAGGTTGGGGTCGAGGTTAGGTTTTTTCAGGAGTGGTTGGAGCACCGCATGCTTGAAGCAGGTAGGTACAGTGCCAGTGGCCAGAGAGCTGTTGCAGTTGGCGAGCATGCTGGGACCAGCTGTTGTAATGACGTCCTTTAGGAGGGCAGAGGGGACAGTGTCGAGGGGGCAGGTAGTAGGTTTCATGGTGGCGATCAGTTTTACAAGGGAGGGTAGAGTAACGGGTTGGAAACTGTCTAATTTTGAAGAGCAGACCAATGAGACAGCCAGGTCACAGGTGGGAGGGGAAATATTCGTTCTTATATTCTTTACCTTGCTGGTGAAAAATGTGGTAAATTCATCGCACTTAGCAGGGGACCCAGTTAGGGTCTGTACCTGAACATGCATTTTTTCCATATTAGAACAATAAGCTTTAATCCCATAGAATGTTCCTAATAGCTCTAGGTAATTTATACCTTGATTTTCAAGCAAAGGTACTTCATCCACATACCATCTACCTCCACAGATGGAAACAGTATTAGTTGCGCCCCATCCTAGAGCACTTACATCAGTCAGTAGAATAACGGAAAGTGTTTCTACCAGAATTTGTCTGGAAGCATTAGAGACATTGTTAATCCTCCATTTTAATTCCTTAATAGCCTCAATTGTCAGTTGCTTGGGCCTATTCTTTAGGGGTAGCTGCAGGAAGATTGTTCCCGATGTTGGGGAAGTCCAGAACAAGGGGTCACAGTTTAAGGATAAAGGGGAAATATTTTAGGACCGAGATGAGAAAAACATTTTTCACACAGAGAGTGGTGAATCTGTGGAATTCTCTGCCACAGAAGGTAGTTGAGGCCAGTTCATTGGCTATATTTAAGAGGGAGTTAGATGTGGCCCTTGTGGCTAAAGGGATCAGGGGGTATGGAGAGAAAGCAGGTACAGGATACTGAGGTGGATGATCAGCCATGATCATATTGAATGGCGGTGCAGGCTCGAAGGGCCGAATGGCCTACTCCTGCACCTATTGTCTATGTTTCTATGGACGTGCCCTGACCAAAGATGGCCGCCTCCCCGATCTCACCTCCCATTGACTGCAATGTGCCCTGACCAAAGATGGCCGCCACCTGGAGAAGAGAGGGAAAATTAGATAGAGAAGGAGAGAGGGAGAAGAGGAAGCCAGAGAAGGGGGGAGAGAGAAAGAGAAAGAAAGAGGGAGCGAGACAGAGAAAAAAATGAAGGCTGCCTGTAGCTAAGATGGCCGTCCAGGGCTTCTCTCCCATTGACTACAATGGAAGACTGGCAGTAGACAAGATGGCCGCCTGCAGCTCCAAGGGAAATGCCAGCATCCAATATGGCCGCCCTCGGCTTCACGCTCATTGACTTCAATGGCTGGCTGCCAGTAGCTAAAATGGCGGTGGCGAGGGGGGGGGAGAAAGGGGGAGAGAGAGAGAGAGTGGGAAGGGGGGAACATGACTATTTGGGGAAATGGGAGAATAGACGGTAAAAGTGGGAGAGAGAGAGAGAGAGAGAATAGGGAGAGAAGGGGTAGAGAGAGGGAGGGGGTGTATGCGTGAGTATCTGGGGATTATTGCCTCCTCACCAACCCCTCTCCCTCCTCTTCCTCTCCCCTTGTTCCCTCTCGCCCTCTCTGCACATCTCCCTCTCTCTCCATCTCTCTCTCGCTCCTCTTTCCCCGGTGGCCATTTTGTTGTCAACCTCCATTGATGGCCAATCTTCAATACCTCCTTAATCTCACCCCTGGAGCGCTGCTGACCCCGGGTTCTTCCCCGGGAGAGCGCCCCGTTGGGAGGGAGGGAGGGAGGGAGGGATTGAGAAGAAGGGAGGGGTACGGAGGCAGACATGCTGAAGAAGAAACATAGAAACATAGAAAATAGGTGCAGGCCATTCGAGCATGCACCGCCATTCATTGTGATCATGGCTGATCGTCCCCTATCAATAACCCGTGCCTGCCTTCTCCCCATATCCCTTGACTCCACCAGCCCCTAGAGCTCTATCTAACTCTCTCTTAAATCCACCCAGAGATTTGTCCTCCACTGCCCTCTGTGGCAGGGAATTCCATAAATTCACACCTTTTTGGAGAAAAAGTTTTTTCTCACCTCAGTCTTAAATGACCTCCCCTTTATTCTAATACTGTGGCCCCTGGTTCTGGAATCGCCCAACATTGGGAACATTTTTCCTGGATCGAGCTTGTCTGGGGACACTTACCTTGACGGTGGCCATTTTGTTGTCAACCTCCATAGTTGGCCAATCTTCCATCCCTCCTTAATCTCAACTCTGGAGCCCTGCTGACCCCGGGTTCTTCCCCGGGAGAGCGCCCCGTTGGGAGGGAGGGAGGGATTAAGAGGAAAGGAGGGCACAGAGGCGGAAATGATGAATGAATTAATAGGTTTATTGGCCAAGTATTCACATACAAGGAATTTGCCTTGGTGCTCTGCCCGCAAGTGACCATATGACCTACAGTGACAGTTAGGAATGACATATAAAACATTAATAATAACACATTAGCGATTAAACATGTGAATTAAATAAAATAGCAAAGCAAAAGGAGGCGACAGATTTTTCATTACTACTCGTGGAAACAAAAGCTGTTTTAATGTCTGGCTGTGGTGGCCATGACAGTCCGGAGTCGCCTTCAGAGGGAAGTGACACAAAGAGAAGACACTTAACCTACGGGCGGCCATTTTGTTGTCGACCTCCATTGTTGGCCAATCTTCAGTCCCTCCTTAATCTCACCCTGGAGCCATTTAAATCTCATCTCCATTCTCTCCTCCCTCTCTCTTTCTCTCCCCCTCTCTCTTTCTCTCCCCCCTCTCTCACTCCCCTCTCTCTCCCCCCCTCTCTCTCCCCTCTCTCTCGCCACTCTCTCTCTCCTCTCTCTCTCCCCTCTCTCTCTCTCTCTCTCCCCCTCTCTCTCCTCCCATCCCCCTTCTCTCCCCCATCTTTCTCCCCTCTCTCTCCCCATCTCTTTTCCTTCCTCTCTCCCTCTCCTCCCTCTCTCTCCCCTCTCTCTCTCTCCCCTCTCTCTCCCTCCCCACCTCTCTCTCTCCCCTCTCTCCCCCCCTCTCTCGTTATAAACAAAACTTAAGTCAGCTAAACTATAATAAACTAAACAAAAAACTAAATCAAACTCTTTCTCCCCCTCTCCCTGTCTCTCCCCTCTCTCCTCCCTCTCTTTCTCCCCTCTCTCTTTCCCCCTCTCTACCTTCCCCCTCTTTCTCTCTCCACTCTCCCCCTCTCTCCCCCCCTTTCTCCC
>JAXLNO010005102.1:0-264485 GCA_038087875.1 Malacoraja senta
TTTTTGCCGATTGTCACAGCCGTCGCAGGTCGCCGAAAAAGCAGCGACTGGACCCCCCTCCCCCACGACATTGTCTACGACAAGCTACGACAACCTACCACCTAGTTAACGTCAAGTCACGGCAAGCTACTGACAACCGGCGACTCATTAGGACGTCCATTTACGACCACACCTACGACAACCTACGACCACATGGGTGACAACCTACAACAACCGAAGCAACGACCCTGTCGGCGACAAATGAAGACAACTGAAGACAATTCAGTCGCCGGTACCTGTCGCCGGTTGACGTAGGTAGTCGCCAATGGAATTCACCGAAGTCAGCACCAGACGACAACCTACGTCACCTGGCGACAACCTGCGTCATCCTGGCGACAATCTACGACAGCACCTACGACAGGAGAAGACAAGCTACGTCAAGCCCACAGTCGCCGAAATGTTTTGAACATTTCAAAACCCAGCGGCGACCAGAAAAACGTTACGACTCTTTAGGCGACTTGAGGAGACTACTCACGGCCATACAGGTGTCACCCCGCGACCATGTGGCGACAGCCTAGTCGCCTGTAGTCGCCGAAAAAATTGCCTAAGTGGGACAGGGGCTTAACAGCGAAATCTTGCCCTTGGTAACTGTTACTTGGTAACTTGGTAACTCTGGCATAATTAAGGTTGAAAACTCATAATGTTTCAACCAGTATTCAATGGTTGACTGTTATTGATAAATAACTTCAGATTGCTGTATAGCAATACTGAATAACAAGTGTTATTGCTAATAATAGCAATATTAATTACTATTTGATATGCAATTTATATGCAGTTGACTTTGCAATTACTGGCAATACTATTGCTACTACTTGTAAATAGCTTCTGATTCAAAACTCTGCGATGAAACTTACTCCTGTTTGATAAACTGGAGAATAAGCTCATTTTGATGAATTAAAAGATTAAAAAATGCCTCAAGTATTCAGTAAGTAAGGGGAAATACATTTAATGTTTCAGGTTTATGACCTTGCATCTGAGCTAGGAAACATTGGATAGTAGACATGTTTTAAGTTTTAAGTAAGGATGGGGTGGGGGAAAACTAATGGTGACTGAGAGAAAATGGATGACACAGATTGGTGTCTTTTTTGAAATGATGGTGGGTTCTCGTTGATGGGAACTAATCTGTCTGGAAGAGGTGAAAATAAAAGCAGAATAAAAGAGGTTTCATTTTAAAAATGCTGAAATTGTGAGAAACCGAATATAGCAGTTGTTAAAGTTCTGAAATAAAATAATTATGATTGGACCAGCAACAGAAAGGTCTCGATACCTAAACAAACCCTGGGTGCTTTTCTTTTTTCTTTCTCTTCCTGAAAGATAACATTACTTGCTTATTGGACAGTAGAACTAGTGTTAGATTTTAAAAAAAGATTCATAATGTAAACCAGTGTGGTGATGAAAAGATATCCATTTATTTAGCTATAACATGAGCACTAACTAAAACAGACATCTAATCCAATCAAGTGCAACATCACCAGATCAAATCAGAACAAGTTTTCATTCTGCATGCCTTCCAAAACCTCTCTTCATTGACTATCTTTAATTTTGTGTCTCAGGTCTGAATTCACAAAGATCCCCTGCACTTCTGTTGGGACATACCTACATCCATTTAAAGGTTGCAGTTCACTAGTATGCATCCACATTGATGTGACAGCCAAGAAGGCACACCAACACTTCTACTTCCTGAGGGAACATGGCATGTTTCCAGTGACCCTAACAAACTTCTACAGATGCACCATAGAAAGCATACTATCAGGTTGCATCACAGCTTAGTTTGGGAACATCTCTGCCCGAAACCGCAAGAAATTGTAGAGAGTTGTAGATTTAGCCCAGTCCATCACACAGAGCAGACCTCCCACCAGTAACACCATCTACACTTCACTGTGTCTCAGAAAATCAGCCAACATAATCAAATACTTGTCCCACCTCACTCATTCCTTCTTCCCCCTGCTCTGGCAGAAGGTCAAAAGGCCTGAAACTCGCACCTTTAGATTCGAGAACAGCACCTTCCTCGGTTATCAGGTTTCTGAAGGTCCTATAAACTAGGGTACAGACCGATTCACCTCTACCTCATTATGTATATTGGACCATCTATGGTAGTAATGTGTTACAAATGCTGAGCACTATACTCTGCACGCTTTATCTTCCCCTTTACTTTATTTATTGTACTTGAGTTTGCCTTGATTATATTTATGCATGGTATATCTGATCTGTTTGGATAGCATGCAAAACAAAGCTTTATACTGTAGCTCGGTACACATGACGATAATAATCTAAACCTAATCCTAAACCTTTTCTCATCTTTGAGCGCAGAGCGGAAGACACTAACCTGTCAAAAGCCTTAATTCACGCTTGCTTAATTAAAAAGCTGCTTTCAATTCCCTTTGGCTTTCTGCGCTTTGAGACTTTGCAATTCAACTCTCATAGCAAATGTTCATGTTGAACAGAACCCATCTTAGAAACAATTTCTTGTGATTGTTTATACAGACATTTCAGACGTCCCTTAGTCCTAGCAGTTTGCGATCCCTTAATTCCTGAGTTGAGGTGACCTTCTGTATATTTGGACTCATCTTCCTATACATTTCTCTCTAATCAGCTCTTTCTGCGGGTTTTCTTGCAGACATATTTACCCTTTCTCTGTGCCATGCATGTTAATTACTTTATGGTAGAAGAATGAAATGCACACCGTGGGAATCTATGATCTTGTTAACTGCATCTTTCCCGAGGCTGGAATGTCATTTAAAGATCTCTTATCTTGTTAATAGCTCCATATTTTATGTCTTTGTCGTGTAAGAAGCAGGCCAGGCCAATTATTTAAAGCCATCACTCCTATGTTTTTAATTTTAACAGTACTTAGTGGATTCTAAAAGCAGTTGTACTTTACAACTGAATTTGCATGTTACTGCATAGTTTCCAGAGTAATGCATTTTTGCCTTTATATTCAATTATTTTATAACATGATTAGCAGTCTTGATCATACTAGGTTTTAATTTTAAAATTAATCCCTAATAACCTTCACATGTCTAACATCCTGTTCATTTTTTATTTTATTCCTGTCTTGTTATCAACATAACAAGATGGAAAAGGCTAGTTTAGCACTGGGTTGCTCATCTAACTGGATTTGGGCTGTGAGTTTGGCAGGTTACTGTACCGTGAGTAGCATTGAGCAGATGGGTCTAATTCAATTTTTAATTCAATGTCTATATGAGCACAAGCCCAGCATGGAATATTGAAATTGGAGTCCTGGCTGGTTTTTTTTCCTTCGAGAATCTATGGATTTTAATGTCACCTGCTGCACCCTAATTGTGCCTTGTCAAGTACAGAAAAAAAATTAGACAGGACAAATACAATGCTCTTCATTCATGGGTGAGACAGGAAGGCACATTGTTGATTAACGTATATTTATGGAAACTTACTGAAACAGCACAATTGTAATACAGATATTTATAAATGCCTCCTTTCATTGAACTATGGCCAGCCTATATACCATCTGCAAATTACTCGCTGGACTTTGTCATGCCCAAAGATACTATTATATGTGCTTTCCTGTTTAAAGTGGCGACTGTAATCTTTCTCCCTATGAACCATTATGTGCTGGAATTCAGTTCATTTGGCTCCTTTGTTAAAGCACAAAGACTTTTCCTTATGCAGCCATGATGTCTTACTATAACTTGTTGTAAATTGAGCTACAAGCAGGTCTACTTTACAATAATATGCCAGACACTATATAAATGTCAAAAATGTTATTGAACGCATCACATGGACACTTCCATCTCTGTGATCTCTAGCAGAATTATGGACAACAGTAAAATGTACATCTACATATCAGTATGCATCACATCTCAGATTTATGACTCTTATCCTAATGTACTTTTAAATTAAGGAAAAGCCATCGCTTTCTTACAGCATGTAAGCGGGAAAGAAAAGCCCTTCGTGCATCTTGAGAACAAAGGGAAAGCAATGGAACAATTAATTTATCAAATTAATTAGAGCACTTACATGAATGTGCATTATCTTCATGCGATAATATTGCAGTGAGCGGTCCATTTATCTTCAATTTTTGCTGCATGTAACTATACTGGCTTAAAAAAGTGCAAGTGAACTTGTAATTTCCTGAAGATAGACACAACATGCTGGAGTGACTCAACGGGTCAAGCAGCATCTCTGGAGAATAGGGGAATAAGTGATGTTTTAGGTTGAGATCCTTCTTCAGACTGATTTCCTGATACCAGCATCAACAGCAAAATAAAGTTGTAACAATTTGTTAAATTGGCTGTAAGGGTCTGTATTACTGCAATGCCAAAGATCAGCCTTGTGCATACAACTGTCGGATACTTTCCTCAGGAAGGCCGCGGACGCCAACTGGATTAAAGGCCAAAGGACAAAGAACAAAGGACATTTATTGTCACATACACCAATTGGTGTAGTGTCATTTGAGTTGGGCACACAAATAAAATAAACACAACATTATAGAATTAGACATTAAACATTAAAATGTTATGATTAACAAGCTTATCAGGAAGGCTGGCTCCGTCCCGGGTGCAGAGTTGGATTCATGGGAGGTGGGCTTGGAGGGAAGGAAGCTCCTCAAACTGCGGAGCATCTTGGGCAATACAGCTCATCCCCTCCATGACACACTGGTCAACCTGAGGAGTACTTTCAGCAATGGGTTGGTTCCACCAAGATGCAGGACAGAACACCACAGGAGAACCTTTTTCCCCTGTGGCTATCAAACTGTACAACTCCTTCCCCTTCTGTCGTGGGGTAGACTGACTCCCCCCCCCCTCCCAATCTTTGCACAATCTTTCCATCTACCACTGTTCCACTCTAAATGTGCTCAATTCTTTCCACTGGTCACTTTAATGCTTCATGCATCTTGCGTTTTACGATAGAACTGCTGCAGACAAATGTCCTGCCTGCGATAAATAACGTTCTATTGTATCATATCAAGATGACCAGAAACACGCACTTTTAAGATGTAGTTTGACCAGTCATACAGCATGAGAATGACTTTTTTTTCTGATTTCTATGGTTTTGCATTCAACATTGTATTGTTGCTCTGCATCAGTTGGCTTTATGAGTGTAGAATCCATTTAGACACTGAGGACTTTTAAAACTTTATCCTTAACTATTTCAATGACATTTATGAAATATTTTGGTTGATCTTTTTATCCTCATTATGGTTTTCTTTTATTCATTCATGGGATGTGGGCCTCACAGGCTGAGCAAACATTTAATTTCCAATCCATAATTATTTGTAGATTTACATTGTATTATTGTCACATGTACAGAGGTAACAGTGAAAATCAACACATAAAAAGATAACACCTAAGCCTGGCGACTCTCTGCGTGCTTGTCCCAGAAGTAGATCTGTTGTCATTCATTACAATTGCTCCACTCTTTTAAACCTCTACTCCAACACTAAACATTATTCCATTTATCCTGTATTGGTACACCGTGGATAGCTTGATTGTAATCATGTATATTTGTTCCACTGACTGGATAGCATGCAACAACAAAAAAAGCGTTTCACTGTACCTCAGTACGCATGACAATAACCTAAACTAAAAACTAAAAGCTTTGTTTGCAAGCTATCCAGGCAAATCCGGTAATACTATACAGAAAAACAATCAAGTCAAACTCAGGTTCAATAGATAGAGCATAGGGGAAGATTCAGAGTGCAGAGTATAGTTCTCACCATTGTAACATATCAGTTCCATAGACAATTGGGCTTGAAACTCTTGCAGAATTATGGACAACAGTAACATGTGGTGAATTGCTGCCTTGAACTGTTGTGGTCCTTGCGGTGTGTGTGTATACTCACAAAGCTGTTCAAGAGAGAGTTCCAGGATTTTGATCCAGCGATGGTGAAGGAATGGTGATATATTTCCAAGTCAGTGGGCTGTGTGGCCTGGAGGGCAACTTTCAGTTCATAGTCCTCGCATGTTTTTACTGCCCTTGTCCTTCCAACTGGTAGAGGTCATTGGTTTGGAATATGTTGTGTCAAGAGATTTAGTGAATTGCAGCTGTGCATCCTATAGATGATGGAAATTAGTGCTACTTTACGTTGATGGTGGAGTGAATTAATGGTTTTGGATGTAACCAAACGAGGGGGCTGCCATGTCCTAAATAGTGATGAACTTCTTGAGAGTTGCTGTGGCAATGTTACAAAATTTTGAGATTTTAAAAATAAAGTCTGCAATTTATCCCATCAGAAAAAGCATAAAAAGAAGTTTAATTTGACACCTAATTCACTTTCATATCTTCAGTATTAAAGAAGTTATGGCCATTTTCATACTCGGAAATTAGCATCTTGTTCCCTATTGTTTTTCCATTGACTTAACACAAAAGCTGTGATCGAGGTCAGTTAAAAGCCCATAACTTTCTTAAAAATTAAGATAACTGAAAGAAATTTTCAGTTATTATAGATTGAAGCATTCTGAAACAAATATGAAACAATCTTACTTAGAAGACATGAAAGTAAAGCATATAATTAGTTAGTTACCTAATTGTAGCTAATTACAAAATTCAATTACTAGATCTAAACATCTATCAATTTCTTAAAAATAGATTAACATTTTTAAATAGCCTAAGTGTCCAAATAACATTCACACAATAATTCACAATATAACATAATTTTTAAATCTCATTTTCATGAATTTACAGGCCGAATGGAAGGAATTGAATGTTTAATACCTGTAAATTAATGGGCATTTAAATCATCTTGTGAGTGAGGATTTTCTGGAACGCGATCTTTTGGAACGTTGATTTGCGGTGAATTTAACCCCGTATTGGCATGAAAAATACTGCCATTAATTCGGGGAATAAAATCACCGTGTCGCATGAAAAAATGTGAATTAAAGGCTTCTTAAGAAGCACTTTTATACATTTAAAGAAACCACTTTCGTTTACCTGTCCCGTATGTGAAATCCGTCCCCGTTATCGGCGTTGACGCTTCAGGAGCTGCTTTTAAAATTACTCCAACGCTGACATTGACGATTTAATAAAAATAAAAAATACACAAAATGCCACTAGGAACGATTCTTCAGCCAACGCTTGTACTCCAACAAAATATTAACCAGGACAAGGGAGGAGAAACCCGCGTTTTAACCCCGCCCCCCTTAAAGGCGCCAAAATCGCGCACACGGCCAGTGGCAGAATTACAGCGCGACTGAAGGTAAGTTTTGTAACATACCTAGTTGCTGATGCTGCACTCATCCAGTCAAGTGAAGAGTATCCCATCATACTCATGACGAGCCTTCTAGATGATGGGCAGACTTTGTAGAGTTAGGATGCGAGTTACTCTCTGAAATCTTTACTGACATAACTTTTACGAATGAGATACAAAATAATGATTTTGGCTTAATTTACTCTTTACAGGTTGATATTTGCCCTCCTAATTATCATTGTAACATAGTTTCTATTTTTCAATCCATTGTTTCCTGAACATTTTTGGAAAGGTCTATTTTTCCTTTGATTCACACTGATTTATTAACAATGAGCACATTCCCACATCTGATTTTAGTTATTTACGTAAATGACCATTTTAAGCATAATGTCAATTATACACTGAAGTTAGACACAAAATGCTGGAGCAACTCAGTGGGACAGGCAGCATCTCTGGAGAGGAAGAATTCATTCTCTCCAGAGATTCTGCCTGTTACGCTGAGTTACTCCAGCATTCTGTGTCTACCTTCGATTTAAACCAGCATCTGCAGTTCTTTCCTACACATTATATACTGAAGTATTTGGAACAGTTTGTATTTGATGTTGCCAGTTAGTCGGTACAAAGTTAAATGGACCTTATTCCTAGTCTTTGGGAATTGTAGTTCAGATCCCTCTTGATATGTTGTCACGAGAAGTCAGAACTCAGCCAGCAATGTAAACATTTTCAATTCAAAAATTAAAGGCTCATTGAGATGTGTAATTTATGACAAATTATGGAAAACCTGTCACTGGAAACATGTCCTCTAGGATTTAGATTAAAGAATCTTAATTTATTTTATGTAAAGCCATAGCTCTGAAGTAATACTTGATGTAATAACCGATTCTAACCTTAGAGTTTTTGTGAAAAAGGATGAGCAATGTCCTGAACTGGAAAAGGTTTCTACATTATAATAGTAAGATTAAACGAGAACTTACCAGTTTGACGTTTGATCTTTATTTTATGAGGAGTTACGTTGGTGATTACGTGAAGAAGACCCGTCAGGGCGCATGCGCGTCAATCTTCAAAGCAGCGGTATGAAATCACAGACAACACCATAATTGAAGTAACACATAATAAAAAAATAAATAAAAAATAAAAATAAAAACATTTTAATGTTCGGCATGGACTTGAAGGGCCGAGATGGCCTGTTTCCGTGCTGTTATGGTTATATGGTTATATGGTTATATATTAGGATGATCAACATGAGAACTACCATTATGACCTTTTTTCTATGAGAGAGGGTTGGGCGTGGCGGGCACGTAATCACCAACGTAACTCCTCATAAAATAAAGATCAAACTTCAAACTTGTAAGTTCTCGTTTAATCTTACTATTTTACTTCGGAGTCACGTGAGTGACTAGGTGAAGATTTTAAAGCTCTGTGATTTTTATGCCGCAGATCAAAATCCCGGCTTCTCACTGCATCGATTGACTCTGAGTATCATCAATAATGCTGTAAACATGACATTGCATATCATGCAAAACCTAAACAGTTTTATTTTGGGTCATAAAACAACCAATAAACCCTCTTAATTTAGGGGCAACAAACAAAACAGGATTAAACAGTATTGAAAACAGACTTTAAACAATAGCAACAGCACTCAATATTGAGTGGGCAAACAGCCCTCCATCGGCAATTGGCCGATGGTAGTATTGCTGAAACACAAGTTCATTTTTCCAACCTGTGGCTTTTAATATATGGTCGATGGGAACGTCCATCGCCCTGACCGCGGCTGTTAATGTTAATTCCTGCCTGAACCAACTCTTGTTTTAACCACGTTGAGATAGTCTGAACTGCCACTCTCTTATGTTGGCTTCTTGTAACTGACAAATAATCCTGTTTCTTCTTGTCTTAAAGCCCTTGTGGCTTCAATGTAATGTAAGAAATGTGTCCTTACACATAAACATGGAGCTGTAGGATATGCTGAGAACACAATCTTAAATCCTGTCACACCTGGCCTGCTTTGTTTGAGCAGGTCAGAAATATAAAACAGAACCTTCTCTGTAGTCACTTCCATTCTCTCGAACTGAAGTTTTTGCAAAGTCTGCACTCTCTGTACTGACACCAATGCCATTAGCATAGCCAATTCAGCAAAGTTATAGACGTGACAGGGACCCAATGATGAAGCATGTTAAGAACAACGCTTACATCGCAGATTACCATATACCTAGGCTTAGGCGGTTTGGAATTAAAGATTCCTTTCATCAACCTAGATATGAGAGGGTGAGAACCTATACTTTGTGTCCGTGTACCTATTACAAGATATGCCGACAAAGCACTTCTAGCTATATTGATAGCACTATAGCTAAGACCCTCATCATAATAAAGTGTAGATAAAACTCTAACACATTTTCAATAACTACAGTATCATATTGAATATTCTTTTGAACACAATATTGTTCCCATTTTTTTACATGTCATATACTGCTTTTGAGTATTCTTTCTCCAGGCTGCAGTGAGTATATCCACCGTTGGCCTAGAAAGTCCTCGACCAATGTAAGCCATTCTTAAAAACCTGCAAATTAACAGATCAATACGATCACATAACGGATGAACTTAATGCGTTACTAGATGATCCAGCAAATTCCTACTGTTTGGAATCAGCAAAAGGAGGTTGGATCGCTATCTGTAACATCAAAGGGAACCATGGTTGAATCGGGCAATTTGGTATCACCAAAACCCCTGAAGCGGCATCCTGCTTGATTTTCTCAAACACCGAGCTATGGGGCAGAATGGTGGGAAAATGTACACAAACATATCATCCCAATTTAGTGAAAAAGCATCAATTGCCACTGCTCCTGGATCTGGTGCCCATGAAACATATCTTGGCCTTCCATATAGAAGTACTATGTTCTTGAACACATCCTGGTTCCACATCCACTCTGTATTATCACGGAATTTTCGTGAGCTGCCATCTGGTACTACATTAAGTTTCCCTGGCAGATAGATAGCTCCAATCCAAATATCTCTATCCATACTCCAGGTCCAATTTTATTTGCCAACCTGTCACATGATAACAATTTGATTCCACCCATGTGATTCATATCAGCAACTGCTGTAGTGTTGTCTATTTTGCACTGCACATGCAAACTAGTTTTGTTAGTGCCATAAGCCTTGAGTCCATAAAATACTCTTGGTTAATTCCCCATGTTTGCAGAAGCAATGTCCATCTGTCTCCACAGCTGGATCTTGTATCAGTAGCACCCTACCCAAGTGCTCTGACATCTGCCTGCAAAATCATGGAAGCTTGGTCCAATAACACTTTGGAACTACTAGTGGACACATGCTGAATCCACCATTGTACATCAGCAACAGCCTCTATTGATAGAAGCATAGGTCTATTATAATGACCCCAATGTATCCTCAGTGCTTGTTCCTTTGACCTTTGTAATTGTAGATAATAAAGTGTCCACTATTGAACTGCTGGAAATGCTAGCAGCAATTTCCCCAGCAGATTCGTCACCTGGCTAATTGTAAGGCTGTGTGTCAGCAATTAACTGATTGCTGCTCTTACAGCTCTTAATTAGCTCTACCCTTTTTTGCCTCGGCAAGGTCTCAATCATGTTGATTAAGTCTATTGTGAACCCAACTAGTCAATTTGTGTCACAGGTATTAATTTAGATTTCTCTGGATAGCTTATGAAGCCCAATTTTTAAAAAGTGGTTTTTACCAACTGCCAATGATGCTTCAGCTGTTTCCTTTGATTGTCCTACAATCAAGATATTATCTAGTTAAGCCATGAGCACATGCCCTTGACTTCTCATCATGCCTAGAATAGGTTTTAACAACTTTGTAATCACTCTAGGAGCTGAAGACAAACCATTAGGCAGTGCATTGTATTGCCATAATTGCCCCATCCAGCTGAATTTTAAATCTTCTATCCTGCAAATGAACAGACACTGAATCCGCATTTTTAAGATCTCCTTCACAAACGTTTCCATCTTAAAATGTGTATACCGTACAAAAGGGTTAAGCCTATTCAGGTCCTGTATAATTCTGCATCCCCCATCCTTTTTTGGTCTGGGAAAGATATTGGACACAAACTGATGGCTTTGGTAAACTGCCTTAGCAATTACACCTTTATTACATAAGCTTGCAAGTTCCACCTGAACTTCCAATTGTTCAGTGATATTGAAGTCAAACTCCTTTTTGGAACATGTTGCATGGGTAAATCAGAATTTGCATTAAGCTTTATTCGAAACCCTTCAATAACCTTCAGTATAAACATATCTGAGGTATCACATTAGATCTGTCTACATGAGAACCAGACCCACTTACCTCCTTACCACCTGCCATTCTTCCCCGGCCTCGAGTTGGATATCTCACCTTCCCTGGCGCTGCTACAGCCGAACGCCAACTGCGCTGCATCGTAGCTGGACTCGTCCCTTGCCCGGACCAGTCTCCTCGCTTATAGGGATACTTCTGCTTCGGTGGATATGTGGCTGCTGGCTGCTTAGTCAAGCCCACCGTCTTGGCCTCCTCCTCCAGCTCCTTCACCTGCTGTGCGAAATCCTCGCCAAACAGATTTGCCGGTTGCCCTGTGCCAGGCTGGCAGAGTGAAGCATATTTAGGGTTGATGGTTGGTCTAAACGCAGTCTTGCGGAGGCAGTTGATCTCAAAGTGGGCACTCCACAATAGCGCCTTTTGTTGTAATTTGTCATGCCCTCTCCATCCACCATCCTGGCAAAGCTCGTTATACCAGATGCCAGCAAGTTTAAAAATATGCTGGAGCTTCACCTCCTCCTGGGCTCTCATTAGTATGCCCATCTTGCCCCAATTCTTCCTGTTCCCAACAGGAACTTTTAACAGGCCACAGTTGATTGGGGCTTCATGCTTCCTTACTGTCTCATCCATTGTCAGCTCCTGTAGCTGATGTGAGACTTGGTAATTTATGCTGGTGGCAAGTTCCTCACCCAGAGGCTCGCCAGCGTCCGACGACATGGCAAACCGTGCTGCACACGGTGTCAGCTCTGGCAGCTGCCTGCCCTCCCTTTGGAAGTCGTCGTCGGACTCATGGTCAGAGCGTATCTGCCCTTCTGCACTCACCTCTTGCAAAGAGGGTGCTTTCAAGCAGGCCTCTACTAGGCACTGCCGGCGGAGCCTTCCCGACGGCCTCCTGCCCTCACAACTCCTGGAGTGTGGCTTTGTGAAGCAGGCCTCTCCTAGGCACTGCCGGCGGAGCCGTCCCCACGGCCTCCCGCCTGCACAACTCCTCCTGGAGTGTGGCTTAGTGGACCAGCCCCTGTATGAGCTGCTCCTTTTGGATAACCATTGGGGCACGGTATCCTGTCCCCGACGGGACTCTCCTGGCCCGACTCTGCGGAGTCAATGGCCCTGACAGACTTGGCTTATGCCTAACGCCCGACTGGCATTGGCTGTGTACCGGGCTGGGCACTTGGGAGTGCCAAGTCTGTCGCCGCACCGCTAACAGGCTTGCGACTCCCCCGAGGTGACAGGCTGCCTTTCAGAGACTGCGCTCCCGCAGCTCTCTCTCTCCTTGTCCGTAGCAGGCCTGCACCTTGATGATTTTTTACTTGTTCCTGCATTGTTGGGAAAAAAATACAGCAACAATTTTCTACTTTTTTCTAACTCCTCCAAAGTCTCCCCGACTTTGGTGGAGCTGTAACTACTCACCTGCAGGAGGAGCTCCGTCTTCCTGCTGCCGGGCGCCAATGCGTCAGACGTAATGACGCGCATGCGCCCTGACGGGTCTTCACGTAGTCACTCACGTGACTCCGAAGTAAAATTGGTAGTTCATGAGCCAAAGAAGCAATACTACCTTCACATTTTAACGCTTTAGAGTTTAAAGAGATACAGCTCCAGCGTGGAAACAGGCCCCTCAGCACATTGAGTCCTTGCCGACCCATCTATGTTAACCCACTTTTGCATCCTGCACTCTTGGGGCAGTTTACAGAAAAGCCAGTTAACCTACACACCTGCACATGTTTGGAATGTGGGAGGAGACTGGTTTATTGACTACAGCTTGGCATTCAATACCATCATCCCCTCAAAACTTACCAAACTTAGAGAACTGGCTCTTTGCTCATCCGTTTGCATTTGAATCCTCGACATTCACATGGACACACCACAATCAGTATGAATGTTCAACAACATATCTTCCCCAATTACCATCAAAACAGGAGCAGCACAATCAAGCCTGTGTGCTCCATCTCCTGTTCTGCTCACTCTATACCCTGCAGCCAGGCAGAGCCTCATCGCTATGTATAAATTGGCTGTTAATACCACCATTGTTGGACAAGTAACAGGTAATGAGTCAGAGTACAGGAGGGAGATTGACGATCGAATTGAATTGTGCCAGAACAACAGTCTTGCAAAATCACTGAGCTGATTGTTGACTTTAAAAGGGTAAAGCCAATGATCCAGAGACAGAGAGTCAACAACTTCAAGTTCCTAGGCCTGGAAATCCCTGAAGATCTGTCCTGGGCCCAGCACATTGATGCAATCAGAACAAAAAGCCCATCGACACGTCTACTTCCTTCAAAGATTGAGGAGATGTGTCTGTCACTGAATAGTCCAACAAAGTTCTACAGGTGTACACTAGAGGGCATACTGTGTAGGAAGTAACTGCAGGTGCAGGTTTACACCGAATATAGACACAAAATGCTGGAGTAACTCAACAGGCATGTAGCATCTCTGGAGAAAATGAATAGGTGACATTTCAGGTCAAGACCCATCTTCTGACTGAGAGTCAGGGGAGAGGAAATTGGAGCTATAGGAAGGTACAAATAACAAATGAATGAAAGATATGTAAATCAAAGCCAGGAACAATGATCGAGGAAAGGTGGAGCCCACAATGTTCCATTGTTGGTTGTGGAAAAGGTAATAACGAGTGGACACAGACAGTGAAACTAAGGAGGACGGCAGTGAAGCTAATTGGATGAGTAGGTTGGGGGAGGGACGGAGAGAGAGGGAATGCAAGCGTTACTTGAAATTAGAGAAATCAATATTAATACAGCAGGGTTGTTAGCTGCCCAAGCGAACTATGAGGTGTTGGTCCTCCAGTCGTGTCTAGAGAGCATACTGACTTATTACATTGAGGCTTGATTTGGTAACTCAACATCACAGGAACAAGGGATGCTGTGAGGATGCAGGGTGACTTGGGCAGGTTGGGTGTTGCCTAGTCCATCATGGTGATATTGACCACCCAGAAGGCCAATATCATCAAAGACTCTTTCTACTCTGGCCACACTCTCATCGCACTGCGACCATCAGGAACTGTGATCTCCAAGTTCATGAACAGCTTCTTCCCAGCAATCATCCGGCTCTTGAATCCTGCACGTCTCTAACTGTAATCCTATCTCAGCAACTATGATCTGCTACGAACCTTCTTTGGTTGCATTAAGGGCCTGTCCCACGAGCATGCGACTGCATGCGGCAAGCACGACCAAACCGGAAGCGGGGGCCGCGTGGAGGTCAAGTGATCCCCGTACAGGGCCTGTCCCACGAGCATGCGGCTGCATGTGGCGAGCGTGACCAAACCGGAAGCGGGGGCCGCGCGGAGGTCGAGTGATTGATGTGAAGTTCGAGCAAAGTCCGCGGGAAGTTCGCGCGTGACGTTCGGCGTCAAGACGCTGTGTACGGTGTCGGGGCGGTGCATGCGGCGTCGAGGCGGTGCGTGCGGCCTGCATGCGGCAGCGGGCCGGTAGGCCTTTGCCGCACGGAATTTTTGAACACTGTCAGTTTTTCGGAGCCCCGCGCGATGTCGGGACCAGCTCCGCACAACTCCATGCGGCTCCCGCGATCGAAGTGGGACCAGCCCCGCGAGGCCGCACGGCTAACGCGACCACGTTAGGTCGCACTTGCCGCATGCAGTCGCATGCTCATGGGACAGGCCCTTTCCATACTTTGGGTTTGACTATTATGGTCTGGTTGCCAGGTATTACAGATTTGTTTGTGTTATTGATTACTGTATATTTAAGTGTTATTGTGTTAATGGGCCTGTAAAACTGCATAAAGTAGAAATTTAATTGTTCTATTGCCAAACATGTGACAATTAAACATTCTTGAGCCTGAACTCTTGGTGTTTTCTGCCATTCCTTAACGTTGTTTCTAATGTTGTTGAATTGCAGAATCAATTTGTAACATTTCAACGGCTAGATTACAAGCCTTTTTATAATTACAAAACACTTGATTAAGAAGGTTTGTACTAAAGGATGAACAACAGCCTGACATACATGTTCTTATTGTCCAAGTGGTCCAGTGCGTAGTTGGTAACCATAGGGAATGCATACTTAAACTAAACCTCTTCCACCGAATGCATACTGTGGGTGGGATTTGTGATGCCTCCTCATTAATGTGCTTGTAGCATTCAGCCATTGCCAATCAAGATGTTAAATTAATTAGGACTTCACCCAGGGGTTTCAATTTTAATAGTGGGTTGCACCACTCTGAAACCAGTCGGTGTTTCTTAGAGCCTACCCTGGACTTTTTCAAGAAGAGGTAGAACTGGTGCAAGTAAGGACAAAAGTAACTTGATTCAACAAGCATAACTTAACACTTGAGAGACTGGGCTCCATATTTATCTTGGGATGCGCAAACTCTTCAAAGGGGTGGCATGGTGGCACAGCAATAGAGTTGCTGCCTTACAGCAACAAGAGGCCTGGGTTTGATCCTGACTATGGGTGCTGCCTGTACAAAGTTTGTCCGTTCTTCCCATGACCACATTGGGTTTTCTCCAGGTGCTCCGGTTTCCACCCATAAAGAAGTACAGAATTTGTAGGTTAATTGGCTTTGGAAAAATAGTAAATTGTCCCTAGTGTGTAGGAGAGCTTTAGGGTACGGGGTGATCGTTGGTTAGCGCAGATTCGGTGGGCCGAAGGGCCTTTTTCAACACTGTACCTCTAAACTAATACTAAGGAGTTAGTAAAGAAGTATGACCTATCTCAGAAGGACCACAGAAATAAATTGCATGGGCAATGAGGAGTGATAAGTCAGGAAGTGAATGCCTGCAGCCAAGAGTGATAGGATTTGGGTGTTTGTCTCCAGTAAATGCACCGTGACTCTCTTTACCTTATTTTTTGGATATGTCAGCTTTTTTTACAAGTTGCTGTGGATCTAGCTAAGATTCTCCATAATTATATCTAAAGCCTCTTTGCTTCAGAAAGTCTGTAATATTTTTTATCCATCTCTCCTTTCAAGAGGAATGCTCTGTTTACTCTGAAAACTATCTTTTTTGCTGCCTGATATGTTCAAGCATAATAATGTAAGGTTGACAAACAAAATTAAACATTGTTAATTGACATGTTAGTTTAAACAGACAAATTGTGTTCAGATGTTAATAATATTGTACTTTTATTACACTCTTCCCTTCCTGGCGAAGGATTTAGTTGCTAATATGCGATGGATTTGAACTGTATCCTTTGATTCGTGCACCTCTGGTAGAGGCATCTCCTTAAAGCAGCGGCCATTTCTCATAATTTTATGTGTGTGGCCCCAGCAAGAGCTCTTTTAATTTTTCATCCATTGTGTCTTCACAAATAGCAACAGAAAATGCTCTCTCTAAATTTTGATGAGGGATAACTTCTGTCAGAGGATTGCTTACAGCGGTGGATAACATGGTGTGGTGAATGGCTGCATTTGGCAGAGTTTACAAAACTGCACCTATTTAATGAGATTCTATATCCCAAGAATAGAGCGGATTGCCAGCATCACTTAGAATAGAATATCAGTCTTATTTCCTATTCTGTGTTTTTATTTATTTGGGATTGTGCACGGTTTCAGCAGTATTACAGTAATTGTCAAGGTTTTCAATGAGTTGGTTGCAGTGACATTTACACCATAAATTGGGCGATATTCAAGGTTTCAAGGACAGTTTATTGTCACATGTACCAATTAAGGTACAGTGAAATTCGAATTACCATACAGCCATACTAAAAAAAAAAGCAACAAGACACGCAACTACATAAAAGTTAACATAAACATCCACCACAGCGGATTCCACACGTTCCTCACTGATGTCAGGCAATAAGGTCCAATCTCCATCCTCTTTATTCTCCCGCGGTCGGGGCAGTTGAACCATCTGCAGTCGAGACAATCGAGTCTCCCGCAGCTGGCGGTCGAAGCCCCCGCGTCGGGGCGATCGAAACTCCCGCATTGGGGCGGTCGAAACTCCCGCGTCGGGGCGTTCGAAACTCCTGCGGCTTGGAGTCCCCGATGTCGGTCGCTGACCAGATACCGCGAGCTCCGTGATGTTAATGTTCGCAGGCTCCCACGGTTGGAGCCCCAAAGACGACCCCCGACAGGGATCGCGAGCTCCATGATGGTAAGTCCGCAGGCTCCCGCGATGGAGCTCCCGGTCGATCTTCAGCAAAAGCCAGCAACTCCTCGATGTTACGCCGCCGTGTGGACGGAGTGATGATACGGAAAAAAATTGCATCTCCGTCGAGGTAAGCGATTGGAAAAAGTTTCCCCCAACTACACTCCCCCCCCACGCCCCACATAAAACAAGCTAAAGAACACTAAAAAACATACATTTAGCACATACAAAACAGACACAAAGAAGGAAAGGACTGTTGGCGAGGCAGCTATTGCTGGCACCACCCGGTGGCGTGTTGTTATAGATATTGTTATAGATTCAATAATTTATACATGATTGCCAAGAGTTGGCTTTTCAGTAAATCTGAAATAAACTTCCCTATAATGTCTTGCATTTGCTTGAATGCATTCATTGTCTTTCTTCCTTCTGTGGTCGAAATATAAATATTTTTGCGAATTGTGAGTGTCAGGTATGTTTAGTTCTAATGAGTTAAAAAATATAAGTAATTAAAACTAAGTAATGTTTTTCTTATTATAAAAGAAGGAAGCATCCGTGTTTGCATTGAAATTAACTATATTTTTAAAGAGCCATCACTGTTTGCAGTTAAAATGGTTTTTCAGCATGTTTACTTACTGCAGTTCAAATTTATTGTGGATGCTTTTCCATTTTTAAGCTCGGCCTCCTGCGATTACTGATATGGAGAATAATGGCCTCTGTGATATTCGAATCTATGAATGCCACAGTATCCGAGTATTTGGCCTGGGCTTCAGGGACTCTCCGCATCTCCAGTGTGAAGTTATCAGCTTGGCGGTAAGGACTTTCTGGTATAGTGATTTGAAATTATGTGTCCCTTTAGACTGCTTTCATCCTTGAATCAGATAAAACTGTAAACAGAATTATACAGTGACACGTACCTGCACTTACTGACATGGACTGTAAATTTAATGGTCAAGCTATGACAAGCACTGTTAAAAATAAAATATTTCCATTGTAAAACATCTATAAGTAAAATTGTGATGTATATTTAAGAAAGATATAATGGCTTTATTTCGGCAGAACAAAATTATGAGATAGTAGCTGATAAGATATATTTCCCAAGAATATTTGTTATTGAATGCATTTGACTGGACTCTTGTCTGCACACACAATGAAAGGCAAATTCCAGTGAAGCCTACGTCTATCAAAGCCATTCAGTAGAAATCAGTTAAGCTTACGAGAGAAGTTTGTTATCTCATGATTCTAACCATGCAAGTATACATTAAGAACAAAGTAAAATAATACATGACATACTTTTTTTCATGCCAGTAACCTATTGCAATCTGAGCCAAGCTGTCTAAGAGCCATTTGTTGATTTTATCTTGCCAACTAAATAACATAAAACTATCCAGTGCAAACTAAAGCCTTTTCAGGCAGCATGTGCAAGCTGGAACAAATCTTTATTGGTCATATAGTGTCCATTATGGACCAGGAACGTGCACCAGTGATCATGCAAATAGTTCTGAGTGCATTGCTTGGATTGTGCTTTTGGGGAACACTGGCCCCATTCAAACAGGTCAGCTTTGGATGCACCAAAATATCGAAAGCCCTTAGATACTGGCAGACCAGAGTTAGATTGCAATTCCAACAGAATATTACATGATAGTCTATTGTTACAAAGCAATTGCCTGGGACAGTTAGAGTGCTTACCTGGGATGAAAATGATTATACTGCAAGGGCAGTTGTGCACTTGCACCAGTGTACATGGAATTACCTGATATTATCTGACAAGTAATGTGGGACTTAGGCTGAAATGAAAGCTAAGCAGTTAAAAGTAAGACCTTCCTGGGAAGAAATCACCCAGCTGTTTGACAGCGCATGCTAAGGAGACCAATGAATGACTGTGTTGTGTTGCACTTTGGGAGGTAGAAGGTACGGGGAAAATATACAGTTAATGGCAAAACCATTGATGTAAAAGAGACCTTGGGGTACAAGTTCATCACTCCCTGAAAGTGGCAATACAAGTTAATAGAGAGGTAAAGAAGACACATGGTAAGTTTGCTTTTATCGTTCGGGGCCATTGAGTACAAGAGACAGGAAATCATGTTTCAGCTTTTGAGGACTTTGGTTAGGCTGCATTTGGAGTATTGTGTGTAGTTCAGATCGCCCCAGTACAGGAAGGATGTAGAGGTGTTGGAGAGGATATAGAAGAGGATTACCAGAATACAGCCTGGATTAGTGTGCATTAGCTCCAAAGAGATGTTGGACAAACCTGAACTATTTTCTCTGGAATGCTGGAGAGTGATAGAAGCATATAAAATTATGAGAGAGAGTCAGAACCTTTTCCCGAGGGTGGTATTGTCAAGGACTAGAGGGCATGGCTTTAAGGTGAGATGGACAAAGTTTAAAGGAGATGTGCAGAGTACGTTTTTCACACAGAGATTCCAGGAACATGCTGCCAGAGGTGTTGGAGGAGGCAGATACGATAGTGACATTTAAAATAATTTTAGATGGGCACATTGATATGCAGGGAATGGAGGGATATGAATCATGTGAAAGTGGAGGTGATCAATTCAGCAAGGCATTGTGTTTGGCATTGTGGGCCTGTTCCTTTGTTGTATTATTATATAATATAGAGCCAAAAACTGTGATAAAGTTCCAGGGTAATGAATGGGAACATGAAATATTGAGAAGTGAGTTTGTAATAAGACTGGGCAATGCCTTGTGATAAAAGGGGAAGACAATCTTCAAGAGGCATGGATTTGCATTGCTGATTGCTTGGGTGTCTGTTTGTACGAAGCTAATCCTTGGTTCTGATACGGTTGCTACATACTGAGGCTAATAGCAGAGGTTGCGCTACCAGCAAAACATCCCGTTAAAGGTAGTACATCTACAACAGACAGCCTTGTCTGATATAACAGTATATCACGTGTTATATCACAGGGGATTAAAGAGTCATCGTTAATACATTCATAAGTTATAGGAGAAGAATTAGGCCAGTCTGCTCCACGATTCAATAATGACTGATCTATCTTTCCCTCAACCCCATTCTCCTGCCTTCTCCCCATAACCTTTGACAACCTTACTAATCAAGAACCTGCCAATTTCCGCTTTAAACATACCCAATGACTTGGCTTCCACAGCCATTTGTGGCAATGAATTCCACAGATTCGCCACACTCTAACTAAATAAATTCCTCCTCCTTTCTAAAGGTACGTCCTTTTATTCTGAGGCTGTGTCCTTTGGTCTTAGACACTCCCACTAGCGGAAACATCATCTCCACATCCACTCTATCCAGGCCTTTCACTATTCGGTAAATTTCAATGAGATCGTCCCTCATCCTTCTAAATTACAGGCCCAGAGATGTCAAATGCTCATCATATGTTAATAACAATTATAAACACTGCAGTTTGGATGATTCTGTTATTTGTGCGTAATGACACTAAGCGACCCAGAGCAGAAAATTGCCAAGTTTGGTCCTATTCTATGCACGTTGACTTCAGTACTGCCATTTGTCAGTGTCCCTATGCAGCGTGCCTGTTCCCGATTGTTATCGAACAATGACTCCATGAACACATAACTAATCTCAGAAGTTCCAGAAACACTCAAGTCTCCCCATGTGGATAATTGGTGCCTTGGCAAGCTGCATGAGGATAGAGGGCAAGGAATCAGTGACAATGGGGAAAAAGAAAAGGGACAGTGATGGAAATTCTTGAAAAATATTCACAAAGAGATGACGGGAATGTTTGATTTCTGTAATTCCAAAAATATCTGGAGAGGAAAGTTAACAAAGTTGTACTAACACCATAAAGGACATCCTTCTAAAGTCAAGAGAGTTTATTGTCATGTGTCCCAGATAGGACAATGAAATTCTTGCTTTGCTTCAACACAACAGAATATAGCAGGCATGAATACAGAACATATCAGTGAGTCCATATACCATTATATAAATATATACACACATCAATAAATAAGCAGTGCAAATATATACACACGTCAATAAATAAGTGCAAATAATCAGATAATGGTCTATTAATGTTCAGAGATTTGTTTCAGTTGAGTTTAATAGCCTGATGGCTGTGGGGAAGTAGCTATTCCTGAACCTGGACGTTGCAGTCTTCAGGCTCCTGTACCTTCTGCCTGAAGGTAGCGGGGAGATGAGTGTGTGGCCAGGATGGTGTTGGTCCTTGATGATGCTGCCAGCCATTTTGAGGCAGCGACTGCGATAGATCCCCTCGATGGTAGGGAGGTCAGAGCCGATGATGGACTGGGCAGTGTTTACTATTTTTTATAGTCTTTTCCGCTCCTAGGCGCTCAAGTTGCCTAACCAAGCCACGATGCACGGTCAGCATGCTCTCTACTGTGCACCTGTAGAATTTAGTGGGAGTCCTCCTTGACAAACCGACTCTCCGTAATCTTCTCAGGAAGTAGAGGCGCTGATGTGCTTTCTTAATAATGGCATCAGTGTTCTCGGACCAGGAGAGATCTTCAGAGATGTGCACGCCCAGGAATTTGAAGCTCATGACCCTCTCCACCATCGACCTGTTGATATAAATGGGACTGTGGGTCCCCATCCTACCCCTTCCAAAGTCCACAATCAGTTCCTTGGTTTTGCTGGTGTTGAGGCCAGGTTATTTTGCTGGCACCAATTGGTCAGTCGGTCAATCTCACTCCTATACTCTGACTTGTCCCCATCAGTGATATGTCCCACAACAGTGGTGTCATCAGCAAACTTGATGATGGAGTTTGCACTATGACCGGCTACGCAGTCATGAGTATAGAGTGAGTACAGCAGGGGGCTGAGCACGCAGCCTTGAGGTGCTCCCGTGCTGATTGTTATCGAGGCTGACACATTTCCACCAATATGAACAGTCTGTGGTCTTTGAATGAGGACGTCGAGGATCCAATTGCAGAGGGATGCACAGAGACCCAGATCTGAGAGCTTGGTAACCAGCTTGGAGGGGATGATTGTATTAAATGCCGAGCTGTAATCAATGAATAACAGCCTGACATATGAGTTTTTGTTGTCCAAGTGGTCCAGAGCGGTGGAGAGCCAGCGAAATCGCATCCACCGTTGATCTGTTGTGGTGGTAGGCAAACTGCAGTGGGTCCAGGTTTTTGTCGAGGTAGGAGTTGATTTGCGCCATGATCAACCTCTTAAAGCACTTCATCACCTCCGACGTAAGTGCCACTGGTCGATAGTCGTTGAGGTACGTCACCTTGTTCTTCTTGGGCACTGGTATAATTGATGCCCTTTTAAAGCAGGTGGGAACCTCAGACCTCAGAAGTGAGAAGTTGAAAATGTCTGTAAAAACTCCAGCCAGTAGGTCCGCACAGGTTTTTAGAACACGACCGGGTATACCATCAGGTCCAGGTGCTTTTCGAGGGTACACCCCTCTGAAGGATTTTCTGACATTGGCCTCTGTGACTGAGACTGAAATACCATCACAGCGAAAGATGACTGCATTGTGGAAGAATAGAACTTTAGGTGATCATGTAGGAAGATATTCTCACCTTGTTGAACATAAAACTGAAAATATTTCTGAATATATGTATTTTATTTTAAATTATGTTGACTAATTTATATATTTTGATTTTTGTCATTGTAATACTTACAGATAATGATACATGTAAATAGTGATTTGTAACGGCAGGTGGTTTATTATTACTTTGATTCGCTAGGAAAACAGGATTTTCGCAGCATCAAGGAGTTACTAGATGGAATAGTAAGATTAAACGAGAACTTACCAGTTTTGATCTTTATTTTATGAGGAGTCACGATGAGCGATTACGTGAAGAAGACCCGGCTGTTCGCATGCGCGTCAATCTTCAAAGCAGCGGTGAAATCACAGATAACAGCAATTGAAGTAACATAGTAAGATCAGAGAAGACTAGAACTACCAGATGACCTTTATGAGGGTTGGGAGCGGAGGGCACTTAATCCCTCATCGTGACTCCTCATTAAATAAAGATCAAACTTCAAACTGGTAAGTTCTAGTTTAATCTTACTATTTTACTTCGGAGTCACGTGAGTGACTACGTGAAGATTTCAAAGCTCTGTGATTTCATGCCGTGAGAAACAAGTCTACACAACCACAACTGCTCCATTGACAAATGAGGGAAACATTCATAATGCATACAGTCATGACATAGATTTAAAACATGCTGATGCTGTTAAATGAAGTAATAATAATAGTCACACCTCTCATCTGGATGGAACCTAAAACAGAACGTAAAATAAAGTTGATAAATACCCCTGGTCTGGCAACGGGTTATTATATAATGTTTGGAAATTCGTTCGTTTGACCATGCTGCAGCCGTTAGGATGTGGTCCAACGGAACGTACTTAACCCTTGCTGCTGCTGTTGTAGCAGCCCTGGTAGAGTGAGATCTGGAATCAGTATCTACTCCTGCATAACTCAACTCCGTTTTATCACCTGGAAATGGTCTGAACAGATACGTTCTTATAAAGTTTTTTGTAACTAACAATCATAGCTAGCTAAGAGCCTCGAAGGCTCTTGGTGACCTTGACGTATTGTTGTATATGTGAGCCCTCACATAACTAAAGGTCCCTGGATATGCCTTGACCTATTTTGAGACCTGACACCCCTTCTGCTCTGCTTAAGTAAATTATAATCATCCTGTCCCGTCGCAATTATGTAGCGACTGACCTGTTGTGCTAATCCAGCGCCAGGAGGATAACTACCTAATGAGATCCGGCCAAAGCTAAGAATGTAGCTAGAACCCCCTGGTGAAATAGTGTTAACACAATGTCAACCTCCCATACTGCATTGTACTTGTCCTGGGAGAACTTGTGTTAAAGATATCCTTTACAAGCTCGATATCCGGGGTGAACCCAACAGAGTGGATCTCGTTTACTGCAGCAAATTTGATGGAACGCACGTTGGCAGAGTTAATGACCCTATAACTCAATTATTGTCAAAAGACCATTTAAAATGAACTCCAAGACGTCAGTAATCTGTACCATTCTAAATGTAACATGAGCATTAAACAAACGATTCCCATCTCCTGAAGAAGTAAAGTACTGCTTTTTTGGTGCTATCCCAGCACTCTGAACACATACAGGGATAGGTGTGACAACCCAAGCCGTAGGGCAGTTTATTGAGAATCTGCAGAACATAAATTGATTTTATCATGCAACGTCTGATTTCCCGAGCCACAGGCTGAACCAGCAAAGTTACGTTTAGAATAACCGTATAAGGTTGTATTATTATTCCCGACAAATCGGGAATCAAAGCTGCATAGACCAATCACACAGTAGGAACCTAAAGCGGGCTCTTGATGACTTTATTTGAAGACCTGACTGATGAAGCAAAATGGAGGAAGACATAAAAGACCATTCCTCCTCCTTGTAGCGAGAATGTATCTTTCGCCACTGTTATGCCACATATTTTAGCAACCTGTGAATTAGCATGAAAACAACATATCTATATTCGGTGTTGCATTGAATCAGAATTTCATAAATACGGTGTGATCCAACACCCATTCTGTGTTATCATTGATCTGTACTTGATGATACACCAATGGCAAATGAGATTAGGTAAACTATTACAGGATTCTTTTACTTGATTGCACCCACGTGACTATCATATGCCCCCATCATAGTGTATCAACATGAAGTTGAGCATGCAGCTATGCATATTCACTCAATCACTCTTTAACCCATAAAATGCACGTAGGGTCTATAGATAGTTGATACCAATAACTGAAGAATTAATAACTCATGCAAATCTCCTCCACCTCCAAACTAGAGATGACATTCGCAATTTCCCACCTAGGCCATAAGCATCATTTTGCAATATATCATCCAGTCAATACATAACAAGTGTTTTTGAACTCTGAGTAGTCCTCTGTGAATGATTTATTGTCATCATACTGTTATATTGCCTCATCATAGCAATGCCTCCAAATATCTCCGATGATCACTGTAAATGGAAACACCCTATGAAATCAGTTGTTAATCAGCCATCTTTCATAATGAACAGGCCACGCCTGCCATCATTTCGTGTCTGCCCTGAACGGCAACTCTGGCCCGATTCCCAAGCCTGTCTTGCAAGACAAACCTGGCCACAATACTGAGCCTGTCCGATAATTCTAACCTGTCTCAAAACACTCTGGCCATAATTCTGAGCTTGCCTCAAAAGACAATTCTTGCCACAATTCTGACCCTGCCTTGAAAGACAATTCTGCCCATATTTCCGAGCCTGTCTCGAAGGCAATCCTGGCTAAAATACTGAGCCTGCCTCAACACAATTCTGGCCCAATTCCAACCTGCTTGGAATGCTAATAATGTCCAGTTTTACATGGTTAAATGCCTCTGAGTAGATGACAATGTCTTAATCATTTGTGTATTGTACAACCAAGTGTAAATCTTACCAACTTGTAAGTGGTCCCTTAGTTGTAGAGTAGAACTGGTAGAGTGCGTGGACCCTCTGGCCAGCTTTCATGCTGCCACCAGCTTCAGTGAACCGCTTACTGCCGATGAAGACGTGGGGTGCGTTGTCACCGAAACTATGAAGCCTTGCTCGTCGTTGGCCTTAATTGGTCCAACAGCTTGTGCTTTGTCCTCCAGGTTCTGCCTGTTGAATAGGTCTTATCTGAATAGAAGATTCGGCAGCTGGCTCTAACGTCCTCTGATAGCGGTGTTCACTGCATTGTGTTGGGATGGCAACCTTGCTGCCAGGAATGGTACCTCTGACATGTGCCCTGCATCCCTTGGGGTATGCTCCACGGCTAAACCCTCAGACTCGGCGTCAGATTTACACTGACCCGGCATACTCTCCTGCTCCAAGAGGGAGACATTAAGCAGCCCTGTTACAAGGCGCTGCTGGCGCGGCCTCTGCAATAGGCCGACCCTTCAGGGTCAGAACAAAACTGCCCCGGTAAGCTCACCTGCTCCATGAGGGGGACATTATGCAGCCCTTCTACAGGTGTTGCTGCCATACATTAAGCAGCCCTATTACAAGGCGCTGCTGGCACAGCCTCTCCCATAGGTCAGCACTGCCACAGACTCGGCATCCCCATTAAGCAGCCCTGTCCAAGGTGCTGCTGGTGCGGGCTCTCCCATAGGCCCGCGCTGACACAACTCCTGCTGTTGGAGTGTATCTAGATGGAGCCTCCTCTCCATTAGGAGCTCCATCCTGGCCAACCTCCAAATTTTTCTCATTACCGGAAGGGAACCCTCCTGGCACCAGGGCTGACCATTTTGGTCGGTTTACCCCATATCCTGGGGACCACTGCGGTCTGGGAGCTGCATTACTGCTGGATTTCCCCTCCCCGGGAACCCCAGCGTCTATATGCATATCGGAGGGAAACCCTCCCGGCACCCGGTCTGCTGGATGTCCCCTCCCCGGGAACCCCAGCGTCTGGAAGTCACTGACCGTCTTGTCAGTGACTGGGATCGCAAAACCCGACATTCCCCAGTTACCCGCTTCCACGGTCAGAACCGGGATTTCCCCACAGCCCATCGCTGGTTCCCTCGTCGGCCTTCGCGAAGCATCCGGCAGGAAACCTCTGTAATAAGAGGTTCCTGCAAGAAATCAAAAACAGGTAAGAAATACAAGCTTACCTGAAGTTTAAACTTACCGTTGGCAGGAGCGACGTTCCTTCCAGTCCGGTGCTTCGCCATGCGAACGTCGTAATGACGCGCATGCGAACGGCCGGGTCTTCTTCACGTAGTCACTCACGTGACTCCGAAGTAAAATTGGAGAATTCTGGCAGCAAATCGATACAGAAATTCATGGGATTTATCATGGGAAGTTGAGGTTGCTAATTAATTTGTCCCAGTCAAAGAAAATAAAGCATGCTTATTTATCCTTACAATCCATGAAGAATCTCATTTATTACCAGATATTGATGCCCAATATATAGTAGTAGTCAGGTACAAGATAGAACCCTAAGTGTTTTTAAAATACTTTTTAGTTTAAACATTTACAGTACCCTCCATAATGTAGGTATGTTACAAAACTTACCTTCAGCAGCGCTGCAGTTCTGCCACTGGCCGTGTGCGCGACATTGGCGCCTTTGAGGGGGGGGCGGGGTTAAAATGCGGTTAATTTCCTACCTGTCCTCGATATATTTTCTCGGGGTGCAAGGTTTTGCTGAAGATTTGTTCCGACGCCCGTTCTGTGAATTTTTTTTTTTTAAATCGCTGGACCATTTCAGCGCTGGAGTAAAATGAAAATCAGCTTCTAATGCCGTGAACGCCGACAACGGGGACGGATTTCACGCACGGGACAGGTAAAAGAAAGCCTTTTATTTTACATATAAACGTGCTTCTTAGGATGCCTTTAATCCAGATTTTACGTTGCGAAAAGGTGATTATGTAAATATACAAACCGGCAGTATTTTTCCTGCCGATATGGGGTTTAAATTCACCGCAACCGCAACGTTCCAAACGATCGCGTTCCACAAAATCCCACTCGCAAGATGATTTAAATGGCCATTAAATGGCCATTAATTTGCGCATTAGTCTGCGCTGAGGCCAAAATGGCGGAGCTGCCGGCCTCCAACTCCAACTGCGACCGACCGACCTCGAGGCTCCGGAGGCAGAGCCAGGACTTACCAGCGCGGGGCTGGCCAACTTCAGGGCTGCGATGGCGTTCCGGCGGAGGCGACCGAGGACACTGGTGGCGACCTGAATCCGGAGGCTCGGTCGCGGGCCCAGTGGACGACATCTTCGGGAGCTCGAGGCTGGCCACCTTCGGGGCTGCGGTGGCGTTCCGGCGGTGGCGACCGAGGACACTGGTGGCGACCTGAATCCGGAGGCTCGGCCGCGGGACCGGTGGACGACATCGTCGGGAGCGGGCAGGTCACAGGTTGGTGACCTGTTTTTCTGGGGCAACTACAGCTGCGTCCGCTGGACTGGAGGGCGACAGCTTCGGCAGCTTCGACCACCCCGGGCCGCGGAGTTTGAACCGGCCCGTCGCGGAGCACGGATTCGGCCGCTGGACTGGCTTACCGTCGCCCGGCGGGGCCACAACATCAGAAGCCTGGATCACCTCAGCGCAGAGGGAGAACAAAGCGGGAAGAGACAGAGACTTAAGACTTTTGCCTCCATCACAGTGAGGAGGTGCCTGGTGAACTCACTGTGGTGGATGTTAATTTGTGTTTATTGTGTGTTTTGTCATTTATTATTATATGTATGACTGCAGGCAACGAAATTTCGTTCAGACCGAAAGGTCTGAATGACAAATAAAGGAATCTCTAATCTCTAATCTCTAATTTACGGGAATTAAACACTCAATTCCTTGCATTTGGCCTATAAATTCATGACAATGAGATTTAAAAATCATGTTATATTGTGAATTCTTGTGTGAATGTTATTTGGACACTTAGGCTGTTCAAAAATGTTAATCTTTACTTAAGAAATGGATAGATATTTAGATCTAGTAATTGAATTCTGTAATTAGCTACAATTGTGTAACTAACTAATTATATGCTTTAATTTCAGGTCATCCATGTATGATTGTTTCATATTTGTTTCAGAAAACTTCAATCTATAACTGAAAATTTCTTTCAGTTCTCTTAATTTTAAAGAAAATTATGGGCTTTTGACTGTCCTTGATCACAGCTTTTGTGTTAAGTCAATGGAAAAGCAATAGGGAACAAGATGCTAATTTCCGAGTATGAAAATGGCCATACGTTTTTTAATACTGAAGATATGAAAGTGAATTAGGTGTCAAATTGAACTTCTTTTTATGCTTTATCTGACGGGATAAATTGCAGACTTGAGTTTTTAAATCTCAAAATTTTGTAACATTGCTACATAATGTTTGGGGCACAGACCCATCATTTATTTATTTACCTCTGTATTCCACAATTTGAGATTTGCAATAGAAAAAATCACATGTGGTTAAAGTTCACTGTCAGATTTTAATAAAGGCCATTTTTACACATTTTGGTTTCACCAGGTAGAAATTACAGCAGTGTTTATACATAGTCTCCCCATTTCAGGGCACCATAATGTTTGGGACACAGCAATGTCATGTCAATGAAAGTAGTCATGTTTAGTATTTTGTTGCATAACCTTTGCATGCAATGACTGCTCGAAGTCTGCGATTCATGGACATCATCAGTTGCTGGGTGTCATCTCTGGTGATGCTCTGCCAGGCCTGTATTGCAGCCATCTTTAGCTTATGTTTGTTTTGGGGGCTAATCCCCATCAGTTTTCTCTTCAGCATATAAAAGGCATGCTCAATTGGGTTCAGTTCAGGTGATTGCTTGGCCACTCAAGAACTCCTTTGTTGCTTTAGCAGTATGTTTGGGATCATTGTCTTGCTGTAGAATGAACCGCCCGCCAATGAGTTTTGAAGCATTTGTTTATGCTTAGCTTCTGGAACCCATGTACTACCATCAGCAGTTGTATCATCAATGAAGATAAGTGAGCCAGTACCTTCAGCAGCCATACATGCCCAGGCCATAACACCCTCACCACTGTGTTTCACAGATGAGGTGGTATGCTTTTGATCTTGGGCAGTTCCTTCTCTCCCCCATACTTTGCTCTTGCCATCACTCTGATATAAGTTAATCTTCATCTCATCTGTCCACAAGACCTTTTTCCAGAACTGTGGTTGCTCTTTTAAGTAATTCTTGACAAACTGTAATTTGGAGTCTTGGCAATTCTTGGCCATCCTATTTTTGTGGCTAACCAGTGGTTTGCATCTTGCAGTATTGCCTCTGTATTTCTGTTCATGAAGTCTTCTGCGGACAGTGGTCAGTGACAAATCCACACCTGACTCCAGAAGAGCGCATCTGATCTGTCGGACAGGTGTTTGGGGATTTTCTTTATTATAGAGATAATTCTTCTGTCATCAGCTGTGGAGGTCTTCATTGGCCTGCCAGTCCCTTTGCGATTAGTAAGCTCACCAGTGCTCTCTTTCATCTTAATGATGTTCCTAACAGTTGATTTTGGTAAGCCTAAGGTTTGCCTGATGTCTCTAACAGTTTTATTCTTGTTTCTCAGTCTCATAATAGCTTCTTTGACTTTCATTGGCACAACTTTAGTCCTCATGTTGATAAACAGCAATAAAAGTTTCCAAAGGTGATGGAAAGAGTGGAGGAAAGACTAGGCGCTGAGAGCTCTCTTATACCTGCATTAAGGAGGCATTTAAACACACCTGAGCAATTACAAACACCTATGAAGCCATGTGTCTCAAACATTATTGTGCCCGGAAATGGGGGGGACTATGTATATACACAGCTGTAATTTCTACATGGTGAAACCAAAATGTATAAAAATACCCAGTAATAAAATCTGACAATGTGCACTTTAACCACGTGATTTTTTTTTCTATTACAAATGTCAAATTGTGGAGTACAGAGGCAAATAAATAAATGATGGGTCTTTGTCCCAAACATTATGGAGGGCATTGTTAATATATTGATAATATGTTTATTTTTAAATTTTTTTTAATGCATTCTATTGAATGTAATAGCCCCAAGGCATCTTGTACTTGGCAGTAAAGCCTTGTTTTGTATCATAGTATGACTTTCCAATGGTTGCTGTTATTCATTGCAGTCAGAATGATCAGGAAATTCAAACCTTTGTGTAAAGTAGAATGATCACATTAGTGTTTTTGGCATTAAATCTGCTCTCAATTCCCCCCCCCCCCCCCAAATGGTTATTCAAGATCCCAATATCCCTATATAGTATTGTATATGTCATTAGATCATACAAAATTGTTGGATCACAATTTGGGTCCACTTGTCTGCTCAGCCATTGAAGAAGATTGTGGTTCATCATTTATCTCAGTGCCAAACTTTAGAATGAAATCCCATATGCCCTGATTCTCTTAATACCTAAAAATCTATCCATCATCTCCTGGGCAACATTGATCCCTGAACTTTCAGTAATTGCTCCATATTATAACAATGTAATTCAGTAAGATTTTGGTTGATCATTTATCTCAATGCTAACCTCCAGAATTAAATCCAATTTGCCTTGATACCCTTAATAACTAAAAATCTTTGTTTGATTGTACTTTTTAATACCCTTGACTATGGAATTTTACTTCGGAGTCACGTGAGTGACTACGTGAAGAAGACCCGTCAGGGCGCATGCGTGTCATTACGTCTGACGCATTGGCGCCCGGACAGCAGGAGGTCGGAGCTCCTCCTGTGGTGAGTACTTTAAAAACTCCACCAAAGTCGGGGAGACTTTGGAGGAGTTAGGTATTGTGTTAGTGGTGCTGTATTTTTCCCCAAAATTTACAGGCGCTATGGAGAAATCGACGAGGGGCAGGCGAGCTGCGGAGAAGGTGAGAGAGAGCTGCGGGAGTGCGGTCTCTGAGCGGCTGTCTGATAACCCTGGGGAGTCGCTGACCGGGAGCGGAGCGACGGCAGGCTTGTTATCGCAAGGTACACAGCCAACGCCAGTCGGGCGGAAGGCTAAAGCCAAGTCTGTCAGGCCCATGGACTCAGCAGAGTCGGGCCAGGATGAGTCCCGTGCGGGACAGGATACCGTCACCCAACGGTTATCCCAGATGGAGCAACTCATTCAGGGGTTGCTCCACAAAGGCACACTCCAGGAGGAGTCGTGTGGGCGGCAGGCCGTGGGGAAGGCTCCGCCGGCAGTATCTAGTACAGGGCTGCTTGACGGCACCCTCTTTCAAGAGGTTAGTGCTGAGGGTCAGATAAGCTCTGACCCTGATTCTGATGACGAATTTGAAGGAGAAGAACGGCAGCTGCCAGAGTTACCACCTCTGGCAGCATGATTTGCCATGGCATCAGAATCTGGAGAGCCTCTGGGTGAGGAGCTGGCAACCAGTATTAATTATCTGGTGTATCATCAGCTGCAGGAGCTGACTATAGATGAAACATTACGTAAACATGAAACGCCAGTGAACTGTGGACTGCTAAAAGTGCCAGTGGTCAACAGGATGATATGGGGCCAGATGGGGATAGCCATGAGAGCCCAGGAAATGAAACTGCAGCGCATTTTTAAATTGCTGGGGTCTGGAATTACCAGTTTTGCCAGAATGGTAGATGGGGAAGAAATGACCAACTTACAGCAAGAGGTGCTGGGACTACTCTGTAGTGCCCATTTTGAAATTAATTGTCTGCGCAAAAGCGCCATTCGGCCGACAATTATTCCAAAGTTCGCGTCACTCTGCCAGCCTGGGAGTGTACAACTAGCAAATCTGCTCTTCTGCGAGGATTTCGCGAAGAAGGTTAAAGAGCTGGAGGACGAGGCGAAGACAGTGGGGTTAATAAAGCAGCCAGCAGCCACACACTCGCAAAAAAGGAAGTACCCCTTCAAGCGTGGTGACTGGTCGGGACAAGGGACAAGTCGTACGACCATGCAGCGCAGTTGGCGTTCGGCAGTAGCAGCGCCAGGGAAAGTGGGGTTTCCAGCTCGAGGCAGGGGACAAAGGAATCCAGGTGGTAAGGAGGTATGTGGGTCTGGTTCTCATGTAGACAGATCAAATGTAATACAACTAAAAGTTGGAGGAAGATTACATCTGTTCCTAGAGGAATGGAAACAAATTACCTCAGACATGTTTATACTGAGTGTTATTGAGGGGTTTCGAATAGAGTTTAATACAAATTCTGATTTACCCATGCAGCATGTTCCAAAAATAAGTTTTCAGTTCAGTATAACTGAACAAATGGAAGTTCCGGTGGAACTTGAAAGCTTATGTAATAAAGGCGTAATTGCTAAGTCAGTTTACCAAAGCCAACAATTTGTGTCCAATATTTTTCCCAGACCAAAAAAGGATAGGGGATGCAGAATTATCCTGGACCTGACTAGTCTTAACCCTTTTGTACGGTATAGACATTTAAAGATGGAAACGTTTGTGACTGCTAAGTGACTTGTTTCCAGAGGATGCTATATGGGAACTATAGATCTTAAAGATGCATATTACTCAGTGTCTGTTCATTTGCAGGATAGAAGATATTTAAAATTCACCTGGATGGGTCAATTATGGCAATACAATGCACTGCCTAATGGTTTGTCTTCAGCTCCTAGAGTATTTACAAAGTTGTTAAAACCTATTCTAGGCATGATGAGAAGTGAAGGTCATGTCCTCATGGCTTATCTCAATGATATCTTGATTGTAGGACAATCAAAGGAAACAGCTGAAGCATCAGTGGCAGTCGTTAAATCCACTTTTCAAAGATTGGGCTTCATAAACCACCCAGAGAAATCCAAATTAACACCTGTAACACAAATTGACTATTTGGGATTCACAATTGACTCAATCAACATGATTGTGACCTTACCCAGGCAAAAAAGGGTAGAGCTAATTGAGAGCTGTATCAAGCTAATTGCTCACACACAGCCTTCAATTAGACAGGTGGCAAGTCTGCTTGGGAAATTAGTGGCAGCATTTCCAGCAATTCAATATGGGCCACTGCATTATCAACAATTACAGAGGGCAAAAGAACAAGCACTAAGGATACATTTGGGTCAATATAGGCCTATGCATCTATCAGCAGAGGCTGTTGCTGATGTGCAATGGTGGATTCAGCATGTGTCCACTAGTAGTTCCAAAGTATTATTGGAGCAGTCTTCAATGATTTTGCAGACAAATGTCAGTGCACTTGGGTGGGGTGCTACTGATACGAGTTCCAGCTGTGGAGGCAGATGGACTGAGCAAGAGTCATTGCTTCTGCAAACATGGGGAATTAACCATTTAGAGCTTTTAGGAGTTTTTTTATGGAGTTAAGGCTTATTGCTCTAACAAAAATAGCTTGCATGTTCAGTGTCAAATTGACAACACTACAGCAGTTGCTTATATTAATCATATGGGTGGAATCAAGTCATTATCTTGTGACAGATTGGCAAATCAAATTTGGGCCTGGTGTATTGATAGAGATATTTGGCTTTCAGCTATCTATCTGCCAGGTAGACTCAATATTGTAGCAGATGCCAGGTCACGAAAATTCCATGATGATACAGAGTGGATGTTGAACCAGGACGTGTTCAAGGACATAGTACTTGCATATGGAATGCCAGATATCGATTTGTTTGCATCCAGGCTTAACCACCAGCTGCCAAAATATGTTTCATGGGAATCAGATCCAGGGGCAGTTGCAATTGATGCATTTTCGCTAAGTTGGGGTAATATGTTTGTGTACATTTTCCCACCATTTTGCCTCATAGGTCGGTGTCTGCAAAAAATCAAGCAGGATGCCGCGTCAGGGGTGTTGGTGATACCAAATTGGCCAACTCAACCATGGTTCCCTTTGATGTTACAGATAGCGATCCAACCTCCTTTGGTGGTTCCAAAGAGTAGGAATTTACTGGAGCACCCGGTAACGCGGGAAATTCATCCGTTATGTGATCGTATTGACCTGTTAGTTTGCAGGTTTTAAGAAGGCCTTACCTGGGTCGAGGACTTTCTCAGCGAACGGTGGACATGCTCACTGCAGCCTGGAGAAAGAGTACTCAAAAGCAGTATATTACTTATGTAAAAAAATAGGAACAATATTGTGTTAAAAAGAATATTCAATATATTACTGTAGTTATTGAAAATGTTTTAGAGTTTTTATGCACACTCTATTATGATGAGGGTCTCAGTTATAGTGCTATCAATACAGCTAGAAGTGCTTTGTCCTCATACCTTGTAATAGGTACATGGACAGAACGTATTGGTTCTCACCCTCTCATATCTCGGTTGATGAAAGGAATCTTTAATTCGAAACCTCCAAAACCTAGGTATATGGTTATCTGGGATGTAAGTGTTGTTCTTAACATGCTTCGTCATTGGGTTCCTGTCACGTCTATGACTTTGTCAAAATTAACCATGAAATTGGCTATGCTAATGGCATTGGTTTCAGCACAGAGAGTGCAGACTTTGCAAAAACCTCAGTTAGATAGAATGGAAGTGACTACAGAGAAGGTTCTGTTTTATATTTATGACCTGCTCAAACAAAGTAGGCCAGGAGTGATAGGTTTTAAGATTGTGTTCTCAGCATATCCTACAGATCCATGTTTATGTGTAAGGACACATTTGTTACATTACATTGAAGCTACAATGGCTTTAAGACATGAGGAAACAAGATTATTTATCAGTTACAAGAAGCCACACAAGAGAGTGGCAGTTCAGACTATCTCAAGGTGGTTAAAGCAAGTGTTGGTTCAGGCAGGAATTAACACTGGTGTGTTTACATCTCATTCCACTAGGGCAGGAGCAACATCGGCGGCCAGGGCGATGGACGTTCCCATCGACCATATACTAAAGGCCGCAGGGTGGCAAAATGAACTCGTGTTTCAACAATATTACCATCGGCCGATTGCCGATGGAGGGCTGTTTGCCAATTCGATCTTAAGTTCTGTTAATTCTGTTTAATTTTGCCCCTAAGATAGAGGGCTTATTGTTTGTTTTATGATGCAAATAAAACTGTTACTGCATGATATTCAGTGTCATGTTTACAGCATTATTGATTATACTCACCTAGAGTCAATCAATGCAGTGAGAAGCCGGGATTTTGATCTGCGGCATAAAATCACAGAGCTTTGAAATCTTCACGTCACTCATGTGACTCCGAAGTAAAAGGATCAAGTACACAGGACAAGATGTTAAGAAGTCCCTTGTGCCAATAGTTGGGGAGCATTTCACGACATTCGTTGATTGTTGAGAGTGGTAGACGCTCAACATCGGGGGGGGGGGGGTTAACCTTCAGGACAGTTGGGCACAGGACACATCATCAGTAGTGTACCCTTGCATCACTGGGTGTTTCGGCCTTTTAACACTATACACCCTCCACAAGGGCGGCCCGCTGCAGGATGATCAACCCTCAGCGCGTGTCCCATGTCAAACCATCCCAAAGATTCACCCCAACATACTTGGGGCCCAGCATAGGTCTTTCCGTTTGAGCCAAATCCACCGGCTGCTTCTTTCAGCCGCCTCGGAGAGTGATCTTATGGTCTTCCGCAGAGCCTGACCGTGGATTCCAACCTCCTTCAGCAGTCTGATGGTAGATGACGCAACAAATCCTCTGCATTCCACTTCAACTGGATAGACTTTGGTGTTCCAGCCACCCTGCGTTGCCTCTGCTGCAAGCTCTGCATAGCGCAGCTTCTTACGCTCATAGGCCTCCTCAACAGAGTTCTCCCATGGAACTGTGAGCTCTATGATGTAAGCAGTCTTCTGTGAAGGGGACCAGAACACCAAGTCTGGCCTGAGGTTGGTGGAAGCAATTTCAGGTGGAAAAATTAGTTGTCGGCCGATGTCCGCCAGCATCCTCCAGTCACGGGCCCTACATAGGTTTCCTTCTTCTGATCTGGTGGAAGGAAATTTAGATGTTTTCTGTCCTTCTCGGACAAAGGTTGTTACCCTTAGGGGGGGGGAGGGTGCTTGCTCTCGGAGGCAAGGAGTTTGTCGCACACCGCCTGTTCTCAAGGGCTGATGCCAAGCTTTTTAGTACCTGATTATGCCGCCACGTGTATCTCCCTTGCGTGAGGCTGGTCTTGCAGCCTACCATGATGTGTTTGAGGGTCGCTGGAGTTTGGCAGATGGCACAGGTTGGATCCTCGCCGTACCACTGATGGAGGTTCTTTGGTGATGGAAGCATGTCATATGTCGCTCTGATGATGAAGCTGATCTTGCGTGCTTCCATTTCCCATAGTTCTTTCCAGCTGATCTTCCTCCGCTCCACACCTTCCCACTGCATCCATTGCCCCTGTTTGGCAAGAGAGACCGCCTTTGCACTTCTTGTGGCCTCCTCCTGTCGCCGCACCTCCTCGACCACCAACGTCCTCCGCTCTGATGTTGTGGCCTTTCACCAAGTTGGTTTACTTGTCGTAAGGCCAAAGCCTCCTCTTCCCAGTTGGACTTGCCCCACTATGTCTTTGTGCCTCAGGGCTGATGAAGCTTGCTGTACTGCCTCAGATGGTGTCCACTTCCGGCCAGTTGCTAGGGGCGGCGCAACAGCACTGATGGTCTTGTCTCTAGAGTCCCTCAGTGTCATCTGGAGTCTTACTTTAGAACACTTATATTCCTCTGTTAGACTAGTGAGAGGTAGTTCCAGGACCCCTTTGCCATACAGGCCGATGTTAGTTAGACATCGTGGGACACCGAGCCATTTCTTCGCGTATGAAGTTATGGTTCGCTCCATCTTCTCCACAGTTGTTATTGGGGCTTCATAAACGGTCAGTGGCCACATTGTCTGAGGAAGGAGTCCAAACTGTAGGCACCAGAGCTTCAGTTTCCCAGGCAGTAGGGTCTGATTGATGTTCTCCAGGCTGTTGACAATTTCTTGCCTTAGTTGATGCACCTGCTCTTTGTCCTTGAGACTTGCGTTATACCATCTGCCCAGGCTTTTAACTGGCTGCTCAGACACTGTTGGTATTGGGTCGTCACCAATACAGAACCTTGTGTCTCTAAGCACCCCCTTGACTATGGAGATGCTTCGAGATTTACTTGGTTTGATTTTCATTCGGGCCCACTTGATGTTCTCCTGCAGCTTTCCAAGTAGCCACTTGGTGCATGCTGCAGTAGTGGTTAGTGTTGTTATGTCGTCCATGTATGCCCTGATGGGTGGCAGACGGAGCCCAGCCCTGATTCGTTCACCGCCCACCACCCATTTTGAGGCCCTGAAGATGACTTCCATGGTCATTGTAAAGGCCAAGGGTGAGACTGTGCAGCCTGCCATGATGCCTACTTCCAAGCGCTGCCATGTTGTACTGAAGTCAGCTGTTGTGAAGCACAGCTGCAGGTCTTGGTAATATTTCTTGACCAGTGTGGTGATGAGCTCTGGTACATGGAAAAAGGCAAAATATTCCCAAAGGAGTACATGGGGAACTGAACCAAATGCATTGGCCAGATCGAGGAAGATCACATGTAGGTCTCTCTTGTCCTTCTTAGCTGCTTGGATCTGGTGCCAGATCATGCTTGTATGCTCCAAGCAGCCCGAAAATCCTGGAATTCCTGCTTTCTGTACAGATGTATCAATGTACTTGTTTGTTACCAGATAGGTGGACAGCCTTTGTGATACAATGCTGAAAAAGATTTTTCCCTCGACGTTGAGGAGACATATTGGCCGGAATTGGCTGATGTCTGACGAATCCTTTTCTTTAGGTATTAGCACGCCGCCGGCCCTTCGCCACACCTTAGGTATTGTTTGCTTCTTCCACACCACCCTCATGAGCTTCCATAGAAAGCATAACACATCCGGTGCGTTCTTGTAGAGCTTGTATGGTACTCCGTTTGGCCCCGGAGCTGATGCTGCTCTTGCTCTTCTCCACCTCTTTCCATCTCGGAGGGCTGGTGTTCATGTTGAATTCAGGTGGTTGAATAGGCGGGATGTCATGTGGGATGACTAACTGCTCATGCCTTTTCATGTCTTTGTGGGCCTTTTCCAGGTGTTCCTCCAATTCCTGTTTTGATATTTTCAAAGTTCCACTTTTTTCCTTTGCGAAGAGGTCTTTGATGAACTTGAAAGGGTTTTTATAGAACCGTGTTCTTGTGTGTTCTTTCTTCTTGCGAAGTTTCCTCAAGTTCTCTGCTTTTCGCTAGGTTGCCAATCGGTTCTTGATGTCCTCTTGGAGTAGCATGAGACCTTCTCTCTCTGCGTCAGTTGCTTTTTTCCATTGCTTTTTCAACTGTCTCCTCGCTCTTGTGTTCTTGTGTGTTCTTTCTTCTTGCGAAGTTTCCTCAAGTTCTCTGCTTTTCGCTAGGTTGCCAATCGGTTCTTGATGTCCTCTTGGAGTAGCATGAGACCTTCTCTCTCTGCGTCAGTTGCTTTTTTCCATTGCTTTTTCAACTGTCTCCTCGCTCTGATTAGCCTCTCGATCTCCTGCTGCCTCCTGGACTTGATTGGTGTTGGTAATTTCTTTCCACCTCTCCCTTTACTCACCCCAAACCGTTCTTCTCCATAGCTGTAGATTGTGTTGCCCATCCTTTCAAGCTTTTCCACTGCTGTGCCCACTTGTTGCTCCAAGATATGTATAAGGTCACTGTTGACCGTCTCCCACTCTTTCTTTTCAACAGCTTTGGGCCATTTCACTTCAGGTTTGTGCCCTTTGATCTTTCCCTCCAATGGAGGTCTTTGTAGTTGTTGCGTGGGCTCCTCCACCGGCATTTCTGAGCTTGTATCACCCTCTTCAGTGACATGGGTGCTGATGCTCTGCGAACTTTGGTTTGTGTCCCGTCGCTGTGCTTCACTCGACTGATTTGACTGGTTGCTTCGTCAATGCGAAGCCCATGTTTCTGCTCTCTCAAGCACTTTTTCTTCCCTTGGTGGATCTTCAAGCCCTTCACTGATGTTATTTTCTACCAACCACAGATGCACACCTGAAGTTTGTGTCCCGCAGCTGTTGTGGATGTCTCATGTGCCATGCTCTCCTTGTCCGTAGTCGTTTCCGTTCCTGGGTCTGTAACCGTGTTGTCAATCGGTGAGCCATCTTCCGCCCCCGTAGGCTCTAGGGGTATTCTCTTTAGTTTACTTTTAGTAGCATTTAGCGGGTGTCTCCAACTAGCTGAAACAGCGTTGGGGACTGCCGTCATGGGTAGCTAGCCCATGACGGCCCCAGTGGGGTCTGTTCCCTTCTGTCAGCTGTCTCTCCAAGCTGTCACATGGACTTTCCCATGTTGTCAGCTGTCCTTTCACAGCAGTCACTGGACGAGTCCAGATTATCAGAATCAAATACACAGGACAAGATGTTAAGAAGTCCCTTGTGCCAATAGGTGGGGTGGTAGACGCTCAACATCGGGGGGGGGGGGGTAACCTTCAGGACCCCAGTATTTCCAGGACCCCTTTGCCATAGAGGCCGATGTTAGTTAGACATCGTGGGACACCGAGCCATTTCTTCGCGTATGAAGTCATGGTTCGCTCCATCTTCTCCACAGTTGTTATTGGGGCTTCATAAACGGTCAGTGGCCACATTGTCTGAGGAAGGAGTCCAAACTGTAGGCACCAGAGCTTCAGTTTCCCAGGCAGTAGGGTCTGATTGATGTTCTCCAGGCCGTTGACAATTTCTTGCCTTAGTTGTTGCACCTGGTCTTTGTCCTTGAGACTTGCGTTGTACCATCTGCCCAGGCTTTTAACTGGCTGCGCAGATACTGTTGGTATTGGGTCGTCACCGATACAGAACCTTGTGTCTCTAAGCACCCCCTTGACTATGGAGATGCTTCGAGATTTACTTGGCTTGATTTTCATTCGGGCTCACTTGATGTTCTCCTGCAGCTTTCCAAGTAGCCGCTTGGTGCATGCTGCAGTAGTGGTTAGTGTTGTCATGTCGTCCAAAATAGTAAGATTAAATGAGAACTTACCAGTTTGAAGTTTGATCTTTATTTTATGAGGAGTTACGTTGGTGGTTACGTGCCCGCCACGCCCAACCCTCTCTCATAAAAAAGGTCATAATGGTAGTTCTCATTTTGCTCATCTTAATATGTTACTTCAAATATTGTGTTGTCTGTGATTTCATACCGCTGCTTTGAAGATTGACGCGCATGCGCCCTGACGGGTCTTCTTCACGTAATCACCAACGTAACTCCTCATAAAATAAAGATCAAACTTCAAACTGGTAAGTTCTCGTTTAATCTTACTATTCCTTCCCAAAACTTCTCTACCATTCTTGACGCTGCTTAAAATCAAGTTTTGTCTTTGTCTCCAACAAAGTTTGTATGCCCAAAGCTTGCATTTTTGTTGAAGAAAACGTTCTTGTGAGTTGCCTTGGGATATGTTTTGCTATGCTATAAATGATATGCAATGCAAATTGTTTTAGTTACCTCTCAACAACCATCAAAAACTGAATATTTCATAATTGGCTCATGCTCTTTATAGCATCTTGCTCTGGGCAAATTAATTGTCATGCTCCATCTGTTATATTAGTAATTGGACTTCAAAGTGCTGTACAGGTTATTAGGCACTGACACTTTTTATGTACATGAAAGGACTGGATGAATACAATCTGTTTATTTCGTTGGTGACTTGCATCCATAATATGGACATAGGTTAAAAATCTACCTGACTGGAAACTTTAATTTTAACACCTTAATAAATAGCTTGTCTGTAAATGCATTAGTAATGCACTGAGCAAAATATTATTATGATGGAAAGTTGAAAGATGGATGTAAACAGACAATGGAGAAGGGCAGAGATAGTATTTAATTAAAAAATGTATATCTTTAATGGTAGTCAGGGTTATTTTAGTATTGCATTAGGAATATATATATATATTTTTACTGAGTCCCAAGTATTCTTTTAGATGTCTAATATACACATACCAAATGACTAATTATAATAGCGTTCATTACAGAAGTTGGGATACACAAGGGACTGTGCTGGAATCTTGAAGAAAACACAGATAAGTTAAAGGGCCAGGTAGATCTAAGGAGAGAACAGACAGGTGATGTTTCAAAGAACTGCAGATGCTGGTTTAAATTTAAGGTAGACACAAAATGCTGGAGTAACTCAGTGGGACAGGTAGCATCTCTGGAGAGAAGGAATGGGTGACGTATCGGGTCTCCCGAAAAGTCTCCCGTTCCTTCTCTTCAGAGCTACTGCCTGTCCCACTGAGTTACTCCAGCATTTTGTGTCTACCAGATGATGTTTCAAGTTGGGATGCTTCTTCAGACTGGTTGGAGTAGAAACTAGAAAAAGCCTGGAAACTGATAGATAGATGCAGGGTACGTTAGGTTGGCAGATGGGTGGAGTAAGTGACAAAGGCTCAAGGTGAAAAGGAGACAAAGAGTGTCAGATAATGAGAGGAGAAGTGAAATGTAAAGCTGGAGGGAGGGATGAGCATGGAAAGGAACAGTGAGTTGCGGAGAGAAGGGGAGAAAAAAGTGAAATGGGGACTTGGGAATTGGAGATGAGTGTATGAAGGAAGGGCGAGAAGTAGGGTTATAAAGGAAGGGAAAGGAACAGGGTAAGGGCCCCCTTCATACACTTATCTCATATCTCTGAATCCCCCATTTCCCTTTTTTCCCCATTGGTTGTGAGATAACTTATCTCTGTATGTATCATGTTGCTACGGATATACTGTATCCTGTAGGCTATGAACTAGTACACCATATCCCTCTGTTTCCTCAACAATATTTAACATTTATTTTATTTTCTCTTTAGTAGCATTGGCCACAGCAATGATATGGAATGCATTTGTCATCATATACTGTACATCCACAAGAAACTCATTTTGTCTGTCCCTCCTGTTATTGTTAAACACAGTGTATAAATGATGAATGGGTCCCAGGAGCTAAGCATACAACAAAAGCAGAGTTCCTTAGCACCAAAGCAGTTGATTGCCCCATTCCAGCCTTAACAACTACGGAAACTGAGACTGTGGACTTCATGTTTTCAGACAAACCATTTGCCAGGTGGCAAGTAAAGGTAAGATTTTTCTAGAAATCTGTACAGAAATTAATTTACAGCCTACATTTTATTTTTGTTCATCAGAAGCTGCAGTTTCCTAGCAAGGCCCTAAACAAACCAGCGTCTGTTATTCTCAGCATCCTCACTTCTTTCTTTGGCAAAGGTTTAGCATTCCAATTTTATCTTGAAATCAATTGGCCTAAATTTTTTTAACAAGTGGGCAAAGCACCCGTCCATTTATACAATTGTACATTGTGCCTGTTAGAAAACCTAATGGTGTCCAACCTCTTGATTTTCTTCATCACTCAACCTCCAATTCCGGGGATTGTATGGCATTACTCAATACCGCCAGTACCTCTGAATTCCAATCCCTAAATAGAATTGAACCATGCAACTGGAAATTTCTTCTTACTCCCTACTTATATCCTTCAGAAGCATTAAACAATGTAGATCTGTGCCTAAGACCTGTCCCATAAACAGTTTTAGTCATCCATCATCTTGCCATTTCAAGCTCCACTTATTTATTTTAGTCTCAGCAAATAGTTTTACAGTTCTTTTATGTTCATTTTAGAATCCTTTCTTGCCCTGCACTAGTACATCCAAATGGGTTTAACTTAGACAAGTGCAAGGTGATGCATTTTGTGAAGTTAAACCAAGCCAGGACATAGCGGCAAATTGTGGGCTGTGACGAATGTTGCTGAACAGAGAGACCTAGTGATTACAAGTACATATTTCCCTGAAAGTGGCTGCACAGGTATACAGCGTGATGAGGAAGACAAATGGCATGCCTACCTTTATTAATCGAGCCAATAAGTACAAAGGTTGGGATGTCATATTACAGTTGTACAAAATATCAATTAGGCTCACCTGGGGTGTTGTGCGCAGTCTGGTCACCTCACCAGAGGAAAGATGTGATCAAGCTAGAAAGAGTGTAGAAAAGATTCATAACAATGTTGCCTACATTGGAGTATAAAGGAAGATTAGATAGACTGGTTTGTTTTCCTGAAATGAATGAGGATAAGACATGACATGATAGAGGTAGATAAAATGATGAAAGGCAAAGACTTGATAGATAACTAGAGTCTTTTTCCATAATAGGGGTGTCTAAAACTTGATGACATTGGTTTGAAGGAAGAGGGAGGATATTTAAAGCAGATTTGACGGATCACTTTTTTTCAGAGTAAGAAAAGTTGGTATCTGGAAGGAGCTGCTATAGGAGGTGGTGGAAGCAGAAACAGTAACAATATTTAAGAGGCATTTAGGCAAGTACTTGAATGAGCAAGGCATAGAGGGACATGGAATTAATGCAGGAAAGTGGGATTAATATAGATAAGCATGATACAACTCTTTGTGTTTATGATCACCTTCCAAATATGTCAGTAAAAACCAGGCTTCCCCGCTTTACAGCGCATGAGCCGAAATCCAGAACATATTTGCACTTAGGTAGCCCTGGTGGTGCCAAACAGTAAAGCCACTAGTTATAACAATCAGTTATATCTGGAACTTGTGTATGACTCCTAACATCCAAAATATTTTTGTTTTATTTTAAAGTTCTTTAGTTTAGGAAGGTATTTCCATTGTTATGGTGGCGATTTCTCCATTTTGTTAATGCCTTCACCAATATCTCATGAATGTCCTCCACCCACTTTATTCCATGTAAAACTTTCGGAGCCACGAGTTGCAATGCTGGAAACTAATGCACTAGAGACAATATAAAAAGGAACCCAAAAACAGCTGGGAAACAAATGAAATGTACGTCAAAATGTGGGGGGGAAATGACATTCCCACTAGGGTCGAATTCCATGCTAAGTTCTGAGCTGCATCTTCCTCCAGCAACAGCTGCTTGCTTCCCAGAGTTTGTATGACCTCCACACATGATCCTCAGTTATGAAACTATTTAGGAGGTGCACTCTGGAGACGATCACTGTTATTTGTCATCTATGAATTCAATCATATGTTTGATTATACTTTTACTGTATTTTTTAACTGGGAGTTAAGAAGTATAAAATCTGCAAAGTATTGATAACTAAAGATGAATTAATATTAGATGAATTAATATAAAATATTTTTCCAAAAGTGTTGCTGATTTCTCTCTGACAGATTACAAATGATGGATCCTTGTTCAGTGATTCGAAGGTTTTGACAATTTATGATGGAGTTTGCCAGATCTGTGATAACATTCCAACTGGACTTTGTAAGTTGAAGGTAATTTGAAATTCTTGAATACTGAGAAATCTTGATTCTAAATTTATGGTTAGAACTTTAAAGGTTGAAAAGAACGTCACTAATTTGAATTGAATTAGTATTCTGCGTCAGTTGGCATCTGATGAGATATGTTACCACAGTGAAGATCTTCAAAACAAGCCGTTTACCAAAACGCATAGAACGATTCTGTTTCTCTAATATAAATATAAGGGGAATTATTTCCCTGTAGGGATGCACTGCACTGTTCCAAACTCAAGAAAATTAGATACAGACTGTCAAAAGCCAAGGTTCAGGCCTTTAAAATATAATTGGGGATATTGCTGGAATATAGCCATTGAAACCCAAGCACAGGACACAAGTACAGTATATCTTATATTAATTGTCCAGCCAAGGATTACCTGACCCTTTATGGAGGAGCATTCAAATAGCATCCCTTTGTGCTCGCAGTCTTTCAACCAAGCCATGAAAGCTCTGATGATTTTGTTTTATTCATACATATATTTAATTCACATATTTGCTATCTCTATTTTGTTTGCCTGGTAAACATAAGACATATTCTCAAGCACCATTCACATACTCAGGGTGTTTGCAGGCACTCCATGGCTAATGAGTATTTCTCCTGAAGATGTAATCATGATTTTTAATGTAGGAAAATAGTAAGATTAAACGAGAACTTACCAGTTTGAAGTTTGATCGTTATTTTATGAGGAGTTACGTTGGTGATTATGTGAAGAAGACCCGTCAGGGCGCATACGCGTCAATCTTCAAAGCAGCGGTATGAAATCACAGATAAAACAATATATGAAGTAACATATTAAGATGAGCAACATGAGAACTACCATATGACCTATTTTATGAGAGAGGGTTGGGCGTGGCGGGTACGTAATCACCAACGTAACTCCTCATAAAATAACGATCAAACTGGTAAGTTCTCGTTTAATCTTACTATTTTACTTCAGAGTCACGTTAGTGATTCCGTGAAGAGTTCAAAGCTCTGTGATTTTATGCCGCAGATCCAAATCCCGGCTTCTCACTGCATTGATTGACTTTCGATGAGAAACAATCAATAATGCGTTAAACACAAAATTTTAATATCATGCAATAACAATTGATTTGAATAATCAAAACAAACAGTAACCCCTCTATCACAGGGGAACCTAAACAGGACTTAATACTGAATTTGCAAACAGCCTATCGCCGATAGGCAATCGGCCGATGGTAAAATTTTTTTAAACAATTCATTTGATCACCCGGCACCTGTAAACATATGGCCGATGTGAACATCCATCGCCCTAGCTGATGTTGCTGCTGCACTAGTGGAAAAAGGATATATACATTTCAGTGTTAATACCTGCCTGAATCAACATTTGCTTTAAACCACCTTGAGATAGTCTGCACTGACATTCTCCTGTGTGGCTACATGTAACTGATAAACAATGCTATTTCCACATTTCTTAAGGTCTTTGTAGCTTCAATATAATGAAAATAAATGTGCCATTACACATAAACATGGATCAGTAGGTTATGCTGAAACACAATTTTAACAAACGTGTGACATCTGGCCTGCTCTGTTTGAGCAGGACGCAAATATATAACATAACATTCTCTTCAGCAACTTCCATCCTGTCTAGCAGAAGCTTTTGCAAACTCTGCACTTGCTATGCTGAACCAATGGCATGAACATAACCACTTTCATGATTAGTTTGGCAAATTCAGAGACATGACAGGAACCTACTGTCGAAGCATCTTGAGGACCACACTTATATCCCAGATCGTCATATACCTGGGTTTAGGAGGTTTAGAGTTGAAATTCCTTTCATCAATCCAGCTATGATATGATGAAACCCAATAGGATCTTTCCTGACCCCATCAAAACCATACGATGACAAAGCACTTAAAGCTGTATTAATGGTGCTATAACTGAGCCCCTCATCATCGTAGAGTGTCAACAGGAACTCTTAAATGTCCACAATACCTGCAGTACTATAGTCAATATTATTTTGTACACAATATTTCTCCCATTTTTTTACACAAGAAATATACCCCTTTTGAGTACTCTTTCTCCACGCTACAGTGAGCATGTCCACCGTTCACCCAGACAATCCTTGCTCCAGGTATGGCCTTCTTAAGACCTGCAAATTAACAAGTCAATACGATACATAACAGATGACTTCCCCGTGTTAGCGGATGCTCCAGTCCATTCCTACGCTTGGGAACCACCAAAAAGAGGTTGGATCCCTAACTGTAACATCAAAGGGAACCATGCTTGATTCGGCCAATTAGGTATTACAAGCACCCCCAAAGTGGCATCCTGCTTGATTTCTTGCAGACTCCGACCTATTAGGCAAAATGGTAGGAAAATATATAAAACATACCACCCCAATGTAACGTCAAAGTATCAATTGCAACTGCCACCTGGTCTGGTTCCCATGAAACCTATTTAGGCTGCTGATGGTTGAACCTTGATGCAAAACAAATCTATATCTGGCATTCATATACAAGTACTATATTATTGAACACCTCCTGGTTCAACATCCAATCTATGTTGTCGGAACTTTCGTGACTTGGTGTCTGCTACTATGTAGAATCTACCTGGTAGATAAATAGCTGAAATATATTTTTCCATGCACCAGGCCCAAATGTGATTAGCCAATCTGTCACAAAATACCGACTTGATTCCACCGATGTGATTAATATATATGCCACTTGCGTAGTATTGTCAATCTGAAACTGAACATGCAGATTACATTTGTTAGAGCAATAAGCCTCTTAATAGTTAATTGCCCATGTCTGCAGAAGCGATGCCTCTTGCTCAGTCCATCTCTCTCCACAGCTGAAACTCGTATCCGTGACACCTCACCCAAGTGCACTAACATTCATCTTCAAAATCATGGAAGGCTGGTCAAGCATTACCTTGCTATAACTTCTGGACACATGGTGAATCCACCATTGCAAATCAGAAATAGCCTTTACTGATAACTGCATAGGTCTATTATAATGGCCCGAATGTATCCTTAATGCCTCAATTAGCTTGATAAAGCTGTCAATTAGCTCTACCCTTTTTTCCCTGGGCAGAGTCACTTAATTGAATCAATTGTGACCCAAATAGTCAGGTGTTAATTTGGATTTCTCTGGATGGATCAGCAATCAGCGACTGAGCAGCAATTTTAGAGGCAACGCCCACTGCTGTCCCTCATGTGATCGTCGTGCCTTATGCATTCAGCATGGGATCCCGGCACACAGCCATGTTTGGATTCCTGTTTGGAGTTAATCCATACTAACCTTACACACTCTTTTAGAGTGGGACTAATCGAAGCTGAAGCAGGTATCACCATCCATCTCCTCCATTTGCTTGTACATGCCTCTGTACCAAGCATGTTGTTCGACACCATTCCCCTCTGGATGGATAATGCCCAATCTTTGAAAATTGGATTTAACAACTATCACCTGTTACTTCAGCTGTTCTCTTGGTTACCCCTGTAATCAAGATATGATCGAGATAAGCCATGAACACCTGTCCCTGGCCTCTCAGCATGCCTATTATAGGTTTTAACAATTTTGTTGCCATAGTTGATCCATCCAGGTGAACTTCAAATATCCTGCAAATAAACAGACATTGAGTAATGCGCATCTTTAAGCTCTATAGTCGCCATATAGTATCATCTTGCCCAGTTGCTTGGCAGTGACAATTCCATCTTACAATGTCTATACTACATCCCCCATCCTTTTTTGGCCTGGGAAAATATTAGACACAAATTGTTGGGTTGGTGAACCAAATTTATAATTACACCTTTATCACATAAGCTTGCAAGCGCAATATGAACATCCATCTGTTCTGTTAATGAAAACTGAATAGTTCTACCAAGAACATGCTGAATGTGCAAATCACAATTTGGATTGAAATCCATTCGAAACCTTTGAATAACACTCTGTATAAACAAAGCTAAGGTAATTTGCTTCCATTCATCCCAGAAACAGATGTAATGTACCCCAGATTTAAGTTGTGTCACATTTGATATGTGCACTCTGAGAACAAGGCCCACCTACCTCCTTGGTACCTGGTGGATGTTTGACCATGTTACATAGATACATAGAAAATAGGTGCAGGAGTAGGCCATTCGGCCCTTCGAGCCTGCACCGCCATTCAATATGATCATGGCTGATCATCCAACTCAGTATCCCGTACCTGCCTTCTCTCCATACCCCCTGATCCCTTTAGCCACAAGGGCCACATCTAACTCCCTCTTAAATATAGCCAATGAACTGGCCTCAACTACCCTCTGTGGCAGAGAGTTCCAGAGATTCACCACTCTCTGAGTGAAAAAGTTTTTTCTCATCTCAGTCTTAAAGGATTTCCCCCTTATCCTTAAGCTGTGACCCCTTGTCCTCGACTTCCCCAACATCGGGAACAATCTTCCTGCATCTAGCCTGTCCAACCCCATAAGAATTTTGTACGTTTCTATAAGATCCCCTCTCAATCTCCTAAATTCTAGCGAGTATAAGCCAAGTCTATCCAGTCTTTCTTCATATGAAAGTCCTGACATCCCAGGAATCAGTCTGGTGAACCTTCTCTGCACTCCCTCTATGGCTATAATGTCCTTCCTCAGATTTGGAGACCAAAACTGTACGCAATACTCCAGGTGTGGTCTCACCAAGAGCCTGTACAACTGCAGTAGAACCTCCCTGCTCCTATACTCAAATCCTTTTGCTATGAAAGCTAACATACCATTCACTTTCTTCACTGCCTGCTGCACCTGCATGCCTACTTTCAATGACTGGTGTACCATGACACCCAGGTCTCGCTGCATCTCCCCTTTTCCTAATCGGCCACCATTCAGGTAATAGTCTGCTTTCCTGTTTTTGCCACCAAAGTGGATAACCTCACATTTATCCACATTATACTGCATCTGCCAAACATTTGCCCACTCACCCAGCCTATCCAAGTCACCTTGCAGTCTCCTAGCATCCTCGTCACAGCTAACACTGCCCCCCAGCTTAGTGTCATCCGCAAACTTGGAGATGTTGCCTTCAATTCCCTCATCCAGCTCATTAATATAAATTGTAAATAGCTGGGGTCCCAGCACTGAGCCTTGCGGTGCCCCACTAGTCACTGCCTGCCATTGTGAAAAGGACCCGTTTGCTCCTACTCTTTGCTTCCTGTTTGCCAGCCAGTTCTCTATCCACATCAATACTGAACCCCCAACACCGTGTGCTTTAAATTTGTATACTAATCTCTTATGTGGGACCTTGTCGAAAGCCTTCTGAAAGTCCAGATACAACACATCCACTGGTTCTCCCCTATCCACTCTACTAGTTACATCCTCGAAAAATTCTATAAGATTCGTCAGACATGATTTACCTTTCGTAAATCCATGCTGACTTTGTCCAATGATTTCACCACTTTCCAAATGTGCTGCTATCCCATCTTTAATAACTGACTAGCAGTTTCCCCACTACCGATGTTAGACTAACTGGTCTGTAATTCCCCGTTTTCTCTCTCCCTCCCTTCTTAAAAAGTGGGGTTACATTTGCTACCCTCCAATCCTCAGGAACTACTCCAGAATCTAAAGAGTTTTGAAAAATTATCACTAATGCATCCACTATTTCTGGAGCTACTTCCTTAAGTCCTCTGGGAAGCAGCCTATCTGGCCCTGGTGATTTATCGGCCTTTAATCCATTCAATTTACCCAACACCACTTCCCGACTAACCTGGATTTCACTCAGTTCCTCCATCTCCTTTGACCCACGGTCCCCTGCTATTTCCGGCAGATTATTTATGTCTTCCTTAGTGAAGACGGAACCAAAGTAGTTAATCAATTGGTCCACCATATCCTTGTTCCCCATGATCAATTCACCTGTTTCTGACTGCAAGGGACCTACATTTGTTTTAACTAATCTCTTTCTCTTCACATATCTATAAAAACGTTTGCAGTCAGTTTTTATGTTCCCTGCCAGTTTTCTTTCATAATCTATTTTCCCTTTCCTAATTAAGCCCTTTGTCCTCCTCTGCTGGTCTCTGAATTTCTCCCACTCCTCTGGTATGCTGCTTTTTCTGGCTAATTTGTACACATCATCTTTTGCTTTGATACTATCCCTGATTTCCCTTGTTATCCACGGATGCACTACCTTCCCTGATTTATTCTTTTGCCAAACTGGGATGAACAATTTTTGTAGTTCATCCATGCAGTCTTTAAATGCCTTCCATTGCATATCCACCGTCAACCCTTTTAGAACTAATTGCCAGTCAATCTTGGCCAATTCATGTCTCATACCCTCAAAGTTACCTTTCTTTACGTTCAGAACCGTTGTTTATGAATTTACAATGTCACTCTCCATCCTAATGAAGAACTCAACCATATTATGGTCACTCTCGCCAAGGGGGCACGCACAACAAGACTGCTAACTAACCCTTCCTCATTACTCAATACCCAGTCTAGAATAGCCTGCTCTCTCGTTGGTTCCTCTACATGTTGGTTTAGATAACTATCCCGCATACATTCCTAGAAATCCGCTTCCTCAGCACCCCTGCCAATTTGATTCACCCAATCTATATGTAGATTGAAGTCACCCATTATAACTGTTTTGCCTTTGTTGCGCGCATTTCTAATTTCCTGTTTGATGCCATCCCCAACTTCACTACTACTGCTAGGTGGCCTGTACACAACACCCACCAGCGTTTTCTGCCCCTTAGTGTTTCGCAGCTCTACCCATACCGATTCCACATCCTCCAAGCTAATGTCCTTCCTTTCCACTGTGTTAATCTCCTCTCTAACCAGCAACGCTACCCCACCTCCTTTTCCTTTCTCTCTATCCCTCCTGAATATTGAATATCCCTGGATGTTCAGCTCCCAGCCTTGGTCACCCTGGAGCCATGTGTCCGTGATCCCAACTATATCATAATAATTAATAGCTATCTGCACGTGCAACTCATCCACCTTATTACGAATGCTCCTTGCATTGAGACACAAAGCCTTCAGGCTTGTTTTTACAACGCCTTATACAATTATGTTGAAAAGTGGCCCTTTTTGATTTTTGCCCTGGATTTGTCTGCCTGCCACTTTTACTTTTCACCTTGCTACCTATTGCTTCCGCCCGCATTTTACACCCCTCTGTTTCTCTGCTCACCCATTTAAGAACCCCACCACCTCTTATTCTCTGTTTATTATTGTTTTCTTCTTTCCCCCCTACATGTTGGGTCTGAGTGCTTTCCTTCTCTGCCTCCTGCCTCACACACTGTCTAATAGCTTTCTCTATTTGAGTCGCTCCCCCCAACCATTCTAGTTTAAAGTCTCCCCAGTAGCCTTTGCAGATCTCCCCGCCAGGATATTGGTCCCCCTCGGGTTCAAGTGCAACCCATCCTTTTTGTACAGGTCGCACCTTCCACAAAAGAGGTCCCAATGATCCAGAAATTTGAATCCCTGCCCACTGCACCAGTCCTTCAGCCACGCATTTATCCTCCACCTCACTCCATTCCTACTCTCACTGTCGCGTGGCACAGGCAGTAATCCTGAGATTGTTACCTTTGCTGTCCTTCTCTTTAACTCCCCTCCTAACTCCCTAAATTCTCTTTTCAGGACCTCTTCTCTTTTTTTACCTATGTCATTGGTACCTATATGTACCACGACCTCGGGCTCCTCTCCCTCCCCTTTCAGGATATCTTGGACACGTTGAGACACATCACAGACCCTGGCACCAGGGAGGCAAACTACCATCCGGGTCTCCCGACTGCATCCACAGAATTGCCTGTCTGACCCCCTAACTATAGAGTCCCCTATTAGTATTGCCCTCCTCTTCTTTTCCTTACCCTTCTGAGCAACAGGACCGGTCTCTGTACCGGAGGCCCGGCCACTGTCGCTACCCCCAGGTAGGCTGTCCCCCCCAACACTGCTCAAACAGGAGTACTTATTGTCAAGGTGTACAGCCACCGGGGTACTCTCTAGTCCCTGCCTGTGCCCCTTGCCTCTCTCAACCGTGATCCACTTGCCTGCCTCCTGTGGTCTTGGAGTGACCACCTCCCTGTAACTCCTCTCAATGACTTCCTCGCTCTCCCTGACCAGACGGAGGTCATCGAGCTGCTGCTCCAGGTTCCTAATACGGTCCCTTAGGAGCCCCATCTCGATGCACCTGGTGCAGATGTGGACGTCTGTAAGGCTGTCAGATTCCTTGATCTCCCACATCTGACATCCAGAACAACAAACTGCCCTGGCACTCATACTCCCCTTACCCTGGATACAATACAGCTGACATCCAGAACAACAAACTGCCCTGGCCCTCATACTCCCCTTACCTAGGATACAATACAAAACAAACTGCTACAATACAATCAGCAGGGATCTGACTCCCAATCAGCTGCTCCCTCTTCTTTGCTTCCACCAATCAGCGGCTTCCTTAAGCCCACTTGCTTTTGAAGTGCGAGTGGAACTTGGGACGTTACAGATTTTGGTTCCTCCTCCCTCTGCGACCGCTCCAACGGCTCTCGGGCTTCTGTAAGAAGCAAGCCCCGCGCTCCACTTTAACTCCTACCGCTCGGGTGTAGCTCCTCCCTCTGCGACCGCTCCAACGGCTCTCGGGCCTCTGTAAGAAGCAAGCCCCGCGCTCCACTTTAACTCCTACCGCTCGGGTGTAGCTCCTCCCTATGTGACGTCTCCAACGGCTCTCGGGCCTCTGTTCCCGCTTCGTTTGTAGGGGTACTTTCTTTTTTTGGAAACTTGCCGACTGCCGGTGGCTTGATCAAGCCCACCGTCTTTGCCTCGTCATCCATGTCCTTGACACTCTTGGCGAGGTCCTCTCCGAAGAGTAGGTTGGCCGGCTGTATGTTGCTAGGCTGGAAAAATACTGCAATCTTGGAATTAATGGTGGGCCGAATGGCACTTCCCCCGAGACAATTTATCTCAAAAATGGGTGCTACAAGGCAACCCTAGTACCTCTTGATGCGTCTCCGACACATGCCCTCCATCCACCGTTCTCGCGAATGCCGTGATTCCTGAGCCAAGTAATTTCAGGATTCACTGCAGCTTCATCTCCTGGGCACTGCACGCCCACGCCCGCCTGGCTCCATATCACCCGGTTCACTGCTGGCACCTTCAGCAACTCGCAGTTACCCCGGTCTCTTGGTGATTCCAGACTCTGACTGGACAGCGAATCGTACTGCCATAGATGGGAACTCTGACAACGGCCGTCTTCGCTTTCCCAGTGGCACTCCATACTCTGACGGGACAGCGAATCGTGCTGCCAGAGAATGGACCTCTGACAACGGCCGTTCTTCGCTATCAACAAAGTCTCCGTCAGAGTCGGGTCAGAACTGAGCTGACCCTCTGCAGGCGCCTTTTCAATGAGGGTGCTATCCAGCAGCCTCTATATCGTGGAGGCCAGCTCTTCTCCCAGTGGCACTCCATACTCTGACGGGACAGCGAATCGTGCTGCCAGAGAATGGACTTCTGACAACGGCCGTTCTTCACTAAGTTCCAAGTCTCCGTCAGAGTAGGGGTCAGAACTTAGCTGACCCTCTGCACTCACCTCATGCATGAGGGTGCTTTAAGCAGCCCTCCACCAGGTGCTGCCGGCGTGGCCTTTCTGCAGCCTACCGCCCACACGACTCCTCCCCCGCAGAGTGCGTTTCTGGAGCAACCTCCGGATGAGGTGCTCCATTTGGGAGAACCGTTTAAAAAACGTCTCCAGCCCCGTACAGGCTCGTTGTGGCCCGACTCAGTTGAGTTCGAGGGCCTCCCAGACTTCCCCGTGCTTTACATCCGACAGGTGTTGGCTTTGGTGCTTTTTAGCACTGAGTCTGAAGTCGCCCCGCTCCCGGTCGGTGACTGTGCAGGGGTACGAGGCAGCCGCTGACAGACTGCATTCCCGCGGCTCTCCTATGCTTTACCTGCGGCTGCCCTCCCCCTGGTCGTCTTCACCATGGTGCTGCCTGTAATAAAAAACACAGAGCACCACAAAAATAACTTTCCCTCCAGCTAAGTTCCCCACCTAGCTGGAGCTTTAAAACTATAAAAGTACTTTAATAGTACTTACTGCAGGAGGAGCTCTGTCCTCCCCTGCTCGCCTTCACCATGGTGCTGCCTGTGACAAACAACAGAGCACAGCACCACAGTAAAGGACATTATTTACTCCAGCTATGTTTCTGACTTAGCTGGAGCTTTAAAACTCTTTAAAAAATACTCTAAAAGTACTTACCACGGGAGGAGCTCTGTCCTCCCGCTGTCCGTGCGCCAATGCGACCGATATAATGACGCGCATGCACCCTGACTGGTCTTCTTCACGGAATCACTAAGGTGACTCCGAAGTAAAATGAGGTTTATATATGCATGGTAATACTCGTACAAGGCATTGTGATAATGACCTAATAATGTTCTCTTGTATTAGTTGAGAGATAAGCATTGATCAGAGCACTTAATGTTTCCTTGAAATAGTGTGATGGGATTGTATAAAGCCTCAATTTAATGTCTCATCCGAAAGATAGTTATGCTTAAAATTGTTATTACTTTAAAAAAATTAAATAATAGTTTTTAGGACATCTGATTGTTAAATATAGACAATAGACAATAGGTGCAGGAGTAGGCCATTTGGCCGTTTGAGCCAGCACCGCCATTCAATGTGATCATGGCTGATCATCCCCAATCAGTACCCCGTTTCTGCCTTCTCCCCATATCCCCTGACTCCGCTATTTTTAAGAGCCCTATCTAGCTCTCTCTTGAAAGCATCCAGAGAACCTGCCTCCACCGCCCTCTGAGGCAGAGAATTCCACAGACTCACCACTCTCTGTGAGATATAAAAATGTTATATAAAAATATAAAAAATATCAAGCTTTATTCTAATGTAACTAAGACATACAGGAATAAAGATTGATTTCACCACGTGAACACAACCATGAATTGTTTTACCACTGAAAACCTATGTGCCTCAATTCTAAACTCTTGAATTCCCTCCCTAAAAAATCTCCCTGATCTACATGAGAGCAGCGATCGTGCATATATGTTCAACATCTCTTGGAAACTCGCCAATTACAAGGATTTTAATTTTGGGCTGTGGCATCAGGGAATAACTGGGTGAAGTGTTAATTGGAATGAGCTTTGGAGGAGAGGGAAGTGATCAGGAAAGCAAGGTGGGAGTTCCCAGGAGATGACTGGTTGAGAGAGGATGAGGGAGCTATTAGGAAATTGATAGGGGTTGGCCGAGGGAAGGAAGCAAAAGCTTACACTGCTCTACAGATGGGCACATGTACTGAAGAACTATAAAAGGAGTGGAAGTGATTGGAAGGAAAAGTACGTGGAAATGAATAGGAGATGGATGGGATTGCAAGTTGGTTGAGCAAAGTCTTTGGCATTGCTCAGCTGACTTGAACATGGAGCATTTATAAATAAAACAACTGTATCATGATATTTAAAGATATGACATCATATAACATGATTTTAACTGGCGGAAAGTGCGCCACTCTTTGAACTGCTTTTATTTCCACTTGGATAATTTGACAAAATCTAGCATCAATACTTTGGGATTCTTTATTCTACTGAAATGTATCCATGCTCTCAGTTGGTGAAATGACTTGGCAGATTCTCTTCTAACTGTTTAGTTTCATTTGAATAATCCAGAATGTCTTTTTTCTTTTATTAAATATTGAGGAAGAATTGAATATTTTAAGTGTTAATTTGCTTCAGGAAGTAGACCTGAGTGTGATATGATGTCAATGTTGCCAGTTTCTCTTCTGTGACACTGATGATGTGATTTTAACTGACAGAAAATGTGCCGCACTTTGACCTGCATTTATTTCCACTTGGCTAACCTGACAAAATCTGGCATCGGTACTTATACCTAGCCATTTAATCTCAGCTGTCACAAGTTTCTTGTTGCCATTCTCTCAGGCATTTTATCTGACACTGACTGAGGCCCTTCCCAAGACCCCTCTTCACCTCGTCCTTCTCTAATTGCACAATTGCCTTCTGGATGTTTATCACTGTATACGAAGGGACAGAATTGTCTGTACTTTCTGAGGAGGCTCCGCTCTTTCAACATGCAGTAAGATGCTGCAGATGTTCAATTAATCGGTGGTGGCCAGTGCCATTTTCTTCGCTGTCCTGTGCTGGGGCAGCAGGGCGAAGGCCGCAGATGCCAACAAAATTAACAAGGTCATCAGGAAGGCTGGCTCCGTCCTGGGGCTGGAGTTGGATTCACTGGAGGTGGTCTTGGAGGGGAGCATCTTGGACAATGCTGCGGAGCATCTTGGACAATGCAGCTCCCCCCTCCATGACACACTGGTCAACCTGAGGAGCACCTTCAGCAACAGACTGGTTCCACCAAGATGCAGTACAGAATGCCACAGGAGATCCCTTTTCCCTGTGGGTATCAAACTGTACAACTCCTCCCCCATCTGTCATGTGGTAGACTGACCCCTCCCACTCACCTCTCCCCACCCCCCCCCCCCCCCCCCACCACCCCACACCCCACCCACTCCCCAATCTTTGCACATCTCCAATTCTGGACTTTCCACTCATCACTTTAATTTCATGTTTCATGTATCTTGTTGTGTTTTATGACTGTTGGCAGACCAATTTCCCTCCTGGGATAAATAAAGTTATATCATATGTTCATATCATTGCTTATCTTCTTTTCAGCATCTGTGAAGCAGTGCTAGATTAGCTAACCCTCATTGCAGGTATCAGACAATGCAACAAAGCTAGCGTTTACATGCAGGATAAGCCATGTAAATATTGATGTTTGACAAATGATAATCAACAAATATGAACTAATTAAATGTCATTGTCATTTATTTTAAATATATGATACATCAGTAAACATGGCACTATTCATATAGTTTAATGGCATTATTAATGTACTGTAGATGTTGAAAAGATTAAATTGAGAAGATTCAGGTGTTTAATCCAATAAAAACAAGTAGTAATGGCCCGTAGTCATAAAGTGTAAGATACTTGTAAAAATATATGAAGAACAAATAACAATGGGGAAACATTGAGCTTCTAAATTGTTAAACTTACGTAAAGTTATATTTACCAAGATAAAATGGACACAAAGAGCACAAAACTGCAAGCATGATTGGATCAAGAAAATACATATTTGGTCACTTGTACCAAAATACAGTAAGTGTATTGGCTAAACAAGGAACTGCAGATGCTGGCTTATGGGGAAAAAAGATACAAAGTGCTGGAGTAACTCAGCAAGTCAGGCAACATATCTGGAGAACATGGATAGGTGAACATGGAGTAACTCAGCAAGTCAGGCAACATCTCTGGAGAACATGGAAGATGAAGGGTCTCGACCTGAAATGTCATCTACCTATGTTCCCCAGAGATGCTGTCTGAGTTACTCCAGAATGTTGTGTCCCTTTAAGAGTATTGACTTACAGCCAGCTATCACCTTTACCTAATTTTAGTGTAAGTATCCAAAAATTAATTCTCCCTTAATACATTTAATAGCTTTATACGTGTACTTGTTAATTGTTTTAATCATAATCAAATTTTGAAGTCATTTTTTCAATAACCCTTATTTCGTCAAATGTAATGGATTGGTTTTCATAGGAAAAAACGTGCAATATAGATGGACTGTGTTATGGGGAAGGAGACCTAAATCCAACAAGCCTTTGTTTGCTGTGCAACCCAAACATATCCAAGTTCACCTGGTCTATTAATGAAAGTAAGTTTATATCCAAAGACCTTGAATTTCATTAAGTAATATGCCAAAGTCATTAGATTGCTCAGCGTTGTTTATTTCAGCACCACACAATTGGCTCCTCCCACAAATTGTTATTCCGTAATGACTATTTTGAAGTTATTTTACATTATTTCAGAAATTCCACGTACTTACTGATATGTGTTGTTGTAAATTTGATGTGATCATGTCAAAAGATACAATTTTCCATGCAGGGCTTCCTTGGAACATGTTGGTGAAATTAGCTCATGTCCCTGAAATGAATGTCATTAGCCTTTTTAATGGTGAGGGACTCAAGCATGAGCTCACAAAATTTCATACTTGTCCGTTATCCTTAAATTCTCACATCCCAAAATACTGATACCACCACCTTCGCCCACCACTTCAACACCATATCCCTAGTTGTTGGCACTGACCCCAAACCAACTATCACCAGAGGTCTCTTATCTAAAGCACTCTGAGGACCCAATCACTAATTCTCCAAAGCGGTTTATTCAACCTTATGGCATTCATAGCCACATAACTGTTTTCTTACTCTGTTCTCCATCAAGCAAGCCCCAAGGCCGATATTGCATCTGACCAATGGCCCTATCTTTCCCCCAGAGTTGTGCCACCAGATACATGAACATGAAAACATCTATTCAATAGCAAGGTCATGAGTGAAGTTTGTAATTGTGGGTTCATGACTGGTGTTTGGGGCAGTGACAATGTGACATACACATTAGGGCACTACAATTGTATTTTGGCATCGCTGTTTGTACTTTTGTAAGGAAAACTGGAATAGCTAAATGTTTTATAGGATTTACTACCAATGCTTTTGCTTTTTATTCATGAAGACAATCAGCCACCAATTTATCAAGAGTCTACCACCAAACTCCAGACATTTTTTCGGTGAAAATTTTGTGTACCAGTTCACAGCAGTGGATCCAGAAGGGTCAGCTGTACTATTCTCACTGGAGTCTGCACCAGAGAATGCCAGTCTGTTACCTGCTGGACTTCTGATCTGGAAAGTGAATTCCCAAAATTCAGGCAGCTTTGGCTTTACCGTGTCTGATGAGTGTAATGCACAAAGCACATATTCTGTTCAGGTGAGTCCAATATGTGCCATTTAAATGCAAAATCATGCATATTTTTATTGATTGTTCAAAATTTTATGATAAACTTTCCTACCTATCGTATACTGGCTGATCAAATTATGTTAATGACAAACTCTTAAGAAAATAATTTAGTTTATGCCTTCTGAATCCCCATTGAAATACCACACAACAACGATATCCTGATAGTTGTGTATTGAGAAGAGGTAGGACAATGATGCAAGTCAGTGGATGCAACTGGGCTTGCACATGTATCTCCTTGTCTTACTATTTTTCTATCTCTTTGTGGAAATACATTTGTTGGAGAATTGTGCCCTTCTGTATAAGTAGAATATTACACATTCCTTGAAGGATCATCAACGTGAAATTTAACTCTTTTCATGGATACTTACTGATCTGCTATTGTATATTGTTTTGCTATGTATATTTCCATTAAAGTCAGTTTTGATTCATAAATATCTGACTATCCTTGACATGCAACAACATTTAACAAATTCCTCCATCCACTGTATCTACCCATTACTTGCCGGGCTTTCTCTCACCCCCACCTCTTTTTTTCAGCTTTCTCCCCCCTATTTCTATCAGTCTAATGAAGGGTTTCAACCTGAAATGTTGCTTTATTCATTTCCTGACAGATGTTGCCTGACCCACTGAGTTTCTCCAGCACTTTGCGTTTTACTTAAGATTTAAACATCAGTAGTCCCTTGCGTCAACATCTGACAGATTGTGTTACCAAAGAGCACTAGTAACATTAAAGACATCTGGATCTGGGATGAAAGCACACACAGCCTGAATTCATGCTTAATAGTAAGGAATTTAGTATTAATGTGAGTTTCATTGAGCAGTATCTTTGGATCACCATGTTTTACCTGCTTCAGTTATGAACTTTTCTCCATCACACCATCAAGAGCGAAGATGTTTTCTGATGATCAGAAGTTGGATCGCCTGCATGATAACCATCTCAATGTCCAAGCTTTCTTGGCATTAATCAGGAAACTGATGGATAGATCTCGATTTTCATGGATGGTTGCAACTTTGAACAAATACAAGGAGCTCATCATAAACCAGAACAAGCAGCCTACTTTATAGTCACCTCATCAATCAATGTTAGGATCATCACCTTCATTACTGGGCATTATGTCTCCAGTATATACTAACTGCTGCAACAAATCTCCAACCCCATGATCTCTACCATCAAAGAGGGAAGGGCTCTGCCACCTGTATTTCAAGGGCGCTGCCACCTGAATGCTCGCATTCCACACTCACCAGATTTCAAACATATCATGGAGGACACAAGAGTTTGTAGATGGTGAAAATATGGAGATAAAGAACAAAGTGTTGGAGGAATTCAGCTCATCAATCGGCCTCTGTGAAGTCAAAAAGATAGTCTGCATTTTGGGTCCTGATTGAGAACCCCTCTTTACCTCTCCCTCTTGCCTCTTATTACTACCTGTCTACCCTTGCATTACTGATACAGAGTCTTGCCCCAAAATGTTGTCCATTTCTCTGCCTTCACAAATGCTGCTTGACCTGTTCAGGTCCACCAGCAATTTGTATTTTTTAAATATATCATCACTGCTTAACTCTTTCTGAATCAGAATCCTTTAGTATACCCTAACAGCACAATGGAAACATCTTCACCACCTGATTTACAATAAATCGACAAGGCGTTTCACCACAAAGTTTCCAAAATAATTTGGAATGGTCACCAAGTTCTGGGCTTCAAATGATGCCTATATTCTGAATTTGGACAATAGAAATACATAACAGAACTGCACGTGACAAACAACCCGATCTGGCCACTAACGTTTGTACTCCTTATAGATTTGCCTTTTCCAGATAAGCCGATGTCCCCAAAATACAGCCCATTTCAGGAAGGCAGGGGCCTGTGTGGCAGCTGGGTCATGTATGATGGGGTAACACCATCACATGAAGTGCAGAGTGCAAGCCCTCTCGCCATAAAAAAGTAACACGGACAATGAAATAAATCGCACACAAGCTCTGACAGTGAAAGATTTTGAATGGTTCACAAAGATGTTGATATTTGCAGACATTCAAAAACTTTCAAAAATCAATTAAGAAATTAACTTTTTTTTATTATTAATGAGATCAAAATTAAATCTAATTTATTCACTTTGAATATATAAAATCATTACAGCAAACTCAATTAATTCCCAAAAAATATACATTACCTTTTGCTTCCCCTTCACATCTGTACCGCCCCATTAATATGAATAAGCTTGGTCTCCAGGTGTCAGGTTTACCCTGGTGTAGGCCCCTTCTGCCCTCACAACTTTTTACAGGGGTGCCATTGAGAGCATTCTTACCAGCAGTCTCTCAGTCTGGTATGGCAGTTGCTCTGCTGCTGACCAGAAGGCCCTACAGAGAGTGGTGAGGACAGCGGAGAAGATCACTAGATCACCCCAACCAGCAATCCAGGACTTATACCCATCTCGCTGTCGCAAGAGAGCAACCAATATCATCAAAGACACCACCCACCCAGCACACAAACTGTTCACCCTCCTACCATCCGGCAAGCGCTACCGCAGCATGCGGAGCAAAACCACAAGATTCAAAAACAGCTTTTTCCCTCAGGCCATCAGACTACTCAACACACTCAATAAAATTCCATGAACATTACACAAAGACCAACTGACTGTCAAATTAACTTTAACTCAATGTCTGCAGTATGCTATTTGCACTTTTCTATATTGCACCTTTTATTAATGAATATTTTATATAATGTATATGTCCATTGTCTATTTTTATTGGTACACTGTCTGTGTTATAAATATTACTTGCACATTGGAGTATGGGGAAACGCAATTTCAATCCTCTGTGTAACTACTTGTTGCATTATTTGAATTGAAAATAGTTACTATTACTATTATATTACAGTAAGCACATTCCCCAGTATAACTGTTGTGAAATTGCTTGATGTAGGTGATGTGCTACAGGACTCCATGAGAGATCCAAATTTGGAGCACAGCAGGGAACCCATTGCTTAGTTCAGCCAACACATTGAGGACTTGCTGTTTGCTTAGGACTCGAGAACTTCACGGGGGATAAATGTTGGCAATTCAACTGTGGCTGCTGGCATTTCCCAGCAAGGTTCATCACACTAAATTCCTCAGCTTCGTATGTGTTTTGAATGCTTAAGCAAAGGTTTCAACACAACTGAATATAAAAGTCTCTTTGCTCAAATTTTGTGTGGAGACACTCATGCTGATCTATAAGGCGAGAGTAAATTAGCTATAATTTTAATCTAATCGTCTGCCAGGAAGCTAATGTTTGAGTGCCTGATTTTGGTCCATTCAAATCAGTAAAGTTTCATTCAGGACTTCTTGCAAGACAAGGTTCTTTTAAAATTAGTAGGATCTAAGTCCACTCACAATGGTTTTATTTTCATCAGAACAGCTAAGGGTGCCCTTCCTTTGCTGAAAGCATTGTTTTATATTTAAAATATTTTCATGAGAATTTGTTCTAGTTTAAGTTTGCTTGAATAATGGACCTATTATAAAGGGACATACATTTATAAGGAAAGGTAGTAAGGTCCTTATGCAACACTTTTTATGGATTAGTAAAGTCAATGCCTGAACTGGAGATGCACGTTAACATTCCATCATGGTAGATTGGGAATTTCCATCATGGCGGATTTGCTGTTAAATTTCTTATGTTTCATAATTATATCCACATCTTCCACTTCCAATGGCAGCTCATTCCATGTATACTACAGACCCTCTGTGTGAAAAACTTGCCCCTTGGGTTCCATTGGAATCTTTCCCCTCTCACCTTAAACTTCTAGTTTTAGATCTGGGGGACAGAAGGTGGCTATTCACCTTATCAATGTTCCTCATGATTTTGCAAACCTCTATAAGATCACCTCTAGTGGTCTTAAAATGCATAAATCCCTGGGACCTGATCAAGTGTATTCTTGAACATTGTGGGAAATCTGGGGAAAATTGCAAGTTCACTAACAGAGATATTTGTATCATTGATAGTCATGTGTGAGTTGCCAGAAGACTGGAGGATGGCTAATATTGTGGTTTTATTTATGAAAGTGTATAGGTATAAGCTTGGTCAATGAACAATGGTATTTTATTGTCATGTATGCACTGCAAAGCGAAATTCTTGCACAGGTCGCCTTATTTTGGCACCATTTACAAAAGAAAAGTGCAGACCAGTGAGCCTAACACGTTAATGAAGGGGTTTCTGAAAGACAGGATCTAAATACATTTTGAATAGGAAGGACTGATTATGAATAGTCAGCATGGATTTATGTGTAGGAAATTGTGCCTCATCAATTTGATTAAATTTTTTGAAGAGGTGGCCAAGAAGATTGAGAAAGACATGGTGGGAGATGTTGTCTACATGGACTTTAGCAAGGCTTTTGACAGAGTACTGCACGGTGGGTTGGTCTGTAAGGTTAGATCACATGGGATCCAGGGCAAGCTCTAGCTAAGAGGAGATAGAGGGTGGTGGTAGAGTGTTGCTTTTCAGACATAAGGGCTGTAACAAGAGGTGTGGCACAAAGGTCAGTATTGTTTGTTATTCATATTAATGATTTGGATGTGAATATAGACGGCATGGTCAGTAAGTTTGTGGATGACACTAAAAATGGTGCTATAATGGAGAGTGAAGGTTATCTAACATTAGAACGGGATTTTGATCAATTGGGCCAGTAGGATGAGGAATGGCAGATGGAGTTTAATTCACATAAATACGAGATGTTACATTTTGGTAAGATAAATCAGGGCAGTATTTGCACAGTAAATGGGAACACCCTAGGGAGAATTATAGTCAGAGAAACCTCAGGGCGCAGGTTCATAGTTCCATGAAAGTAGCTACACTGATAGATAAGGTGCTGAAGAGGTTGTGTGGCATAGTTGCCTTCAGCGGTCATGGAATTGGGAAGCCATGTTACAGCTCAACAAGATGTTGGTAAGGCCATATTTAGAGTATTGTTTTGTATAAGGAGAATTTGGATAGGTTGGATCTTTTTTTTCCATGGAGTGTATAATCTAAAATAAAAAGCTAGTACTAATTATGGTAATCATGAAATTATTGGATAGTTGCAAAACCCACTTGGTTTGCTGATGTCCTTCAGATAATTACTCACTCTGGGCTCGGTGTGATTGTAAACCCAAACAGTGCGCTTCGGTCTTAACTCCTTCCTGAAATGGCCTAGCTATTTATTTTGTTACATTAAAATGCAACATATCAGAATAAAATCAGCAGATTTTCATCTTACGATCATCTGTGGATTTGTTCCTGAATTAGGAAACCTATCATACTGTCAAGTCAATGCAATTCTTCAGCACAGTTTCCAGACCACATGAAATCACATGGCATCCAGTCTGCTATAAGCAAGGAAGCTGACTGCTGCCCATCTACTGCCTTTCCTCCACCAGCCGATGAACACAAAAACAAACAGGGCAACTCTGTTCAGGCTAACTAATGCCCCATCATTTTGATCTCAATCACCAACAAAGTGATGGGAGACATTATCATCACTATGAAATGGCACCTGCTGACCAATAATCTGATTAAATTTGCCAGAAATAGTTGGCTTGAGACTTTCTGAAAGTTTTGCTCCAAACATAGACAAAACAGTTGAATGCAAGAGGTTAGGTGGGAGTAACTAACAAAGTAACATTAAGGTAACATTTGACCAAATAGACCTTCAAACTAGCAGATGAAATTGAATTATATGATAAACTTTAGACACATAGTAAGAGGTTGTTGTTGTTGTTGTTGTATGAGACCAGTCATTTCAAACCATGGACATTGCTTCAGTAGTTTTTTTATACCAGTGTCTTACACCTCAATATCTTCTGATGCTTTGCTCATGCATTTCCCTCCATCATTACATCAAAAATATGTATTTCCACTGCTGATTACAAAATATTCAGTTACATTTGCATCATCTCAATTATTCATCTGGTATATATGTGCACGCAACAAGACCTTGTTAACATTCAGGCGTGGACAGAGATGCGATGGGCTTTGCTATCACAGTATTTCCTGCTATCAATATTTTAGAATTAAGCATTGGCCTGAGGTTTAAAAAGACCAGGCAAAAAAAAAGAGTACAATTGTAAGTCAGAGGATGGGTGCTCTGTGTTGTCTCTCTCTCTCTCCTGATAAGCCCCTTCTGCAACATATCTGCATCCACAGTGTATACCTTCTACAAGTACACTGCATCAACTCTCCAGATGCATTTTAAACAGCTTAAATAATTGCCATCAATACAATGTTGAAAGATCAGAAAACAAACTGCTAGAGGATACAGAATGTCAATCCACAATGTCACATATCCCTTATCTCATCAACTAATGATGCATTCTGCATCTCTCAACCTGTTTCATTGAGGGCTCTGCACTTATTTTATCTGCGCTTTATCTGTAGATGTAACACTATATTTGCACTCTGGTTCCTTTTGCATTACCTGGTGTTCTCATTTATATTTTCATTGCAATCACGTTGGATAATTTACCTGACTAGTGTACAAAACAACGTTTTTCACTGTACCTACATAAATTGATTGGCAGATTGAAGGATACAGCATGGAAACAGGTCTTTTGGACAAGCAAATCCACACCCTATCATAGAACCATAGAAAATAGGTGCAGGAGTAGGCCATTCGACCCTTCGAGTCATCCTAAATCGGTACCCCTTTCCGGCTTTTTCCCTATATCCCTTGATTCCCTTAGCCCTAAGAGCTAAATCTAACTCTCTCTTGAAAAACTGTTGATCGATCAAATGTTCATAGAAACATAGAAATTAGGTGCAGGAGTAGGCCATTCGGCCCTTCGAGCCTGCACCGCCATTCAATATGATCATGGCTGATCATCCAACTCAGTATCCCGTACCTGCCTTCTCTCCATACCCTCTGATCCCTTTAGCCACAAGGGCCACATCTAACTCCCTCTTAAATATAGCCAATGAACTGGCCTCGACTACCCTCTGTGGCAGAGAGTTCCAGAGATTCACCACTCTCTGTGTGAAAAAAGTTCTTCCCATCTCGGTTTTAAAGGATTTCCCCCTTATCCTTAAGCTGTGACCCCTTGTGCTGGACTTCCCCAACTCGTTCACACGAGTTCTATGTTTTTCCAACTTTTGCACACACTAGCGACAATTTACAGAGGCCAATTAACCTACAAATCCACAAGTCTAGGATGTGATATTGTCTTTTGAAATAACTGATAATAAGAGGAATTCCACTATCAATTTAGGCAATATAACAAGGGGGAGTGTCAGGGTGAATTTTACAATGAAATATCCACAGGAATTTGGCCAAAACTTACTTGATTATCAACTATAAAATGGTAATATTAGTAAGTTAACCTCTATTGATCACCTCATGCCTCTATGAAGATTGAGCTTTGAAACTGTTTTAAAATATTCAGTTTCCACACAGTCACATTGTTTGTTTCAAGATGATTCAGGTCACATAAGTGAAACCAACATGAATGATCATAGCACTTTAATCCAAATTAGTCTTGGTGCATCTGAAGTTTCCACTATTGTTTATGTGATAATGCTTTAGAATTTCAGTTAGTTGAGCCAATTTTTCGTCTCTACATATTTAAGTAATTAAATTGGCTATTTTGTTCTCAGGAGAACTGTAAAAGCTTCTGAATGAACGAAAGACTTGTTTTGCTATAGCATCTGTCATGACTTCAGATTATCAATAAGCTCTTTACACTTGAACACTTTCAAAACCTGCACACTTAGCTTTAGAGTTGCTGATTACATGCAGAATGGAAATCTCCCTCCGATTTCAGTACACATTCCTGGTTAACATCATTTGGCTTCAAAGGGAAGAAAGATTGAGTGATGACTACTTCAGAGAGTGAATGGAATTATAAAATGCAACATTTAGTGTACATTGCAATCACCAGGTTTGTCTTTAAAGAAAAAATAATTATGGCGTAATAATGAATGTGCCAAGTATTTAAGTAGCCACTTTACATTATTTGCAATAAAATTCCAACCTTAATTAGGCATGAAATCTTTTCTGTATTAATTCTGTTCCACTGATTCTACTGATACATTGATTGACATACCACTTGCCGTAGCGAAGAAATTGTACTCTGCAACTTGCTGTGAGGTGAGTGGACCTCCAGCTGGGTGAGATATGAAGAGGACCAAAAGATTAGCATATAACGAATTAGTTGTAGAGCAGAAAATAGAGCTTTAATTATTGTTACAGCAAGCAAAACTGGCACTATTTGATTTTTAATGGTACAAACGCTTTTCCATTTGTTTGCCAATTATAAAATGCAAATTGGCCAAAGGTCATGGAGCAGTAACTCGGAGTCATTGACCAAAGGTCATGGAGCAGTAACTCGGAGTCATTGACCAAAGGTCATGGAGCAGTAACTCGGAGTCATTGGCCAAAGGTCATGGAGCAGTAACTCGGAGTCATTGGCCAAAGGTCATGGAGCAGTAACAAATTTAAAATCTTCTTGTATGTAGGATGGTATACAATGTGATGAACTACTGAATCAAATGTTCCTTATTTTTCTTCCTAGGTTGCAGTGAAGTCGTGTGGCTGCATAAATGGCGGAACATGTGTCACAGATATCAACTTCCCCCCAGGAAGTGGTGAATACCACTGTGTGTGTCCTGTCGGTTTTGAAGGGGAGTTTTGTCAAGAAAATGTAGATGAATGCAAATCAAATCCATGCGGTGTGGGCACCTGCATAGATAGTATCAACAGCTACTCCTGTAGATGTCCAGCTGGTCTTACAGGTAGCAAGATGTCATTGTCATTATAAACAGAATGATTGATAAAAATGTGAGATGAAATGGGAATAAATGTGATCTTGTATTATTTTCTTTGCCTCCTGTATTGCAGGAAGAGATAATTTATCTTATAGAATTACCATGATTACAACATTGCCGTAATTATACAGCAGTAATTTCTGAAGATGATTGCTAGTCATGTGAATAATGTTAAAGAATTCATTGGATATAAAAGGATTTTCTTGAGGCTGCAGTTGTGAATTTGGCTGAATACCTTATACCCTCTATTCAGAGAAGCTCTTCTTTCCCTTTCTACAAATTACAAAAGTGGAGGAATTTCAGGCTTGCATATCATATTTACAAAGGAAGGGAAATATATAGTTAATAGGTGGGCAAGACATACTGTGGGGATATTATGGCCTGCGATTAATCTGTTTTGCATTAGTGATGCAGCTTGTGTTCCCATTATAGATGCTCCCCGATTTAAGTCAGATATTATGGAAGTCAAAAACTCAAGTGCCACTGTGCAAGTGTAAATTTACTCTTCGTACTGTGTAGTACCAGTTGGAGACCACATGGGAATATCCACAAAGACAGCTGACTAGCTTGCAGAAACGGTCACATGCACATTAGCACTCTGCTACCAAGACCACCGAGATGCGCAACTCGGAAATAAAGCAGTGGGCTTAAAGAATTGCTTGCATGAGTGTGCGTTTATGCACGTTGCCTATTACGTAAGTCGAGGAATGCCTGTACTTCAGAAACAGTTCAGCTGACAGGGTTTTCCAATATTGTTATCGTTGCTTGAAATAATATCAAAGATTTTGAGATTGATGGCTCTCTCAAGAAAGTCAATGTAGTTCATGAAAATCAGTAAAAGGGTGCAGATGCCAGATTTCTGAATAAAAACAGAAAATGCCAGAAATTCTCAGTATTTGTAGTCTATCTATTCCTTCATCTAAAAATTAACTTACTTTCTCTCTTTCTCAGTTCTGACTTTAGAACGGAGATGAGGAAACGCTTTTTCACACAGAGAGTTGTGAGTCCGTGGAATTATTTGCCTCAGAGGGCAGTGGAGGCTGTTTCTCTGGATACTTTCAAGAGAGAGCTAGATAGGGCTTTTAAAGATAGCAGAGTCAGGGGATATGGGGAGAAGGCAGGAATGGGGTACTGATTGTGGATGATCAGCCATGATCACATTGAATGGCGGTGCTGGCTCGAAGGGCCAAATGGCCTACTCCTGCACCTATTGTCTATTGTCCATTGACTTAAGCTGTTGCTCCTTCTATAGATGCGTCCTGACCGGCTGAGTGTTTCCAGCATTTTCTGTTCTTAGTTAACTTATTTTGTCATTACAGATACTGCGGCAAAACATGTTATTTGCTATATCTTCCGGTTCTGACCCCTTCCGGTTCTGACCCCCACTTAATTTTTTCACCTTTGCTTGTTTTCTGATCCTGCTTCAAAGCATTATTACAATTTTTCTGCATTAAAGGTGTCAAGTAGATGGAAGATATCATTCTTGTTGGCATCTCAGTTCTCTGTGGAAATCAATGGAAGATGATCTCCGGTTGGAGTCTCTTCTTGATTGTAGCCCTAACCACAAAATCATTAAGCAAGCTTTGGACTAAAGCCTAGTTCAACAGTAGATTTGGAAATGTAGTTCTTCCATTTCTCAATGATGGTAAACATTTCTGCAGCTATTCATAAATTATTTTTAACAAAGCAATAACTTAAAAGTTCTCTGTTTTACTGCATATATCTCTGAGCTTTGTGTTGCTATGTTCAGTTCATTAATTTCTAAGCGTTTGCTTAAAAATATTGTAATAGGTATAATACAGACTTGTTGATTTTTACTTTCAAGACAATTGATTTGCATTTACAATACAGAATGTGGAAATTGCATTCAAGTAGTTGCAGTACTTCAATACATGCAGGAAAAAACAACTCCTTTGTGAAATTTATCATGCTCTGTGTTTAGGGTGATTGCATAGTTCCTGCCACATAGCATAAGACCTTGTGGGGCAAGGATGTTGCAAATTCATAGAGCTGAATCAGTCCAACATATTGTTTTCAAGATCTACCCAGAAAGCAGAGAATTGTTGATATCCTAAGCTGACCCATTCTTCACATTTATATTGATGTTGATGGTTAGGAGTAATAGGTTTCCAGAAAAAGAAGTTGTCTCTCACCTGTAAACTAGGTGTTTTAGTGCTTTATGCAGAATTGTTAAATAACCTGGGACTGCTGCAGATCTCCATCGGAGTTTCCTCTGCCAATACCTTGCTATGACTCTTAAGAGCCCACTTTAATTGACAAATGTCCCAAACATATTAGTCCTACATGATTGATGCGAGTGGCTGGTATTTCCCAAGGAGGCAAAAAGGCTTCAAATTTGAAAATTGTAGTGAAATGCATTAACTTACAAGAGTGCATGTGGCATGTTGTTCTTTGTGTAAACACAATATCAAAATCCTACATCAGCAGGAATTGTGAACTTTGGTAGAGAATAGTAAGATTAAACGAGAACTTACCAATTTGAAGTTTGATCTTTATTTTATGAGGAGTTACGTTGGGGATTATGTGAAGAAGCCCTGCCCGTGCGCATGCATGTCAATCTTCAAAGCAGCGTTGTGAAATCACAGGTAACAGTAATTGAAGTAACATAGTAAGAACAGCAACTTGAGAACTACCAGATGACCTTTGTGAGAGAGGGTTGGGAGTGGAGGGCACGTAATCCCCAACGTAACTCCTCATAAAATAAAGATCAAACTTCAAACTGGTAAGTTCTCACTTAATCTTACTATTTTACTTTGGAGTCACGTGAGTGATTCCGTGAAGAGTTCAAAGCTCTGTGATTTCATGCCGCAGATTCAAATCCCGGCTTCTCACTGCATCGATTGACTCAGGATGAGTGAATAATCAACAATGCATTATACATGACATTGATTTAAACGTATTAATGGTTTACGTTAATAAAGAAAATCAATAACAACCCTTCTATCTCAGGGGAGGCTAAAGTGGACGCAAAACAGAATGGGCAAAAAGCCCTGGGTCGGCAATCGGCCTATGGTAAAAATGTTGTGAAAATCAATCAACTTGACCATCCTGTCACCGCGAGGATATGGTCGATGGGAACGTCCATTGCCCTGGCCGCTGACGTTGATGCCGCCCTGGCGGAATGAGATGTAAAAATGGTCAGTGTTAATGATTGCATAAACCAGAACCTACTTCAGCCACCTTGAGATAGTCTGAACTGACTTTTTCTTGTGTGGTTGTTCCTGGCAAATAAACAATGCTGATTCCAAACCTCTTAGGGTTCTGGTGGCCTTGATATAATATAGCAAGCGTGCCCTCACACATAGACATGAGTCCGTGGGGTATGCCGAAATATGATCTTAAACCCTGTCACCCCTGGTCTGCTCTGCTTGTGTAGACCAGAAATGTACAACGTAATGGCATCTGCAACCACTCCCATCCTATCTAGCTGCAGCTTTTGCAATGTCTGCACTCGTTGTGCTGATACTAGTGTCATGACTTAAGGAAGTAGCTGGCCCCTGCTGAAGTATTGTTAACACTATGTCAATGTCCCATACTGCCTATACTTGTACTGGGAGAACTTGTGTTAAAGATATAGTTTACAAACTCGATACCCAGGGTTGAAACCCGACAGAGTGGCTCCTGTGTGCTGCAGCTAATATGATGGGAAGGCACGTTTGGCACAGTTAATGGCCCTAAACTAATTATTGTCAGAAGACCATTTAAGAATGAACTGGATGACGTCAGTATTCTGTACCGTATTAAATGTAACATTAACATTAAACAAACCCGCTTCCCACCTCCTGAATAGGAAATATACTGCTAACCACAGTTTGAACCAGCAAAGTTTTCATTTTTTAGAATAACCGTATATGTTTGTATTATTATGCCTGACGGAAGCGGGAATCATGGTTGCATAGCCAGTCAGACAGTACAAAACCTAAAGCGAGATCTTGCTGGCTTTATTTCAAAACCGGACTGATGAGGCAAAATGGAGGAAGACATAAAAGAACATTCCTCCTTCTTGTAGCGAGAATGTATCTCTCAACATTGTTATGCCACATATTTTTGTAATTAGTGAATAAGCATGAAACCAACATGTCGATATTCGGTGTTTCATTGAACCATAGTTTCATAAATACTTTGTGATCCAACACCTATTCTGTGTTGTCATTGATCTGAACTTGATGATACACCAGTGGCAAAGGAGATTAGGTAAATTATTACAGGATACTTTAACTTGATTGCCATGTGACTAACATATGCCCCCATCGTAGTGTCTCAACTTAAAGTTGAGCATGTAGATTATGTATATTCGCTCAATCCTTTACCCATGGGATGCATCTAGTGTCTATAGCTAGTTGATACCAATAACGGAAGAATTGGCAACTCATGCAAATCTCCTCCACCTCCAAACTAGAGATGACATTCGCAACTCTCCACCTTAGAGCCCTTAGCATCAGTTTGTAAAATAACTGAAATTCGACTGACCAAACTACTGGAGCAATGCTGAATACTGTTTGTTCATCACTGTGATTTAGGTAGCTTCAGCTGGTTATAACATAAGCCTGTTAACAATGACCTCCATGTCATATGAGAGGTTGCTACTTTGCAAGATGTCAGTTCCAGACTTGCACAGCTGAATCACAGCTACTATATTGCCAATTATTGATGAATAGAATTCAACTTAATAACAGGTTTCTATTAACTCCAATCTCATGCCACAAGGCGGAGTCATAGGCCAATTAATAGTTAAAGGTAAATCCCAATAACCAAGAAGTCTATTTTGTCACACCTTTAAAGTTAACTGGATGGATGAGCCCAATTTCTCAAATATAGTTTGAGGCTGAAACAGGTGATTTTAACAAAATACAGTGTTAGAATATCATCCAGCCAAGACATAACAAGTGTTTTCGAACTCCGTTATGTCCAAACACCGATTTTACTAATTAATTAAATAACCTGGGGAAATAGTTTATCCCAATTTGCAATGTTTTACTGTTATTAGTACACCTATCATTGCCTTTTGATAATTTCCAATGTCTCCGATGATCCCTGTAATGGGAATTGCATAGAATGGATCTTTGTGACCCTTATGAATCTGTTGTTAAGAATTCTGTTGTAAATCTGTTGTAAAGAAGTTTCCTATTTGGAAAGTTCATATGCGAGTTAAACGACATTCTCCATTTTTCATAATGAACAGGCCACTCCTGCCATCATTGCATGCGTGCTTCGCACGATAACTCTGGCCCGATTTCAGAGCCTGTCTTGAAAACGACAATTCTGGCCCTAATTCCAAACTTGCTTGGAATGCTAGTATTGTGCAGTTTTACATGGTTAGATGCCTCTAAGCCGATGACAATGCCTTTATCCTTGCCAGACCTACCTTGTTGAGTAGGACTGGTAGGGTACGTGGAACCTCTGCCCAGCTGTCATGCTGCCACCAGCTTCAGTGAACCTCTTACTGCCGATGAAGGCCTGGGGTGCGTTCTGAACCGATGAACCTTTGCCCGCCTTTGGTCTTGATTGGTCCGACAGCTTGTGCTTCGTCCCAGTTTTTGCTGTTGAATAGACCTTACCTGAATAGAAGATTCGGCAGCTGGCTCTCATATCCCCCTGATAGCGCTGATCACTGCCGGCACACATGTGCTCCAGTATGTTCCACGGACATCCTTAGAATCTGAAGTCAGTTACATCTGACCTTTCGTACTCCCCTCCTTAGAGAGGGCGATTCGTAGGCAGCCCTAAACAGGTGCTGCCGCAGGCCCCTGGGATACCTGCGCTGATACGGCCACCAGGATGGAACATTCTGTTGGGATGGCAAACTTTGTTGTCAGGAATTGATACCTCTGACACGTACCCTTCATCCCTTGGGGTATGCTCCACGGCTATACCCTCAGACGCGGCGTCAGAATTACACTGACCCGGCATGCTCTTCTCTTCAAAGAGGGAGACATAAAGCAGCCCTGTCCCAGGCGCTGCTGGCACGGCCTCTTGTCCAGGCCGGCGCTGTCACACATTAAGCAACCCTGTCCCTGACGCTGCTGGCGCGGGCTCTCCCGTAGACCGGTGCAGTGACAGTTTCGGCGTCAGTAGTATACTGACCCGTGATGGTCTCCCCCTCCAACTGGGAGACATTAAGCAGCCCTGCCCCAGGCGCTGCTGGCACGGCCTCTTGTACAGGCCTGCGCTGTCACACATTAAGCAGCCCTGTCCTAGGCGCTGCTGGCGCGGGCTCTCCTGTAGGCCGGCGCTGTGACAGATTCGGTGATGGTCTCGCCTCCAACAGGGAGACATTAAGCAGTCCTGTCCCAGGCGCTGCTGGCGCGGCCTGTCCCATAGGCCCGCGCCTCCAAATTCAATTTTGGAGTAGAGCTTCACCTGTAAAGGGTTAAAATGACAAACAGAATCCTCCAAATACATACTAATTTCCGGAAGGGAATCCTTGCAGCCCGACTCGTACGAGTTCAATAAGCTGAACGATGTATCGGTGATTTTACCCCAGCCTGGGGACCACCGAACGACGATATGTCTGTGAGCCGCTGACTGCACTGTCAGCGACTCTGGCGGTGATACCGCGTTCCTGCTTGATTTTCCCGTCCCCGGGAACACAGCAGGCTGGAAACCATTGACCACTTTGTCAGTGGCTGGGAACGCTGTGGAGGCCCGGTCAATGGATCTTTAACCCGGGTTCGATCCAACCACGGCCCCTTGTCTGTATGGAGTCCGCACGTTCCCCCCCGCGACCTGCGTGGGCCCTCACCGAGAACCACAGCAGGCTCGAAAAACACGAATCCGACATCTGCCGACTATCCGCTTTCGCGGTCGGAACCGGGGTCTCCCCACAGCCCATAGCCGGTTCACTCGCCGGAATTCGTCCCAATTTCTAGCAGGATACCTCTGTGAAAAGAGGTGCCTGCAAGAAATTCAAAAACCTGGTAAGTGATAGAAAACTTACCTGAAGTTTTAAACTTACCGCCGGCAGGATAGATGCCCTGCCTGTCCGGTGCTTCGCAATGCGAACGACGATATGACACGCATGCGCACGGGCAGGGCTCCTTCACGGAATCACTCACGTGACTCCGAAGTAAAATCCATATTCTCACTGAGCGTATACTTTATTTATTCTTTCATGGGTTGAGGTGGTCATAAGCAAGGATGATATTTATAGTCCATTCCTACTTGTTCCTCAATTTAGCAGCTTGCTCGGGGAAAATAAGAATCAGCCACATTTATGGGTCTGTGGTTGTATTGCAGTTGATTTGGATAAGGATGGAGAGTTAATTCTGAACTATGAGCATGAACAAGATAAGTTTTCATGACAAATAAGTACAGGTCCTCCACCAATTTTCAGCAGCTGGTGGTCCGGCACCTCCTTTAATCCAGACAAAATTGACAAGAGTGCACTTGAAATCACCCCTGGAAATGTGGCATCTCGGCCAAGTTAGGCGACTGATCTCAAACTTATTCGGCTTCCACGGTTGAATTTCCCCCCTGCAGCTGGGGACCTGCAACTCAAGCCTAGCCAGAGGCAGCAGATCCGTTCCTAGAGCCATCTTCCACGGTCATTCAGTGGGTTGAATTTGCCCCCTGTGGCCGAGGCTCTGGAACACCAGCCCTGCCACAGCTGGCAAATCTATTCCCATCGCTGACTTCCCAGGCCAACCGGTGGGTCGAATTTTCCCCCTGCCACTGGGGCTCTGGAACTCTGGCCCTGCCAGAGCTGGCAGATCCGCTCCCATAGCTGACTTCCAATGCTGAATTTGCGGGCCAGCATCTCGACGCCATGGAGGCCTAGGCGGACCATTGCGGTACCATTCAATTCCTCTCAGAGACCATGATCTCTTTTGTTCCAGCAAAATGGATAATGCAGAAAGGCTCTGGAATGAAGGGTGGCGAAAAATCGGTGATGGACCTGCAATATGCTCGATATTACTGATGCCGACTTTTTATTCCAGATTTACTTAACTACACGAAGATAAAAATCCACATTCCCTTGGTGAAATTTTAAGTTGTGTCAGTGCTTCCATGATCCAGGCTGCTCAGAGAAGCAGAGCACATGGATGACACTCCTTCACATTTTGGATCACTGTTGCTTTAGCAGTGATTCTCAAGGAGTGGTGGAAATCTTCAAAGCATCTGCTAACTTCTGTAACTTGATATGGTTTGTTTTAACTACCAACAAAACCCTTATCTACCCTCCCCCCACCACTACTAAGTCATCCACAATCCATCGGAAATGTTGGGCAACGTAATGATAAATGACACAAAACAATTTATTGGCCCAAAGCTACATCATTCCCGACTAGAAATATTTTATTGACACTCACCTTGAATTAGTCGAAACTCCCACTGAAAGCACGTGGCCCTGATTTAAAATTGTGACCAGAAGAGGGAAAGATTAGATTTTCCTTAAAAAATTTCTGTGTGGAAGCCTTACCAGTTAGCCCTGACAGAAGTCTTTGTGCCTCTGCAGTCTTGCTCTCCTAGCGAGCATTGGCTCACAATATCCCTCAGCAGCACCTATCTGAAGCTAGCGGCTTTGATGCCATGCTCATTCAAGTTGACACCAGGCAAAAGGTGAATTAAAAAAATTAACTGAAAATTTTAATTATCTTCTACGATTAAACAAAGGATAAAATCTGCTCTTTGTTGGAAAGATATTAACCGTTCTTGGGCCAGGTTCCAGAATCAATCCGCTGGGAATATTTCTAAGAATTTACTATTGCCCAACAGGCATTTCATGCTCAACAGAGGTTGCTTTCCAATTATATAAACTTTAGGGTATTTCTGAACTTTGGTTTGCTTTTGACCAAGGGATCTACAAAGATTATTGTTTGGAAGTCTCCAGACTCCATGCCCAGTCAAGACAAACAAGTTAACTTGATTCCAGGTCAAATTTCCCCAGTGTTGGCTGTCTAAGTGAGAATGTGAATTCTAAGCCCAAAATCTTGTTTAAGAAATGGTTACTGAAGGAGTGTTTGAGCTTTCCTGGCGCATGAAAATGTTTCTGTTGTAGTTTATAAGTATGTAAGTGATAGGAGCAGAATTAGCCCATCAATCTACTCTGCTATTCAATCATGGCTGATCTATCTTCCTCTCTGAACCCCATCCTTCTGCCTTCTCCCCATAACCCCTGACTAATCAAGAATCTATCTATCTCTACCTTAAAAAATATCCATTGACTTGGCCTCCACAGCACTCTGTGGCATTGAATCCCTTGAAGTCTTTATGTTGCCTTTTTCTTTGTTACTCATACTCAGGATGTCAGCAATGCAGGTCAGGCCAGAATTCATTTTCCTTCACAATTTTCCCCTCAAGAGGAGGAATGGGTGACATTTCGGGTCAAGACCCTTCTGCAAACTACTCACCTGCCCTCCTCCAACCCCAACCCCTACCCTTGTCGTGTCTTGACCACCCCCCCCCCCCGACATTTTGTGTCTATCTTCAGTTTAAACCTGCATCTGCAGTTCCTTCCTTCACATTCTCCCTGCATCCCTTGCCTGTTGAACTCTGTCAGAAATTCCTGAGATCTCCTCTCATACTTTTACACTCTTATAGACACTGATCCAATCTGCTTGATCGCTCCTCACGTAACTAACCTGCCATTATGGATCTTCAATGCGCTACCTATATCTTATTGTAGTTAAAGAGACCACAGTATTCCAGGTGTGGTCTCACCAAGGTTCCATGTAATTACAGTAAGACGTCTTTTTACTTCTGTGCTAGTAAGCCATCATACTTATAATGGCACTTGATACAATTTAGGATGGAAAGACAGAATTGTGGATTACCTGAAATTTACAAGGGATAGGACAGCAGGCAACCAGCCAGTGAAATGAAATATTTAATTTTGTAAATAAAGGTTTCAAAGCCAGACAATCTGGAGCCAAGGCAAAATCAGTGGTGCTTGTAGATACAGAAATGGACATTTTTTAAACTATATTTGAGGATATGCAGTTCAAAGTCATCTCCATTGCAATCATGCAGAAAGATCTGATGTTGATTTTTTTGCATGTGAATGAATAAATAACTGCTTAACATGACATGTCCTGTTAAGTGTGTATGGTTGTGATTAAGCCAATCATTTTACTATCATTGTCTCAGACCTTTGGTCATTAAAACATGAGTGAGCCTGAATTTCCAGCCACCTGTCACTTCAGTTCTCCATCTCACGTGTATTCTGACCTCTCTGTATTTGGCCTCTTTCACTATTCCAACAATGCCAACATAAAGTGAAAGAAACTTATTGGCGCGTTACGGTCCTAAGAACAATTAGGACTTTTTAGTTGTTGTCAGATCTGGCTGGTTCCAGTATAAGGTCAACCATCTGTAATATTAACTCTTTCCACAGGTGCAAGCTATTCTGCTGGGTATTCCTAGCAACTGCTCTGTTCTGCATTTTACAATCCCAATGTGTTTTTCTGTTTCTTTTCTCTAACACAGCACCTCCTTAGTGTCCACCTTATAACAGATTCTCTTAACTGCTTGCCTTCTGAGCAAATTCAAACACAAGTTTCCTCTTTCTGTGCAGCTGCATAGCCAAAAAAACACTGATGTTCAAGTGTCTGTGAAGCTAAGCTGCGTGTATATTATTGTTAACATTTTGTTTTAAAGACAAAAAGGTGTCAGTACCCATATCAATTAAACATTAAGCTACATTCATCACCAATGTTTTCTATTAATGTAACCCCCTCTTCTGTTTTAAATTTGTGTGCAATCAACATCTAATTTTATAATATTTAAAAGTATACATCAACAAGTTTTGAAAATTAAACATATTATAAAAAATTGTGTTTTTATCTTCTTAGAAGGGTCAGTAAACCGTAGTGGCATGTACCATCACAAAAAAACATTGGGTAATGTCCTTTTTTCCCCATCAAAAGTACTGGTTATGTGTCTTGTTTATAACAAAAGCACTGGTCATTGTCCTAATTTCTACCAAAACGAGAAGTCTACTGAAAAGTAAGAGAGGCCCACAGCAAACAATAATACCACCAGTCCAACATGGAAGACAATAACAATAAAAGGTAACCTCTAACATAAGGCAGTTGTGTTGACTAGAATGAAAGACATCAGGTAATAGTCACAAGATGCTGAAATTCCATTGAAACCTTATTAAATGTGTAATCACCTGGGGCAGGAAACTGGGAACAGCCTGATGAACCGCAGCAACAAATAACAGCTGTGAATTCACTCTGATCCTTCATAAACTGCTAACAGCTGTTCCCCCTGTTCTCAACTGACCAGCATGCCTGAGTTTGTCACTGTTTGCCAGAGTTTCAAGATTTTCTTTTACATTTATGTGATCAGATGTTTAAAGCTGTAATACTTTTATTAGCCTGTTGCCACAAGTGTTTGCAAAAAAAAAACTATAGCCAAAAATCTAGCTGGAGGAAGATTTGGCTCCTCCAGCAAACACGCAGTACATCCCTCACAACATCTGATAGTTTTTGTTGAAAAATGTCAGAGTATTTTATGCAGTATCCCAAGCTGATGACATGGAAATTGGCACAATACTATTTCTGGAACTAAATGAGTCCCGTTGTATTTCCTTACTGGTATAATTCAGCTTGGAAATGGACATAATCACATTTTACTTCATATATAAGTAATTTTCAACCATGTAGCACTGACAAGGCAATGCTGCGCAATCTAATTTATGGGCTATTAGACTTCTTAAAATGCTAAAGCAGTTTTCCAGCTAAGTATACCTCCTAGAAGTTATAAATTACAAAGCATAATTGGACCTATTACGCTAATTATTAACTTAATTTCTCCTTTTTCATTTACGTTTATTTCTCCTGTTCCATTAGCAACTTCTCAAACCATACTTTGTAATGTAAAACAGTGTTGTACTCACATGTTAGCTCAGTAGAGTGAGAAGCAGCAAAGGGGTTAACATTGCAGGAGGCTCTGTGCACCCAATAAGGTCTGCAACTAGAGCATGGCTGTTTGATCACCTGGAACGTCAAATAGTAGCAGATGACCAGAAGCAAACCTGCTCCCTATTGGATCTGGGTTCCAACCCAAAATATCACCTATTCCTTTTCTACAGAGAAGTTGCCTGACCCACAGAGTTACTCCAGCATTTTGTGCCCATCCTCCCTATTGGGTCTGATGACTCTCCACTTACAACCACTTCTCAACTTTTTTGCCTTCAAACTCTTCCAGGCCTCCACACAAGATAGATCCAGGATATCCCATTTAGCCGTGACTGTTGCATTGCTTTCGAGGGCCACTGGTTATCATCTGGGATGACTCAAGATTTATGTATAATCTGCATGACCTCCATCTAGGACTACTTTGATTCCTGCAGTGGATGTTATATGGAGTTCCCCAGCTTATCCATAGACGACGTCTTAGTAGTGCTCATAAGCCAATATCCTCCATTGTGTCTGTAGTATTGGCCTGTGAGTGAAATCCCCCTATGCAACTCTTATTTTTTTCCATCTCTCAACAATTATCATTTTTGTCAATGGAAGAAACATCAGTACACCATGAAAAATTGTAAGAACAAGGGGTCACATTTTAAGTCTTTTAGGACCGAGATGAGAAAAACATTTTTCACACAGAGAGTGGTGAATCTGTGGAATTCTCTGCCACAGAAGGTAGTTGAGGCCAGTTCATTGGCTATATTTAAGAGGGACTTAGATGTGGCCCTTGTGGCTAAAGGGATCAGGGGGTATGGAGAGAAGGCAGGCACGGGATACTGAGTTGGATGATAGCCATGATCATATTGAATGGCGGTGCAGGCTCGAAGTGCCGAATGGCCTACTACTGCACCTATTTTCTATGTCTATGTTTCTATAATGTGATAGAGATTTCCACACCGCATAAGTAAGAAGTATTTTTTAATGGTGCGAAAGCTGAGATTAATTAAAACTTTTATCTTGGAAGATTAGCAGAAACTTGTGATAAAACCTAGCTTATCACTAGATCACATTGGGTATGAATGTAAATGTATTAAATAATACATTTGATGCATGTTGGAAAATTTATACAGAAATGAAAATTCAGTCCCAACTACTTAATCTGCACTCTGGTAGCTCAGAGGAATTGAGACAATTGGTATCAGTTATAGTGTCACCAGTACTTATGGACAGAGACATACAGTACGTTACGTTAGTAGCTGCACCTCGATAATGTATATTTTTTTATTATAGATTCATACCAGAAATTCAGCTTAAGAAAAGCTGGGTGATCTCATCTGACAGCTTCAATATCACGCGGAAATTCTTTGTACTTTGGCAAGTCCTGTCGGTGTTAAAATTTGATACAGTAACGATGGTGTCATTTGCACCAGAGAAAAGAATGATAAGGTCTGTATGAAAGAGCAACATAAAGTGCTGGAGTGATTCAGCGGGTCAGGGAGCATCTCTGAGAGCCCGGCCCTGAATGGCCCTTTCTTTTCTCACCTCCAGCTCTTCACCCCACTCTCACCCTTTATTTTCAGTCTGAAGAAAGGTCCCTACCTGAAACATTACCTATCCTTTTTCTTCTGAAATGCAGCCTGAACGGTTGAGTTACTCCAGCACTTTGTGTCTATCTTTGGTATAAACCAGCATCTACAGTTCTTTGTTTCTACAGGGACCAACTTTATACGTGTTTGGAATATACTATTATAAACCTCTGAGTTTCTCTCTAAGTCGGTCATTTTTAAGTTCTGGGTTCCATTGGAGTTTAAATTGTAACAAATTGTTTGAATGATGTCATTTTGGATAAGTTGTTATACAAGTCGAATACTTCACCTAAAATGAGAAACATTGAAATCAATCTTAGATAAGTTTTTTTATCTACTGAGTTGCTTTACTTTTTGAAAACCAAGAGATTTGAGGTAACATTTCATTCTTTTTGCAACACAAAATCAGAACTCCAATTTAAATATATCTTTAAAAATGAAGGTTCTAAGATGCTCAGAGAGTTTTTAAAAAAATGACAAAGAGGTAGAAAGTGTAGAAAGCTACTTGAAACTTTTTTATAAATAGCAGAATAATCAGAGCAGGATCTCAGATCTCAATGATTTCATTGAGAGATTGTTGATCTATGAGTCAAGAGAACCTTGTTTAATTATTTTGCTTTAGTTTAATGGGTTTAATTACTTAATTTTTAGTTTAAGTTTTCTTTTTATTTATTTACTTAAATTATCACTGATTTTAAAAGTCTCTGAAGGTTAGAGAGTTTAGTTTAGTTTAGAGATACAGCGTGGAAACAGGACCTTCGGCCCCACCAAGTCCGCAACGAACAGCGATCCCCGCACACTTACATTATCCTACACAAACTGGGGACAATTCACATTTTTTACACCAAGCCAATTAACCTACAAACCCCTGCGTCTTTGGAGTGTGGATGGAAACCGAAGATCTCGGAGAAAACCCACGCAGGTCATGGGGAGAACATACAAACTCCGTACAGACAAGCATACTTAGTCAGAATCAAACCCGGTCTCTGACACTGCAAAGCAGTAGCTCTACCACTATGCCACCGTGCCACCTGTTGTAAACACTGTTAAAAATGTTACAATCAGTAAAACCATAGGCACTTCTGTTGTTAAGACCAAGCAATTTCTGCCTAGTGCACTTCAAGCCTACATGCTGTACCCCTCTATATCGAGACTGGATAACTAGGATAAACACAAAGCTGGAGTAACAGGCAGCATCTGTGGAGAGAAGGAATGGGTGGCGTTTCGGGTCGAGACTCTTCTTCAGACTCCTGGATAACGGGATGTGAGAGGGGTTAGTGGTTCTAGACTGCAAACCTAGGTGCATCTAACTTGCTGAGAATTTCCAGTGTTTTCTGTTTCAAATTCAGGTTTTCAGCATTAATTGTGCATAATTAATGCAATATTTTTGGCGTAGTCACATTAATTTTAAGAACCACATGAAAATCCCAACCTGTCTTTTCCCACTACAGACACCAATAGGCAGTTTGTATATGCCTGTAAGATCTGTTGTTATTCTAACCGAATGAATTTAATTGTGCATCAATATATATTTTTTAAATGCCACATTTTACTAGTGGAAGAGGATTAGTTTTGTTTCCATATGTTATGAAACATTAATTTCTCCATCTGTTCCATATTGTATTTCAGGACTTACATGTCAAGAAGATGTTAATGAATGTAAGAAAGCACTGTGTTTTCCTGGAGTCCCTTGTTTCAATAGCTTTGGATCATATAAATGTGGAAACTGCCCAGGCAAGATGAAGGGTGATGGCCGATCTTGCAAAGGTGAGATCTATCGTGTTCTGCTTAATTGAACTTCACAGAAAGTTGACATTTTATAGGCAAGATACCATCCAAATTTTATAGTTCCCGAAATCAGATTCATGGTGTATATGTATGATAAATGTTGATAATTTAGATAGGCTGCTGTTTTCTCTTCAGCCTATGAAACTTAAAACATCTGCACAGCATCTGCTCAGAGCCATAAAAAGCTATTCTGTGCAAAATTAAATGAATCATATTAAATTATACTCTTCCCAAAAGATTAGATAGCTTAACATTTTTAACACATTCCATGAGGGTAAGTAGTGGAAGATTGGCAAGGTAACAAGGGCTATGAGCCTCTGTTTTGCTATTGGGTTGAAGAAATTTTAATGGATAGGTTTGAAAAAATACTAAGAAAAATATCTCGAGGGAGAGATTTGTGATTTCCATTTGTGATTTTTGATGGGCATGACTAAAAGGATTGCAAACATTCATTGATCCATTTTGAACTACATCAGAACTGGCAACATGTCAAAGGATTGGTCCACATAATCCAAGTAAAATAAGCAAAATAAGGCTCTCTCAAATTATAGCCTTGTTTTGCATTTTTAAACATTATTTAATTTTTGGATCAATTACTTCAATTTCTTATCGTTTTGAAATGTCTCTGAATGCCATCTGCTGTGGTTTATTCAAATCTGTCTCCAATTTACAGAAGAAATATTGATTAATGGATGGAAGCTATGAGAACAAGACTAGAATGTAGAGCATTGGGTAATGAAGCTGCCAAACCTAGACTTTATTATTTTGAGAGGAGAAAATGTACAGAGTTGGCTTATCTTTCACATGTTCAGAAGCATCAGGAAGTTAGAAACAGAAAATGATATCAAATGTAGATTTAAGAATAAAGGTTATGATTTATTTACAGATTTCAAATGAAACAAGAAATACTGGTCTTCTACCTATTCTTTGAATGTGGTTGTTCCCTTATGCGTTAGATGGAAAACAACAGACTTGTGTTAAGAATGTACTAGATATAGAGCAACAACATCTTGGCACTTTAAATTCTAGAATTATAGCAAGAATTGTAAAAGGAAAATGGAAGGATAGGATCCATTATTCATTTCTCTCTGTGTTCAAAGCCTATGATACAATTTTGTTACACGTGAGATAAAGCTGCTGCCTCACAGTGCCAGACGCCTGGGTTTGATCCTGACCTCGGGTGCTGTATGTGCGAAGTTTGCGTGTTTTCCCTGTGACGGTGTGCGTTTCCTCTGGGTCACGATCATGTGATAGAATTAGAATTAGGCCATTTGGCCCATTAAGTCTACTCTGCCATTCAATCATGGCTGATCTATCTCTTCCTCCTAACCCCATTCTCCTGCCTTCTCCCCATAACCTCTGACACCCATACTCTGGTGCTCTATTTTCCTCCTACATCCCTAATATGTGCAGGTTTTTAGGCCTCAATAAACTGTAATTGGCCTCTGTAGACTGCCCCTAGTGTGTAGGGAGTAGATAGGAAAGTGAGATGCCATAGAACAAGTGTGATCGATGGCCAGCCTGAACTCAGTGGGCTGAAGGGCCTGTTTCGATGCAGTGTAGTTAAAACTGAAACTAAAAGTCAAGAACAAGAAACTGAGCATCTTCCACAAAAACAGTCGTAGCTGAACTACACGTCCAAATGTAACTCTCAAAATAGCTAGGACTCTCAAATTTGTGCTGGATCTCTCAAATTCTCCACGATTACTTATTTCAGATGAAGCCACCAATCTAGGTCATCTCACGTAGAAATATCACTGTGTAGAAATATCAATATGTCTAAGATAAGAATGAACCAGAGTTTAACTTTGTGTGCAAGTAGTTGTTCGTGTTACTGACAGCTGCTCACTACACAGAAAAATCTTATGTTAAACCAGAGATAGAGATTTGGAGGAACAGCCACCTTTCCATAAGAAGACGATGAGAAAATAGGGGTCAGAGTTGACTTCTATTGTTGCTTTGAGGTCTCCCTTGCCATTCATTCTGATCATGGCCGATCTGCCTCAAACCTCAACTCTTGTCCTGTGACAGATTTCACTTCCTTGATCTTTCAAAAATGTATCTACCTCCTCTTTAAATATCTCCCGTGATGTTGCTCACCACAACCCTCCTATTAAAGAATAACAAAGATTCACAAGCAATATACCTTATTTTTCGATGATCACTGCTTTATTTGGTAATTGTATCCCCTATTTCACAGGATAAGAGCTCATAGGCTCTTTGGTTTAGTGGCCTGACTCTCACTTAGGAAGCTAAACTGTGTAATGTTCTACATTTATCCCGGATGATCCCATTTATTAAAGTTGGTACAGTGCCGTAGACGCTGGAGCTGCTGTCTCACGGTGCCAGACATGTGGGTTCATGGCCATTACACTCTGCGACTGAGGCTTTTACTCGGGTGCTCCATTACCTCCCACATTCCAAAGGTTTATTGACCACTGAAAATTACACTGAATGTGTAAGTGAGTGGTATAATCTGGGAAGTTTTTGTGAATATGGGAAGCATCAAAAGAATAGGATTAGGGTGAATTAGTGTTTGATGGTAGATGCAAATTCAATGGGCTGAAGGACCTGTTTCCATTCCATACATGTCCGTCATATGTATGAAGACTCATCCACGTGGAAAATCTCAACATCATAAGAACATCCCCTTAAGCTCAAATGTTTCACTAGGATCACCCCACATTTCAATAAACGTCAAATAATAAATCATCTTCTTTAGCTGTTCTCTTATTCCAGCTTTTGAAAAAACTCAAATTTCCAACTTCTAAACCAGGCCTCCAATCATTTCTAACAAGAGGCATGACATTTGCCTCTTTAATGCTGTTAATTAAAAAAAAATGTTTAATTAAAAAAATATTTTACTTTGGTTCCCTCTGTTATACACTGAGATGCCTTGTACGATAGTAGTGTCATATTAAAGTAAATTGTTTCAAAGATTTAACATAAAAGTTCCTGCCTTTCTCATTTGCAATATTACAGCCAGAGATTAAGTGTGGGGAAAGAGACCTGATTAAATTCAAACAATATTTTTGTAGGCTTTGTTAGAATGGGGCAGAGACTATTTTGTTCTCCCTGTATAATGAGGTATTAGGAGAATTCATTAGAATGAGTAATTTACAATGACTTACATCTCCTTCCATGTGGTTTAAAATCTGTTCAACTCTTGATTACTGAAAAAAATGTAACATAAAAGTGATCTGATGACACACATCACAAGTTAGGCAGAAGTGCAAGTAAAAGTCTTCAAACTGTGCTTGCGAATTAGCATTCAAATCTTCTAGGTTCAATATAAAGTAAAGTATCCTTTATTGTCATTCAGACTTTTCAGTCTGAACGAAATTTCGTGCCTTGCAGTCATAACAAAGAATAAAATAACAAAACACACAATAAACACAGATTTAACATCCACCACAGTGAGTCCACCAGGCCCTCCTCACTGTGATGGAAGGCAAAAGTCTTAAAGTCCTCGTCTCTTCCCTCCTTGTTCTCCCTCTGCGTTGAGGCGATCCAGGCTTCCGATGTTGTGACCCCGCCAGGTGATGGTAAGTCCCGCGGCTGAATCCGAGCTCCGCGAACGGGCCGGTTCAAATTCCGTGGCCCAGGGCGGGCGAAGCTGCCACCCTCCAGTCCAGCGGATGAAGCTGTTGTTGCGGGAGCTCCGGAGAACAGGTCACCAACCTGGGACCTGCGAGCTCCCGACGTTGTCGTCCACTGGGCCCGCCGCCGATACCACTGGGCCCGTGGCCGAGGCGCCGAATTCGGGTCGCCACCACAGCCCCGAAGTCAGCCAGCCCCACGTTGGCAAGTCCTGGCTCTGCCTCCGGAGCCTCGAGGCCTGTCCCAGTTGGAGGCTGCCAGCTCCACCATTAGGCCTCAGCGCAGACGGAGACATAGAAACATAGAAAATAGGTGCAGGAAGAGGACATTCAGCCCTTCGAGCCAGCACCGCCATTCATTGTGATCATGGCTGATCGTCCCCTATGAATAACCCGTGCCTGCCTTCTCCCCATATCCCTTGACTCCACTAGCCCCTAGAGCTCTATCTAACTCTCTCTTAAATCCATCCATTGATTTGGCCTCCACTGCCCTCTGTGGCAGGGAATTCCATAAATTCACAACTCTCTGGGTGAAAAAGTTTTTTCTCACCTCAGTCTTAAATGACCTCCCCTTTATTCGAAGACGGGGGATACGACAAGAAAAGGTTGCATCCCCCCGAAGGAAGAGACTAAAAACAAGTTTCTCCCACCCCCCCGCACATACACTACTAAAATAAACTGAAACAACAGGACAAAAGAAAAAAAAAGAAAAGAAAAGACAAACGGACTGCAGGCGAGCCGCAGCTGCAGGGCAGCGCCGCCACTTCCAATCTACCAAGAGAGAAATCCGTCTCATTCTAAAGTTATACTGCTGGCTAGAAACTATAAAATACATCATTTCTGGAAAGAGGAAATTAATCCCTGGTGGATTGATTCTACTTTCATTGTTTTATTAAAACTTTTTTTAATATAACTCTCATTCATATCCTGCACATTATGACCATGTGAGATCTATTCACTGTTGTAACATTGAAAGTAGGTATGTTACAAAACTTACCTTCAGTCGCGCTGTAATTCTGCCACTGGCCGTGTGCGCGATTTTGGCGCCTATAAGGGGGGGCGGGGTTAAAACAGGGGTTTCTCCTCCCTTGTCCTGGTTAATATTTTGTTGGAGTACAAGCGTTGGCTGAAGAATCGTTCCTAGTGGCCTTTTGTGTATTTTTTATTTTTATTAAATCGTCAATGTCAGCGCTAGAGTAATTTTAAAAGCAGCTCCTGAAGCGTCAACGCCGATAACGGGGACGGATTTCACACACGGGACAGGTAAACGAAAGTGGTTTCTTTAAATGTATAAAAGTGCTTCTTAAGAAGCCTTTAATTCACATTTTTTCATGCGACACGGTGATTTTATTCCCCGAATTAACGGCAGTATCTTTCATGCCGATACGGGGTTAAATTCACCGCAAATGACCGTTCCAAAAGATCGCGTTCCAGAAATCCTCACTCACAAGATGATTTAAATGCCCATTAATTTACAGGTATTAAACATTCAATTCCTTCCATTTGGCCTATAAATTGGACACCTAGGCTATTTAAAAATGTTAATCTATTCTTAAGAAATTGATAGATGTTTAGATCTAGTAATTGAATTTTGTAATTAGCTACAATTAGGTAACTAACTAATTATATGCTTTACTTTCATGTCTTCTAAGTAAGATTGTTTCATATTTGTTTCAGAATGCTTCAATCTATAATAACTGAAAATTCCTTTCAGTTATCTTAATTTTTAAGAAAGTTATGGGCTTTTAACTGTCCTCGATCACAGCTTTTTTGTTAAGTCAATGGAAAAGCAATAGGGAACAAGATGCTAATTTCCGAGTATGAAAATGGCCATAACTTCTTTAATACTGAAGATATGAAAGTGAATTAGGTGTCAAATTAAACTTCTTTTTATGCTTTATCTGATGGGATAAATTGCAGACTTTATTTTTAAAATCTCAAAATTTTGTAACATTGCTATTGAAAGCATGACAAACAAATGGACATGTTTAAAAGTAAATAGGAAAGAAAAACGCATTTCTGGCAGCACTAATTGAAAGATAAAGTGGGTAAAGTTTGTTTTAACATCTCACCCCAAAAAATGGTGCCTCTAAAATATAATGAACTGTGTATGTCCTGAACAGAAGTATCAGCCTTGATATTGTTCACAGATCCTTGAAGATTAAATTCAAAATCTTCTGATTAGGAGGAGAAATTCTCTGTGTAATGGTTGATGTGATTATCTTACTATGAGCAGGTTGCTGCACTTTTTAAGGCAATTTTACATACAGGATCAAATTAGATTTAAATTGCCATGAGGCAAGTTTTTTTGTCTTTAGATTGATCAGCAAAGTATGGAGGGTACTTCATATCTAATCAGACTTGTTCTGAAGATGTAGATTCATTATTGAAACTCTCCAGTATTGAGTGGAGCACAAGAACAAAAGTTGTCAGTGGTGAATCCATGTGTATAGCCGGTGTATGGCCAGGTGTTTATCCATTTCTAGGAATGCAAAAAATAGTGTATAGTATCAATGGCAACATTTCACACGTCACAACCTATGTGATTAGAACTCTCCCAAGTACTATTATTCTTCAAAGTTCTGCCACAGAAATCTAGGTGTGTAGAGTGGTTTATCGGTTTTAATGTTCAATTTGAATATTGGCGCTCGAGTTAGCCTTGATCCAATTCATCGGAATTGCATTATAATGATGGTCACTGTAATGCATTTCTTATCAGTGAAGTGAATTTTAACTCTTTGCTCTCCTGGTAGAGGGCAGCCTCTTCTTTTAGTCCGATTGATTTCAATCAGACAGATTCCACATCATCAGAAGAAGGGTAACAGGAGCAGAATTAGATCATTACAGTCATTTTACCTGCTCTGCCATTTAATAAAGAATCACTGATTTCCTAATCGTCTCCACATCTCCACATACTTTGATCGATGTGTCAATTATGCTCATGAATATAATCAGCAATCAACTGGCAATTCACTTTCCCATAGGCGCTCAGGTTAAAATGTGTCCACCAATTCCTAGCTCTGAGCACAAACTTGACTTGAGCCTAGGCTGATCATAACACATGTTTGAATCATATCTTACTGGTTCTTTTATAATTAAGCCAGAGCATACATGTTTTGTTTTGTGAATTCATTTTAAAATAATTATTTGGATTATTTACTTTTATAAGAGAAACCATTGACCTAACTAGCCAGAAAGACCCCAGCCCAAAATGTAACCTATCCATGTTCTACAGGGTTGCTGCCTGACCAGCTGAATTATACCTGCACTTTTTCCTCTTTTTTTTAGCCATACTGTGGGTTCTCCATGTGGGTTTTGCTTGTCAGTACCTACAACTGTGCAGCTCCAACATACCAACTAACAATATTTTTCATACCTTTAGTATGAGCATTCACTTCTTTACTTTAGACTTTAGAAATACAGCATGCAATTCGGCCCACCGAGCTGACCATTGATCGCCCACACACTAGCACTATCCTACACACTATGGATAATTTACAATTTTCAAAGAAGCCAATTAACCTACAAACATGTATGTCTTTGGAATGTGGGAGGAAACTGGTACACTTGGAGAAAGGGGAGTAGGTACAAACTCCGTACAGACAGCAGCCATAGTCAAGATTGAACATAAGTGTCTGATACTGTTAGGCAGCAACTCTACCGCTGCGCCACTGTGTCGCCCTTCCAATTTAAAATTCCATTCAATCACTACTTTGGGCTGGCTCGAAGGGCGGAATGGCCTACTCCTGCACATATATTCTATGTTTCTACTTTTTGAAAGTTTATTTTACTTGATCATTGCCATTCTCTGCCACTTTTAACTTATAGATTAATTCCAGTTTTGACATGTTGGAGGGTACCAACAGATTCTTAAAGATATTAAGATAGGCCACTGAATGGCAAAAATGGCAATAGGATTCTTTCCTTTAATAGCTGAAAGATAGAACATAAGAGCATGAAGAATAAACAAGAATTATGTTGAACCAATAAGGCCACAGCTTAAGTACTGCATACAGTTCTGGTCACCATGTTATAAGAAGGATGTGATTGCACTGAACACATTGCTGAGGAAACGGGAAATTTTAGCTATAAAGAAAAATGGGGTTGGTTTCTTTGGAGGAGGTTGAAATGAGGTATGTAAATTTATGAAGGGCTGTGATAGAGTAAATAACAGGGAGCATCAATTTAAAATAATTTGTGGGAGGATTGGAGGGGAGATTTTTTTCATTCAGAGGGCAGTAAGGATGCTGTCACTGCCAGAAAGTATAGCAGAAGCTAAAACACTTGTCATATAAAACAGTATTTGAATATGTACTGAAAAACCTGTAGGGCTATGGATCTATGCTGGAATGAAATTAGGTTGAATAAAGCTGTTTTAACTATCTCAGATACAGTGGACTGCATGTCCTCATTCTGAATTGCAAAACTCTCCATGATTCTATTTGAAATTATTGCACCTGATTTGACATTAATTAAATTTTTGTTCAATGCATTCCCTTTCACCGTAATTTAATATGAGGAGTTCTCTGTCAGATTACAGTTCAGATTTCTAGCAACATTGCACTAAGATAGTGAAATTGTGGCAATTCCACTCTTATAGAGAGATGCAGGAAGGCTTTCTATCATAATCTATAGTAATGATCAGATTAATAACTGGGATTGAAGGTACGGTTTAAAACATTTTTTTTTCTCTTTGGTTTGTTTATGGATTAATTTAAATTTCTTCCACAATAATGCAAATTGAAATAGTCTTCTATACTTTACAAATTTATTCAGTTGCAATGTTATCATTTAACTGCCTAATCCGAGGAAGCAGTTAACTGCATTAACGGATTCAGAGTCACATTTCGGCAAGACGAGAAGAATGCAGATTTTTTCTCTTGAAGAATATAATTGAAAAGGTTGTTTTTACAACAATCGTCATTTCATCATTTATTTTAATGAGACTTTATAAGATACACCAACACTATTTTTCGGCCATTGCCCTCTTCTCCCCTCTCCTGTCAGGCAGAAGATACAAAAACTGGTAACCACATACAGCGAGAATCAAGAACAGATCCTTCCTTGTTGAGGAAAAAGGCTACAGTTCCCATCTTGATGTAACATTAAGGCCTTAAACTTTTTTTAAATCTGTACTTTCCCTGTAGCTGTAACACTACATTCTGCATTCTGGTTATCTTTATCTTTACACTATCTGTTGTACTTGTGTATGGCATGGCTGCCAACTCTCACGCTTTGAGCGTGAGACTCACTCATTTCGACAAATTCTCACGCCCTCACGCTGATCACAAATTTCTCACGCTCTGCCGTGAGAAATTCTGTGATCAACGAGAATTTCAAAACTCATATTAAGTGCATGGGCCGCGGGCGTTTGAGAGCCGGGGCTGAGGGAGGGATGGAAGCAGACGCAGCGGCGGGGGCAGAGGGGGGAGTGTTTGCCGGGCTGGCGGGTGTTTGCGGGCTGGCCAGTCGCTCGCTGCAGCTCCGGCCATGGAGTAGCCTCAGTGCAAGAGTCCCGGGCCATCGGAGGCGTCGGAAGCATTGCGCCGCTGCCGCGAGAGTCTGTGCCAAATTCGTCCTGGTGACCGGCATGGATCAGGCAGCGTCTCTGCAGAGAAGGAATGGGTGACTTTTCTGGTCATGTCCCTTCTAAGGGTCTCTACCCGAAATCTTAAGAAGGCTCTCGACCTGAAACGTCACCCATTCCTTCTCTCCAGAGACGCTGCCTGTCCCGCTGAGTTGCTCCAGCATTTTGTGTCTCTCTTCGGTTTAAACCAGCATCTGAAGTTCTTTCTCACACAATGAGACCCAACAAGACGACTTTGCAGCTAGTACCAGGTTGTAGTCGGGTGGAGGAGGGACGGAGAGAGAGGGGATGTTAAAGAAATCGATATTCATGCTCAATCGGGGAAATTAGTTGATATCTATCTTTAAATTGATATTTTGTTCATCTTTAAATGTAAGTCTTGGATTCATGTATCGCGGGAACAAATAAGCAAAGGCAAGATGGTAAATTAAAAACTACAAATTAACTTCAGAAAATGAAATTTGTAGAGATGAGCTTTGCCCTTCACTTTACAAAGACTAACCTCAGGGATTATGCAGTAAATGCCTTTCAAATACTCTGCAACCTTGGGATAATATTGCTTGCCTGCTAGATTTTCACATACTGTAACTGCAGGAAAAATGTTCCCGATGTTGGGGGAGTTCAGAACCAGGGGTCACAGTTTAAGAATAAAGGGTAGACCAGTTAGGACTGAGATTAGGACAAACTTTCTTCACCCAGAGAGTTGTGAATCTGTGGAATTCTCTGCCACAGAAGGCAGTGGAGGCCAATTCACTGGATGTTTTCAAGAGAGTTACATTTAGCTCTTGGGGCTCACGAAATCAAGGGATATGGGGAAAAAACAGGAAAGTGGTACTGATTTTAGAAGAACAGCCATGATCATATTGAATGGCCTATTCCTGCACCTATTTTCTATGTTTCTATGCTTGAGTTTATGGCACTAAAACTCGACCACTTTATTTTGAAACATTCATGCATGGTGGAGGTATAATGTAGTCATAGAGTGATACAGTGTGAAAACAGGCCCTTCGGCCCAACTTGCCCACATACACCAACATGTCCCAGCTACACTACCTGCTTTTGGTCCATATCCCTCCAAACCTGTCCTATCCATGTATCAGTCGAACTGTTTCTTAAATGTTGGGATAGTCCCCGCCTCAACTATCTCCTCTGGCAGCTTGTACCACCCTTAAAAAGTTACCCCTTAAAAAGTTACCTCTTAAAAATACTTCAAACAAAAAACATTTAAATCATACTTCTGCAATGCACTAAAACATGATTTTAATACATCAAATTTCAAAAAGTCCCTACCACACCCTCCCCCCACTCGGTTGCTCCACTCCCTCACCGGGTACCCACAAGGCGAGTGATCAGTGATCACTCAGCCTCCCCACTTTCAAAAACTCTCCGTGGTCCCTGGTTCAGACGGAGAACACTGCCAGATGTAAGCGGGGATCTGAGGCCAGTTGTCCGTGATGTATGGATCCCAATGCTCAGCGCTTCGTGTTTCGGAGTTGGCTAATGTTATTGATTTTGACCCCACTCCCCCTGGTCGCTGCGCTCCCTCGAGCTTGGTCTCTCGCAATTTCTCACTCCCAACTCTCACCCAATGTTGACAGCCCTGGTATGGCTTGATTATATTCATGCATGGTAATGATTTGACCGAATAGCATGCAAACTACGTTTTTCACTGCATTTCAGTTCAGGTGTCAGTAATATACCATCACCAATAATGAATTTGCTCCACAATGTAAAGAGTTAACAATTGGTAAAGGATTGTGATAACTGCTTAGGTGCAATGATTTCTCTCCTTAAACCATCTGCCGAGACTTGGAATAATGTTGCTGTGTCCAGGCAGCCCATTGAGCATTACAAGAGCAGCTGTGACTATCTCCCGTGTTGCACTTTGCCATTAATCACTGATTTTCAAAGCAACTTGCATATGTTCACAGTTATCAACACTGGTTTTCAGCAATGTAGCTAAAGACTGGATTATCAAGATACATCCCCCATTTCAGAATTACAGCTGCAATAAATGATCTAAGTCCAAAATTCTCTTGATTTAAATTAGACAATAAATTTAACATGATCAAGCTTTTAGAATTATAAAATTACATTTCCTTTACAACATAGACATCAGAAAACAATATTGATAGCATTAAGAAAACAACAGGTTAGTTTATCTTTGATATTATAAGTTGTTCTACAATTATTGTGAGGAGAATTGTTCACTTCCAATTCCTTGATCAAATATAATTGTTCATTTTAGAAATAAGGCATAAATTGGTTCTGCAGTTGCAAGCTGAAAGAAATGTACCTGCTTATAGTATATAGGATCCAAACTGCAACCAATGTAAACTAGGCTCAGTATAAGTAGGAGCATATCATGCTTGCTTGTTGCCTTTCTTGTTGTCTAAAAGGACACTCTCCTCAATCAGCAGACCTGATTATGCAGCCTCTGATCCCAGGGTAACTGCACAACCACCTCGAACTAACAGTGAATAGTTTGTTCACCGTTTAGCTACTGAGAAATCCATTTAATAGTTGCCTCCGTAATCCCAACAACGGTAGAAATCTCTATGCACAGCGGTGCAGCTAGTTGAGCTCCAATGGCAGAGTTCAATCCTTTTTCCTTGATGCTGTCTGTGTGGAGTTAGTCATAGAGTCATAGAGTGACACAGTGTGGAAACAGGCCCTTCGACCCAACTAGCTACACTACTCCCACTTGCCTGCACGAGGTCCATATCCCTCCAAACCTGTCCTATCCATGTACCTGTCTAACTGTTTCTTAAACGATGGGATAGTCCCAGCCTCAACTACCTTCTCTGGCAGCTTGTTCCATAAACCCACCACCCTTTGTTTAAAAAAGTTACCACTCAGATTCCTATTAAATCTTTTCCCCTTCACCTTGAACCTATGTCCTCTGGTCCTCAGTTCCCCTACCCTGGGTAAATGACTCTGTGCATCTACCCGATCTATTCCTCTCATGATTTTGTATATCTCTATAAGATCTCCCCTCATCCTCCTATACTCCATGGAATAGAGACCCAGCTTACTCAAGCTCTCCCTAAAGCTCACACCCTCTGGTCCTGGCAACATCCTCGTAAATCTTTTCTGAACCCTTTCAAGCTTGACAATATCTTTCCTATAACATGGTGCCAGAACTGACCACAATATTCTAAATGCAGTCTCACCAATGTCTTATACAACTGCAACATGACCTCCCAACTTCTATACTCAATACACTGACTAATGAAGGCCAAAGTGCCAATAGCCTTTATACCCACCTTATCTACCTGTGACTCGACCTTCAAGGAGCCATGCACCTGTATTCCTAGATCCCTCTGCTTTACAACACTACCCAGAGGACTACCATTTACTGTGTAGGTCCTGCCCTTGTTTGACGTCCAATATGCAACACCTCACACTTCTCTGTATTGAATTCCATCAACCATTCCTCCGCCCACCTGGACAATCGATCCAGATCCTGCTGCAATCGTTCACAACCATCTTCACTATCTGCAAAACCACTAGCTTTTGTATCATCAGCAAACTTGCTAATCTTGCCCTGTTCTCCCTTTGGCCACATGTGTTTCTTGTGGATTCTCTCACTTCCTCCTACATGCTAAACAATTGTCTTTTGGTTGGCCAACTGGCAACTGCTAATTGCTTTTGGTGTGTCAATGAATAGTGAAATCTGAGGGGGGGTCAATGAGAGTGTTTGAGGAGACAGTAGCATACAAGGAAAATAAGCGGGGAATGGCATTACTCTGAGCCAGCATTAGCTTAACGGCCCCAAATCGCCTCCTACAGTTAAAACAAATGTAGGTTCCTTGCAGTCAGAAACAGGTGAATTGATCATGGGGCACAAGGACATGGCAGACCAATTGAATAACTACTTTGGTTCTGTCTTCACTAAGGAAGACTTAATTAATCTGCCGGAAATAGCAGGGGACCGGGGGTCAAATGAGATGGAGGAACTGAGTGAAATCCAGGTTAGCCGGGAAGTGGTGTTAGGTAAATTGAATGGATTAAAGGCCGAGAAATCCCCAGGGCCAGATAGGCTGCATCCCAGAGTACTTAAGGAAGTAGCCCCAGAAATAGTGGATGCATTAGTGATAATTTTTCAAAACTCTTTAGATTCTGGAGTAGTTCCTGAGGATTGGAGGGTAGCTAATGTAACCCCACTTTTTAAAAAGGGAGGGAGAGAGAAAACAGGGAATTACAGACCAGTTAGTCTAACATCAGTAGTGGGGAAACTGTTAGAGTCAGTTACTAAAGATGGGATAGCAGCACATTTGGAAAGTGGTGAAATCATTGGACAAAGTCAGCATGGATTTATGAAAGGTAAATCACCTCTGACGAATCTTATAGAATTTTTCGAGGATGTAACTAGTAGAGTGGATAACGGAGAACCAGTGGATGTGTTATATCTGGACTTTCAGAAGGCTTTCGACAATGTCCCACATAAGAGATTAGTATACAAACTTAAAGCACACGGTATTGGGGGTTCAGTATTGATGTGGATAGAGAACTGGCTGGCAGACAGGAAGCAAAGAGTAGGAGTTAACGGGTCCTTTTCAGAATGGCAGGCAGTGACTAGTGGGGTACCGCAAGGCTCAGTGTTGGGACCCCAGCTATTTACAATATATATTAATGATTTGGACGAGGGAATTGAATGCAACATCTCCAAGTTTGCGGATGACATGAAGCTGGGGGGCAGTATTAGCTGTGAGGAGGATGCTAGGAGACTGCAAGATGACTTGGATAGGCTGGGTGAGTGGGCAAATGCATGGCAGATGCAGTATAATGTGGATAAATGTGAGGTTATCCACTTTGGTGGCAAAAACAGGAAAGTAGACTATTACCTGAATGGTGGCCGATTAGGAAAAGGGGAGATGCAACGAGACCTGGGTGTCATGGTACACCAGTCATTGAAAGTAGGCATGCAGGTGCAGCAGGCAGTGACAAAAGCGAATGGTATGTTAGCATTCATAGCAAAAGGATTTGAGTATAGGCGCAGGGAGGTTCTACTGCAGTTGTACAGGGTCTTGGTGAGACCACACCTGGAGTATTGCGTACAGTTTGGTCTCCTAATCTGAGGAAGGACATTCTTGCCATAGAGGCAGTACATAGAAGGTTCACCAGACTGATTCCTGGGATGTCAGGACTTTCATATGAAGAAAGGCTGGATAGACTCGGCTTGTACTCGCTAGAATTTAGAAGATTGAGGGGGGATCTTATAGAAACTTACAAAATTCTTAAGGGGTTGGACAGGCTAGATGCAGGAAGATTGTTCCCGATGTTGGGGAAGTCCAGAACAAGGGGTCACAGTTTAAGGATAAAGGGGAAATCTTTTAGGACTGAGATGAGAAAAACATTTTTTACACAGAGAGTGGTGAATCTCTGGAATTCTCTGCCACAGAAGGATGTTGAGGCCAGTTCATTGGCTATATTTAAGAGGGAGTTAGATGTGGCCCTTGGGGCTAAAGGGATCAGGGGGTATGGAGAGAAGGCAGGTACAGGATACTGAGTTGGATGATCAGCCATGATCATATTGTATGGCGGTACAGGCTCAAAGGGCCGAATGGCCTACTCCTGCACCTATTTTCTATGTTTCTATAATGTTGTGACTGGACAAGAGACATAGAACTGCCCATCTGAGAAGAGCCATCTCCTAGCTCTGATGAGGAAGGTATTAACATCCTCAGGTTTTCCAAGACCATTGTTGCAGAGGTATGTGGAAGACTGCAGTACGTCTAGAGTCTCTCCAAGGAGGTCAAGATCATTTTGAGTCTCAACTTCCTTCCCAAACGACTGCAGATCTCTGTCATGTCTCTCAATCTGCCATACACAATTGTACCACGGAGATCACAAAGTCACTGCATTTATAAAAACGTAACTTCATCCAACTTGATTTAATGGCAAACTTCATCATGGTGTGTTGCTAGCCAACCAGCAACAGCAATTTAGACTTTAGCGATACAACATGGAAACAGACCCTTCTGCCCACCGGGTCCGCGCCGACCAGCAATCACCCCGTACATTAGCACTCTCCTACACACACTAGGGACAATTTACAATTTTACCGAGCCAATTAACCTACAAACCTGTACATCTTTAGACTGTCGGAGGAAACCAGAGCACCCGGAGAAAACCCATGCCGTCACAGGGAGAACGTACAAACTCCGTGCAGGCAGCACCCATAATCACAATCAAACTTGGGTCTCTGGCACAGTAAGGTAGTAATGCTACCACCACTGTGCTGCCCCAAAATATAGACTGCAGGGATAAAATCGCTGACCATTCTGGACTGGGGCATTGGTCCAGCTGACCTTGTGCCACTATGCCTCCCTAATAATTGGTGCTAAATAAAGAGCATAAAGGAGATGTAAAACTTGAGACCTTTGAGGCAAACCTGGAAGAGCAGCATGACCCAAAAGAGCAACTAGAAAAGCAACCAGAGAAAAGAAAAGGTGGCAGAGCAAAGCACTCAGAAGAATGCCCCAGCTGAATAGCTGCTGCTTTATCACCTAGCCTATATTGCCTGCTTGGATAATAATGTACTCCCTTCCTTCGAAAACAAACAGATTTTCTATCTCCGCACTACGATCATTAACTACAATATTATTCATCGGTAATCAGCCAGGAAAGATGAGGGGACAGATTATAACCTTTCAGATCCTCCAATGTATGGCTCCCAGTACTGCTTATAATACTTTGATGAATATTTGCCCAATCCTATAATTTACCTGGAATTCTACAAAATCGTTATAGCTTGAATAGCTCAAATCCAGTTTAACAAACTATGATGTCAACTACATTCTGCAGGTCTAAAATTTGTTTGAAATCTTAACTACTTTGGACAGCTGCATAACCTCAGTCAGCACTATAGCCATGGGAGCTGAAAACTTCAGATAATAACATGCTGATTGAAGGCTAACATTTCAAACCAATAAGATTCACAATCTTTCAGAAATGAGAAGACCATCGTGCCAGTCATCCATTTCAAATTATTCAATGAGGTGTGACTGATCTAAACTTGCTGTGGTAAAAGTCCAGTGCTTCCCTCAGATTGAAACAATCGGATGTGCTTTTTGTATTATCATGCTTCCCTGCACAAGCAATCACTTTTCACGAATTCTCTCTCAGCTATTCCTGTCACTTTCAATCATTCACATAAAGAGAGGCTCTCTAAGTATGGCAACATGTAGCAAAGTTTGAATGATTGTGTATCCTCTCTCAAATTTCTGCATCTCTTCAGAGACCTTTCCACAAAGGTGGAAGAGCGGAACAAATGGAGAATTTGATCGGTGAGCTGCTACTATTCAACTTATTGTCAGAATAACATGGAAGCTACCATGTCCATCTTATTCATTTGCAATCACGTAATCCACGGCAGAGAGGCTATGGTTTCCAAGGGCAAAGCATTACTAAGTGTTTAGCGGCAATCAGTGTTATGCTCAACTGCATTAACCAGACAAGCATGACATTAGCAATCTTCCCAGGTCAGATGTAGATAGGGTTGCCAACTTTCTCACTCCCAAATAAGGGACAAAAGGTCAAAACACGGGACAAATTCCCGACGCAATTCGTTGACCGACCCGGCCGTGGCTGGGTGAATGATGAGTTGGCCCGGGTGCTGGACTGAACACAAAGCACAGCCGGCGGGCCAGCTGAGGAGTTTTGGCCCACGCAACGTTGCGAACAAAGTGCAGCACCTCATCCAACTCATGAACCGATGTCAGCAGTAAGCGAAGGTCCGAAGGTCAGACAGCTGGCCGGGCTGCCGACTGACGGGGCCACGGGCGAGGCGCTGCTGCTGCATTCCATGGGCTGCACTACGTCGGGACGGGTATGTGGATGCGGCGCTCCGACCCGACAGTCCCCTCGACCCGAGTAGCAGCAGTCAAATACAGGACAAGGGCGGTCCCGTACGGGATAAACTAATTTAGCCCAGAAACGAGATGTCCCGGCTAATTCGGGACAGTTGGCAACCCTAGATATAGAAGGCACTGCAGTAATACCAGTCACTTTACCCCAGCACAGCGATGTTTAAAATGTGTGCAGCTTTGTACAGTGCTTGTGGACAGGTCATTATATAACAACAGAAATAACATGGAAATCAAAATTCATTGCATAATTATGTCTCCAAACTTTTACATCCTGATGCCTTTCCTGTTTGACAAGTTTGCAAGTTGGCCCTAATGTCATTGTGTGTATTAGTGTGCTGTATGGATTCAACCTGGCTCCTGGAAGATTTCTCCAGTCCTTTGAATCTGCACAGATATCCTAGATAACCCTTGAGAAGTCTTAATGAATCAGCCTCCAACTGTTGCCCCTGGCCAGTGGAAGGAGATGTCTGAGATGACATACTGTGGGACAAGGATGTGCAATCTGCCCAAGAGGCCTAGGTGGAAAATAAATGGATGATATCATGTAGGCACATCGATGTCCTGAACCTGTATACCAGATGACCTTTCAGAGAACTGGATAGAAAATGAAACAATGATCTATTGCTACTACGACCTCTCCACTGTTGTTTCAACTTCCAGATCCAGAGTTGATCTGGCTGAGAAACTCAGATCGCAGGGTTCTGGTGCTTGCTGCCTTCACTCTTCTCCCTGCAGTAAACTCCCTGCGCAATCTGAGATCACGGTAAAGATTTGTGTGAATTGGTAGGCAGGTATGTCAATGTTCCAGCAGAGGAGGTACCAAATCACATGCCATATTTCTGCTCCTTTAGGGTTAAGGTTATGCATAACATCACTCTACTCATGCAGGAGAGCTATCTGCTAAAGTGCAGCATCTATTCATTTGGAACTGTGGGCTACTCATGGGTCACATCCACCTGTCCATTAAGTGCAGCAACTAATTTCAGAGACTGGCATCTCTTTGCTCATCGAGGACATCAATTTCCTTGATAACTAATCAGTCTTTCTTAGAGGATTAAGAGAGATGCAAGAAGGGAATCTCACATTTCTGACGCCATGTGGTTGACAACGCTGCTAGCATTCAGCATAATTATTAGGCAGGTTGTGTAGCGACACCTTGTGGTGGCCCTGTTAAGATCGAACCCTCGTGATTGGCTGGCGCGGTCACATGAGCGCCGGAGTTTATTTGCGGGGTTTTTCTGTAACCATTAATTCTAGCGCCACGCGAGTAGAACACACATCGTTAAAATTTGGCTGTCTTTTTCGACTCGGGTGCCTTCTTTATTTCTGTTCAAAAATAAAGAATTTTGCACACCCCAACGTCTCGACTCGCCAAGGTTGCATAGATGACCAACCTTGGAAGATCACAGATATAATGTTACAATGTAGGGTTGGAGGAGATTATCAAAATCATAGCTTAAGTGAGGGGCAAAGATTAAAGGAGGTGTGCGGGGCAAGTTTATTTCGTCAAGTCAAGTCACTTTTATTTCTATAGCACATTTAAAAAACAACTCTCATTGGCCAAAGTGTTTTACATTGGTGGAGGTACTAATGTTATACAACATTGGTTCATAGATTTAGTACATACATAAATACATACATATAGCCCTCACTCAGAAGACGTCAAGAAAGACTTGAGAGTAAAGATGAGTTTTAAGTCTTGACTTAAAGGAAGCGATGGAGGGGGCAGTTCTGATGGGAAGAGGGATGCTGTTCCACAGTCTAGGAGCTGCAACCGCAAAGGAGCGGTCGCCCCTGAGCTTAAGAGTGGTGTTTGCCTGGAATGATCTGCCAGGGGTGGTAGTGGTTGAAGCAGATGTGTTAGTGTAATTTAAAATACTTCTGGACAGATATATGGATATGCAGGGAATGGTGAGATATTGATTATGTGCAAGTAGATAAGTGATGGTCTTGGCATCAAATTCAATACAGATATGATCAGCCAGAGGGCCTATTCCTGTGCTGTACTGTTCTATGCTCTGTTGGAACTCATATTTTTGGTCATACTCATCCTAAACATGTATCAGAATTATATTTCATTTTTGATATGGTTTTTAATGCAAGCAAATCTCAAATGATTTTAATTAAAAGTTATTGATCAATGTTATTTAAATTTCATCCAAGCAAGAACAATATATATTTAACTTTAGAGTTACAGCATGAAAACAGGGCCATCAGCTCACGAGGTCCACAACAACCATCTGTTCACACTAGTTCTCTGTTAGCCCACTTTCTCATCCACTCTCTACATACTTGGGGCAATTTGCAAAGGCCAAATAACCTACAAACCTGCACATATTTGGGATTTGGGAGAAAACCAGCACACCAGGAGAAACCCCACATGGTCACAGGGATAAAGTGCAAACTCCACGCTGATAGCACCCGAGGTCAGGATCAAACCTCTTTTGATCACATGGCATTCTCATTACATGGGATATTTATGGTGTGCCATTTTACAAGCCACAGTTATTTCTCCAAGCTCTGTTAGATAAATCAACAAGAAGCAACCCTTTTCCACAATTTGGTAATAGCAGGCTTGTAATAGCAGGCTTGTAATGAAAAACAGCTGTACTGACAATTCTTAGCTCCGGTTCATACATGCTTTCATATGGTTTACAACAACCATTATACTAGATAAATGCAAGAATGGAATCCATCCGGAACATTAGTTTATATTGGTCATTATTTCTTGGCACCAGGCCAAATTTTATTTGAAGCTACATGATTGTTCTTAATTCTGGAGGAGCCACACATGACTTGCATTACTTATAGCAACAATATAAGTTGCGGGGTTGAAGAGCACCTGGAGCGGGGCTTTATCCCCCCGCGCGGCTTGGAATGGCCGCCGGACTTTGCGAGCGCGCGTCGGGGCTCTAACACCAAGACCCGGTGCGCGACCTTGCATCACCCGGCGTGGCTTTAATGGCCGCGGGATAATCACCATCGCCCGCCGGGGGCCTTGACTTTGACTCTGACATCGGGGTGGGGGGGAGAGTGCAGTGGAGAGATACGTTTTTTTGCCTTCCATCACAGCGCTGTGATGGATGTATGTGTAAATTGTGTTGTGTCTCGGGTCTTCTTCGTTTTGTTATGTATGGCTGCAGAAACGACATTTCGTTTGGACCTCAACGGGGTCCAAATGACAAATTTGTCCAAAAGACAAATAAACAAATTGAAATTGAAATATCTACTCTATTTCAACCTGACAAATTTTGAGAACTCTGAAAAATGTAATCTTCATCTTAATATTCTGAACCCTGTGTTTTAGATTTTTTTAAACAGCTTCTGTGACTGTTGGTTCGCCAGAGCTACTGCATCTGAATTGCTTTATTCTTAAGTTCTTTGATGAACAGAGCAGCTTGTGCAAGACACTGCTATGTGGATGTATTTAGCCATTCAAAGAGCTTTAGATAGAACGTCACAAATCCATGTAATTTAGAAAATAGGACCCTGTGGTATAAAAGGATAGTAGCAACTTGGATACATAATTGAAAGGAGAGAAGAGTGATGGAGATAAAGTGCTGGAGTAACTCAGCACCTCATGCAGCATCTCTGGAGAACATGGACAGGTGACGTTTCAGATCAAGACCCTACTTCGACCTAAAACATCACCTGTCCACATTCTCCAAATGTGCTGCCAGACCTGCTGAGTTACTCCAACACTTTGTGTTCTTTTATTTATTAAAACAGCATCTGCAGTTCCTTGTTTCTACGAAGAGAGGCTAACCATGGATTAATGCTCACACCATTTCTTCTCTTGTTCTGGGCATAAATGACTTTAAGCCAAGAACAAGAAACAAAACGTGCAGGCATTACCGAACTTAGAATGGCGGCAGAGTGTAGCCGGAAGACATAATAAGACTAATAAAGTGATAGGTACAATTTATGCAGGTAGCTGTCAACTACTGCATGCTGGAAAAGAAACATCAAGAGAGTCAAGAGTGTTTTATTGTCATATGTCCCGGATGGGACAATGAAATTCTTACTTGCTGCAGCACAACAGAATATGTGAATATGTAAACCTAGTACATAACGGGGGAAGAGAAAAAAATAATAAAAATTGCAATGAATGTGCAATGATAATAGTCTTTTGCAGTTCGGAGCTCTGAGCTTATTCGTTGTTGTGTTTAACAGCCTGATGGCTGTAGGGAAGAAGCTGTTCCTGAACCTGGATGTTACCGTTTTCAGGCTCCTGCACCTTCTAATTCCATACGCAAGAAGAAGAAGTTGTGCTGGGTCCAGGAAAGATCTTCCGAAATATGCATTTGACGTTGTTGACCCTCTCCACCATCGTCTCATTGATGTGAAGAAGATTGTGTGTCCTCATCCTTCCCCTACCAAAGTGCACAGTCAGTTCCTTGGTCTTACTTGATGTTGAGAGCCAGATTGTTGTGCTGGCACCATTTGGTCAGTCGGCCGATCTCACTTCTATAGTCTGACTCATCCCCATCTGTGATTCGTCCAACAACAGTGGTGTCATTGGCGAACTTGATGATGGAGTTCGCACTATGTCTGGCTACACAGTCACAGTCCGGCTACACAGTTCATATGTTTTATTGTCCTATGCTTTTTTTTTTAGGAAATTGTAATGTTGTTGGGTAGTATCAAATTGATTGGAGAGAGTCAGAGAGTTGCAGGGAAGAGCTTTCAGATCTGAAATTTAATAGTGCATCAATGGAGCTGGAAGACTACTGGGAGGCAGTTACCAAGGACAGGCATCAAGGAAGGAATTAATTGTTAAGGTTATTTTTGAAATAAAAGGAGGCTCCTTAGAAGAATTTAATGTTTAGATGTCACCTTTATCAGGCTAGATAATGGTATGCATAGGGGGTTAGGAATGAGGAATAAAGGTGGTAATGATGGGCAAAAGGGAAAGAATATGCTTTTGTAGTCATGGGAAAGCAGTTGAGGATACTGAATGGGTGATTAAGGAGAAGTCCACGAGTCCTTGAATTTTATATCATTTGGTGTGATCCCAGAGCAGTGCATATATGGAAAAATATAGGCTAGTAGCAGATGACCTGATGAACCAGATCTTATGATTGATGGTAAAATCTGTTGTGTAGAACATACACTTAGGTTTGTCAATTTGAACATGAAAGATTGCTGATTGGGGTCATTGGTGGAGCAGGAAATGCAAGGTAATTGAAGTGGATGAGAGAAGGTGAAAGTCATCAGCGTATAGATATCGTATCTAGTTTGATGTTCCCACTTATCGCTAAATAATACCTGCTACATGGGGCAATACCGTCCTCCAGATGAGGTATTGAACTGATGTCTTGGTTGACAGATGCTGGTTAATAAATTGTTATGGGAAGATTGTGATGTTGGTATACAAGGGGAAAAGGTCTCTTCATCCAAGGTTTCAAGGTCAAGGTCAGATTATTGTCACATGTACCAGTTAAGGTACAGTAAATTTTGAGTTACCATACTGCCATACTAAGTGAAAAGCAACAAGACACACAGCCACATAAAAGTTAACATAAACAACCACCACAGTGGATTCCACATTCCTCACTGTGAGGGAAGGCAATAAAGTTCAATCTTCTTCCTATTTGTTCTCCTGCGGTCGGGGCAGTCGAACCATCCGCAGTCGGGGTGATCAAAGCACCCGCAGCCGGTGGTCGAAGCCCCCGTCGGGGGATCGAAACTCCCGTGTCGGGGTGGTTTAAACTCTCTCTGCGGCATGGAGCTCCCGATTCGGCCTCTTCTTACCAGAGACCACGGGCTTCTCGATGTTAAACTCCACAGGCCCTGTGGTTGAAGCTTCGATCCCCGGCAAAGCGATCGCAAGCTCCACGGTGTTAAAGTCCCGCCGACTCCCGTGGCTTGGAGCACTGGGTCGGTCTCCAGGAAAGGCCGCCTGTTCCACAATGTTAGGCCGCAGTGGGGACGGAGATACGATACAGAAAAAAATTGTATTTCCATCGAGGTAAGAGAATGAAAAAAAGTTTCCCCCAACCCCCCACCCCCCACACACATAAAACAAATCAAGGAACACTAAAACATACATACTAAGATTAACAAAAAAGAAGAAAGGACAAGACACACTGTTGGCGAGGCAGCCACTGCTGGTGTAACGAATAGAAGTGTAATTTTAAAAAAATCTTGTTGTTTATATGTTTTATGGCTTGGTTACTGATGCATTTCTACTTAATGAGCTGTTCTTAATTCTGAGCCAGCCTTTCTGTTTATTATTTAGGCTTAACCAACAGTCCACGGCGCATAATTACTTGTGCAAATAAACCCTGCTTCCCAGGAGTTCAGTGTTTTGATCGGAAGCCACCTTATGTTGGTTTTGTATGTGGCCGCTGTCCTGCTGGATTATTTGGCACTGGGCGGACATGCATGAAGATTCCACGGTTTGGTGAGTTGATTATATGTAATCATTGTCAGAAAATCTGGGAATGTTTTGAACAGGCTGGATTTCACGAGGGTGGAATACTAAAAAGAAATTAAATATCTATGTGTCAAATGTTTCTGGGTTAAATGTCAAATGTATGTCAGGATTTGACTTGATCCAACATCTAAACCCAATATATCTCACTACTCCCTGTTGATCTAGGAAATAATGTGGTTCTTTGTTTGGATATTTTTAACTGGCATTGCTTACTGAGATTAGATGGCAGTTTGTTTTCCTGCAACAGTCTGTATGAAAGTCAAAAGCCTTCCTGAATTTGAGATGTGTGGCTGTAGTGTTGAAAAGAGTGATCTACCACCACCTATTAAGGAAAACGGGGGACTGTCATTAAATGCCCATCATATCAGTAACACCCACATCATGTAAATAAGCTTAGAAGAGTTAAAGTTAGTGTACTTTAACTGATTACATAGAAATGCATGCAGTAGTTGAACAAGCCTAGATTCGTAAAACCATTATGCAGTTTGGGCATTTAGTAATGATACTTTACTACGTTTACTATGACTCAGGATCTTTGAATTAAAATAGCATTGTAACAATCATGAACCTGAAAGTGTGAAACCATTAAACCACTTACAGGATAAATTGTTTCCAGGTGTTTCCCATCCGTGTTTTGATTTTACTTGCTGTGGTTGCCGTGATTCACTTGCTGTGCTTTGTGCTCATCTCTTTGTATGCCGCATGTTCTTTTTTATTATTGACAAATATTTATTGTACACACAATGATCTACTTTTGCTATCTTCATATTAGTTTTTAAATATATAATCATGTAAAAGGCTGATAGTGGTTCTGAGTATAGGTTCAAGATTCAAGATTCAATTTAATTGTCACGTGTACCAATTAAGGTACAGTGACATTGGTGTTACCATACAGCCATACTAAGTGAGAAAAACAACAATACACAATTCAGCCACATAAAATAGGAAGATTAAATGAGAACTTACCAGTTTGAAGTTTGATCTTTATTTTATGAGGAATTACGATGAGGGATTACGTGAAGAAGCCCGCCAGCCCGCATGCGCGTCAACCTACAAAGCAGCGGTGTGAAATCACAGATAACAGTTGTTGAACTGATTATTGGAAGATTCAAGAAACTAGAACTACCACATGACCTTTATTAGAAGAGGGTTGGGAGCAGAGGGCACGTAATCCCTCATCGTAACTCCTCATAAAATAAAGATCAAACTTCAAACTGCTAAGTTCTCGTTTAATCTTCCTATTTTACTTTGGAGTCATGTGAGTGACTACATGAAGATTTCAAAGCTCTGTGATTTCATGCCGCGAACTTGAGTCCATGCCACACACTGCATTAGTTGACCAGAGATGATTGAAAACATGATAATGCACTCAGACATGACATAGATTTAAAACATGCTGATGCTTTTTAATAAACAAATGATATAAAAGATAATAGTGACCCCTCATATCCGGGAGAAAACTATAGAACAAAACTTTAAATTGAGTTGGCAAACAACCCCGGCCTGGCAATGGGTTTGTTATAAAAAGTTTGGAATGTTCGCTCGTTCGATCATCCTGCAGTCGCTAGGATGTGGTCCAGCGGAACGTCCACAACCCTCGCTGCTGATGTTGTTGCAGCCTTGGTGGAGTGAGATTTAAACACATCAGTGTCCACTCCTGCACAAGCCAACACACTTCGTAACCACCTGGAGATGGTCTGCATTGATACCCTCTTGTGTGTTTTTTTATAACTAACAAACATTGCCAGTTCAGTGCCTCTAAGGTTCTTAGTGGCCTTAAAATACTGTTGCATATGTGTGACCACACACAATCGAAGGTCCATAGGGTATGCCATAAATTCCAGTTTTAAACCTGACACGCCTGGTCTGCTCTGCTTGACTAGCTCATGAACATAAAATGTTATTTTATTGGCAGATGTAACCATTCTGTCCAGCCGCAGCTTATGCAACGACTGGACCCGTTGCGCTGAAACCAGCGCCATGAGCATAACCACTTTATAAGTGAGCTTGACCAAAGACAAGGATGTAGCTGGAGCCCACCGGCGAAGCAGCGTTAGCACAATGTTAACATCCCATATCTCCGTGTACCTGGGCCTTGGGGGATTTGTGTTGAAGATACCCTTCATGAATCTGGATATCAGTGGGTGAGACCCATTAGGCAATGCTTTAAACTGCCACAGTTGCCCCATCCAGCTAAACTTCAAATATCTCCGGTGATCCCTGTGAATGGGTACCGAATAGTATGCATCTTTGAGATCGATGCATGCCATAAAGCATCCTTTGGAAATCAGTTGTTTGGCAGTAACAAAGTTTTCCATTTTTAAATGTCTATACTGCACATAAGAGTTAAGTTGAGTTAAATCAAGGATGATTCGGCACCCACCATCTTTCTTTTGTCTGGTAAATATATTAGAAACGAATTGGTGATGTTCATGACTCGCTTCTCGATTACCCCTTTTGTGTATAATGTGTCAATTTCAGCTTGTATATCCAAGCCTTCCTGTTGGGAATGAACAAATGTCTGGCTTGGTATATGCTGTGTGGGTGGCAATGAATTGGGAAGGAATTCAATTTGGAACCCTTGTATACTGTGCAGTATAAACGGATCTGATGTTATCCAACGCCATTCATTCAAAAACAAGTGTAATCTACCACCAACTTGTAACTGGTCCCACACACCCCATGTTCCAGAAAGAACCAGACCCACCTACCTCCATCAGATGTACAGCAGTGGTTTTATGGTAGGCCCAAAGGCCCCTGATGCAGGTCCTATTTCCGCCCCGAGGTTTGGGGGGTAGGGTTGCTGGAGTGCGCAGATTGCGCTTCTTCCACGAGGGCCGGCCTGGGCTTTGGCCTAAAAAAGACCTTTGCCCAGAGAATTTGGCTTTTGAGCTGCCACCAGCTTCAGCGAACCGCTTACTGCTGATGGAAGCGTAGGGGTGCTGCCACCAAAATGGTGAAGCTTTGCTAGTCACTGGAGCCTTGATCAGCCCCACAGCTTTTGCTTCTTCGTCCAGGTCCTTACCCTGTTTCGACAGATCTTCTCCGACAGAAGATTCGGCGGCTGAACATTGCTGGTCCTGCACAATCCCGCAAATTTGGGGTTCAAGGCAGGTCGGATGGCGTTCTTCCGAAATCAGTTTATTTAGAAATGTGCGTTGCACATCAACGCCAGGGCATCCTGCTGTACGTCTGATAAGGGTCCCCCATCCACAGACCTGGCAAATGCCGTAATGCCTGAAGCCAGCAATTTCAGGATTCTTTGGAGCTTCATCTCCTGGGCTTTGATGCCCCCTCCAATATATCCCCAGATAGAGCTGTTCACAGCCGGCATGTTCAGTGAAGCACAATTTCCAGGTGTATGATACTTTGCGGTTCGTTCCACCATCACCTGTTCCTGCAGCTGGTGTGATGTGAGGTAATTTATGCTCGCAGCTAGTTCCTCTTGCAGCGGCTCCCCTGTTTGCGAGGGTATCGCAAATTTTGATGCCATGGCAAGTAATTCTTGTGCCTCACGTTGCATTCTGGTATGCTCCCCGGACATACCTCCAAATTCAGAGTCAGTCCAGAACTGACCTCGTACGCTCCCCTCCTCAGAGTGGGAGACATAATGCAGCCTTGGACCAGGCGCCGCCACGGGCCCCCAAGGAGACCCGCGCTGATATAACTCCGTTTCATGGAGCATATCATGATGGAGCATCCTTTCCATAAGTTGCTCCATCCGGGATAAACGCCCGAAGACGCTATCCATTGTAGGAGGCGAATACTCCTTGGCTGACTCGTCTGAGTAAACAGGCCTATCAGACTTCTTCTTGGCTTTCCCCCCTTTCGGGGTCACCAGGGTGCTTTGGACAGGCACCAAGCCTGAAGTCGCTGACCGCACCGTCAGCGACTCGGATGGTGAAATCGCCGGCTGCCGGCTACCCGCACTCCCGCGGTCCTCCGTAGCCGATTTCCCCGCGGCCCGTCTGGACTTCGCCCTGGATTTCTCCATGATTAGTTCGAACTTGAACACTGTAACAAGATTTTTAACGAACAAAACAGCCTCAGAATAAGTTTAAAACTTACCTGTAGGGCTTTTAAACTTACCGCTGGAGGAGCGACGCACCTCCCAGCCAGTCGTGCGCCATGCGTGAGATGTATTGACGCGCATGCGGGCTGGCGGGCCTCTTCACGTAGTCACTCACATGACTCCGAAGTAAAATAGAATTTAACATAAACATCCGCCACAGAGGAATCCACATTCCTTACTGTGATGGAAGGCAATAAAGTTTAGTCATCTTCCTCCTTTGTTCACCCGTGGTCGGGGCTGAACCCTCTGCACTTGCTGTTGCCGATGGTCCGCTGTTCAAGCCCTCTCGTTGGGATGATCAAAACTCCGGCGTCAGGACAGATCAGAGCACTCCACGGCATGGAGCTCCCAAGTCGGACGCTTCTTACCGGAGACCGTTGCTTCATGGTGTTAATGTCCTCAGGCCCCGCGGTCGGAGCTCCTACACTGGCTATCCTCGGCAAAAGATCCCAGGCTCCGCGATGGTAAGTCCGTGCCACGGCCGCGGCTTGAAGCTCCAGGCCAGTTTCCAGCAAAGGCCGCACCACTCCACGTTGTAGGCCGCAGGAGGTGCGACACGGAGAAAAATCGCATCTCCGTCGAGGTAAGTGACTGGAAAAAAAATTCCTCTATCTCCCCCCCCCCCCCCGCCAACACCCTCCACATAAAACATACCAAGAGACATTAAAACAAACATTCAAGAGGTCATGTTGCAATTGTTGGTGAGGCCACATTTAGAGTATTGTGTTCAGTTCTGGGCACCATGTTCTAGGAAAGATGTTGTCAAGCTGGAAAGGGTATAGAGAAGATTTACGAGGGTGTTGCCAGGACTAGAGGGTGTGAGTTATAGGGAGAGGTTGAGTAGGCTGGGACTATATTCCTTGAAGTGCAGGAGAATGAGTGGTGAATTTATAGAGTATAAAATCTTCAGAGGAATACATTAGGTCGATGCACAGAGTCTCTTGCCCAGAGTAGGTGAATAGAGGACCAGAAGGCAGTTTTAAGGTTAAGGGGAAAAGATTTAATAGGAATCTGAGGGATAACTTTTTCCATGCAGAGGGTGGTGGGTGAATGGAACAAGCTGCCAGAGGAGGTAGTTGAGGCTGGTACTATCCCAATGTTTAAGAAACAGTTGGACAGTTACATGGATAGGACGTGTTTGGAGGGATTTGCGCGGGTAGGTGGGACTAGTGTAGCTGGGACATGTTCACCAGTGTAAGCAAGTTGGATCAAAGGGCCTGATTCCATGCTATATCACTATGACTCTATGGTTTGGAGATTATTCTAACGAGTTCTCTCCAACTAAATGAACATATTGGTGAAATGTAGAAACAAGGAACTGCAGATGCTGGCTTACAAAATGTTGGAATAGCTCAGCGGATCAGGCCGCCTCTCAGGAGAACATGGGTGACGTTTTGGGTTGGGACCCTTCTGGTCCTGATAGACTGATTGTGGGAGTGGGGTGCAAAAGCTTTCTTTTCCCACCCCCTACAACCAGACTGAAGAAGGGTCCCAGCCCAAAACGTCACCTTTACATGTTTTCCTGAGATGCTGCCTGACACAGTGAGCTACTCCAGCACTGACACAGTGAGCTACTCCAGCACTGACACAGTGAGCTACTCCAGCACTGACACAGTGAGCTACTCCAGCACTGACACAGTGAGCTACTCCAGCACTGACACAGTGAGCTACTCCAGCTTCTATTCAGGTGAAATTACTGTTTAGTCAGAAAATTGAATGTTGTTAAATAAATGCTTAAATATTATGTTTGAAATTCCGAATTAGAGATTTCAGCTGCCTATTAACATCCTTGGATAAAATCTACTCTTTTAATTGGAATTCCAGCAATACTCAATTTTTTGGATCTGCCCCTCTCGCCTGCTATTTCCCTGATTTGCGCGTATCCTCCATGCCAGGAAGCCACCAAAATTTCCATCCCCCAAAGACTGTCAATAACTGTGAAAAGAAAGCGTAGGCTCAAGTAACCCATGTCCCTTTTGTTACCTGCACCCCAGGCAGTCACCATTACCAGAGGCACGAAGGCTATCTTCCACATGGTGACTTTGCAGTGTTTGTTGAGAAGGAGCTGGATTTTGGTTTTGAATGTTGGAGATTTTTCATCATTCCTTGCATCCAACCGACATACATTGATGATTGGGGTGGGAGATTGCAACCTTTACATGGTCCGCCCTGTTTCGACGAATGCAATCAACCTGGCGTGCACAATCAAATAAGATCAAACAGAACAAGTCGTCCTACAACTTTTGGCTGTGCACGCCATACGCAAGAAGAAGAAGAAGGCATTGATGATATTTCAAACATTTTAGAATGTCTGAATTGACTGCTCAAAGACTGTACACATTTTCAAAGAAACTAACAATCTTTGACAAAGTAAATGTAGCACAAATGATCTTACATACACTGCAGATCTTTCTCATGAAAACACTGGGAATTATGTTTTTAAATGAAAAATTGAAGAAATGCTTGTTTGATGACATTCTAATGAAATTGTAAAAGGTACAGCTGAGATTATAATTTGCAAACTGCTGTAATTCATAATTTGGAGCCAACCGCAACACACTTAAAATAATCCTTTAATGTGCTTCTATGCATGTCCTAGTAACCTTTATTGCAGAGAAACATCAGGCTCCTAGGAGAGGATTGCAGCCAAGTATATGATGAAAGTGGCAACAAGCATACTTGTATGTCAGTCTAAGTGAATGGGGTTAATTTGGGACAAAATAAAATATGATATTACGTTGGAATATGTACATCTGACATGGACCAGTACATGAAAGTTATTTTCAAAAGGTGCTAATGATACCAAAGTTAATTCATAGGCAGAGTAATGCAAATTATGAGGAAAGGGCATGATGAAAAACAAAATGTACTACAACATATAAATGCTGAACAAATTACTTTGATCCTGTTCTCCATACTTTAAAGCTCTAAAGCAAAGGTCCACAAAGCATAATAGTACAGTGTGGAGTAGGCACTGCATAACATGAAATAAGTCAATACACATGAAAGAGCAAGGATTGATTAATGGGCGTATTGAATGACATTTTTTTTCTCGGTCAGAGTGGAGACGTTGGTGTGATTGTCATAGAATCAATCATGCCTATTTTCTTCATTACTGTAGGTAATAGAAAAAGATTTTATGAACCTAATTTATATATACTATCATACACTGCTTTTCTGCAGATGTGATACTGTTTTTATTGGTAGAAATTGCTAAAGCATTTATCTGTTTTTCCCCTCTGCTCTTGAAGTAATTTATGTTTTTGGTTTGTTTATCATGAGTCCAGACATATTCCCAACAATGATTCCAACTCATGAACTGACATGGTTAATATGCACTCTGTGATTTATTTAAGAGGGAGGTTTTAGGCAAGACTAGCATACTGGAGTTTAGAAAGCTGGGCAGAACTGACAACTGTGAACCATATTAATCTTGTATTCTGTTATTATTTCAACAATCTTTTGAATAACCAGAGAGGTTCTATTCAGGAAAGGGATTCAGGGGTATAGGAAATACACTGGAGATATTGTGGCCATTTAGGCCACAGGGACAAAGGTCTTCTCCATTTAGTGTTGTTTTGTAATGGCATTCTTTCATGGTGTTTACAATACAATACAATACAATTTTTTATTTTATTTGTCTTTGTCTTTTTTTTTGTCTTTTGGACAAATTTGTCATTTGGAACCCTTGAGGTCCAAACAAAATGTCGTTTCTGCAGCCATACATTACAAAACGAAAAAAGACCCGAGACACAACACAATTTACACATACATCCATCACAGCGCTGTGATGGAAGGCAAAAAAACGTATCTCTCCACTGCACTTCCCCCCTCCCCGATGTCAGAGTCAAAGTCAAAGCCCCCGGCGGGCGATGGTGATTATCCCGCGGCCATTAAAGCCACGCCGGTTAATGCAAGGGTCACGCACCGGGTCTTGGTGTTAGAGCCCCGGCGCGCGCTCGCAAAGTCCGGCGGCCAAAGTCCGCGCGCTCGCAAAGTCCGGCGGCCATTCCAAGCCGCGCGGGAGGATAAAGCCCCGCTCCAGATACTCTTCAACCCCGCAACTCGGGCGGGAGAAGTCGCCGCTGCGGAAGCCCCGAAAAGTGGTCTCCCACCAGGGACCCGCGGGCTTCCGGTGTTGCCGTCCGCCAGACCCGCGGTTGTAGCCTCCGAATCTCCAGGGGTCGGGTAGCAGCAGCGATTGTCTCCACCACAGCTCCACCCGCTCCGGACTCAGCCAGCCCCGCGACGGTGAGTAGTCCGCAGCTCCGCAACTGGAGCCCCAGGTCGCTCCTGCTGGAGGCCGCTCCACGTTGCCCAGCCCCAACGACAACGGAGACCCGACAAAGAAAAGGTCGGGTCTCCCGTGCAGGGGAAAGATTTTAAAGTCCCCCCCCCCCACACACACACATACCCCGACAAAAAAATAATAAAAAAACTACATAAAAACGAGACAAAAATAATAAAAGACAGACGGACTGCAGAGGCCGCTGCAAACAAGAGTGGCGCCGCCCACCGTAGTCGCAGCACCTACAAGGATAAATATTTCTTTATTTTTAATATATTTTTATTTTATTAGAAGTAAGTACAATCATATGGCACCAAAGTGCCTAATATATATTGACATCATACATTTTATGTACAGTTTCTTATTTTTTTTTATAATGAAAAAGAAAAAGAAAGAATAGATAATAAAAGATAGAAAAATGTGTGATATATAGTGTGTGAGAAAGAAAAAAGGGTGAAAGAAGAAAAGTGAAGAAAAGAAGATAGAAAGAAAAAGAGTAGCAAGTAAAAGATTAAGGAGATCATTATCTATATTCTTGATCATCCCTCACCCAGTCCTGGGACAGTTAGCTTCTACAATTGTGTTGCACCATATGCTTCCAAAAACACGACAAATGGAGACCAACTCGTTAAGAATTGGTCTAATTTATCTATTAGGAGGAATCGCATTTCCTCAAGATGTGCGGTGTCCAACATGCTTGAAATCCACATTTTAAGCGTTGGTATTGGTGTATTTTTCCAAAATGTAAGTTAGTTTTTTTGCCATTATTAAACCATAATTAAAAAATAAATTTTGAGATGAGTTCAATTTATTCCCGTCTTCCATTACTCCAAATATAATCATTTCAGTATTAGGTTCCATTTTTATCTTAAATAATTTTCTAAATATTTCAAAAATATCACTCCAAAATTTATAAAGTTTTATGCAGGAAACAAAAGAGTGTGTTATAGTTGCGTTTTGGGATAGACATTTATCACAAATGGGGGAAGTATTTGGATAGAATTTATTCAATCTAGTTTTTGAATAATATAATCTATGTAAAATTATAAATTGAATTAAATTATGTCTTACATTAATCGAACATTTGTGTATATATAACAAATACTTTTCCCATGTTTCCTTCATAATTTTTATCATTAATTCTTGTTCCCAATCTTCTCTAAGTGCCTCTGTCGATGGTATGTCTATATTTAAAATACTATTATATAAATATGATATTAATTTCTGTGAGTCAGCCTTAATATTCATTGCTTCTTCCAGTGGATCAAAAAATATGTTTTGATATCTTTGTATGCATTTCTTCATGAAGTCGCAAATCTGAAGATATTTAAAATATTGGTTATATTTCAGTTTAAATTTTAATTGTAATTGTTGGAATGGTAACAGGTTACCCATTTCATACATATCACCGATCCTTTTAATTCCCATTCTTTCCCATTGGTTATATGTTTTATCAATAAGAGATGGTTTAAATGAAGGATTATTCACTATTGGCATTAACAATGATAGATTTCTCAATTTTAAAGATAATTTTATTTGTTTCCAAATTCTTATTGTATCATGTATAATTGGGTTATTCTTATATATTATGTTGTTCAGTTTTATCGGGGAGAAGAGGATCGCTCCTATGTTACAAGGGGAACAATCCTCTTTCTCCATTCTTATCCATTCTGTCTGTTGGGTAGAACTGTCCAACCAGTAAATTATATTCTTAATATGCACTGCCCAATAGTAATATTGGATAACTATTTCTACTTTTAAGAAATACATATTGGGAACTTGTGCATCTGCAGCCCACAATATGTCTGTAGAAAACCAAGTGGTGTATACAGTGTATTCAAGAGTCAAGAGTGTTTACTTGTCCTATGCATCAGGGAAGGAACAATGAGATTCTTACTTGTTGCAGCTTTACATGCATATTAACATCATAACACAACAATAAATATATAATAAATAATAATGCAATGCATTATCTTTTGTACTTGGTACGTGGATCCTTGGCTTTCCCTTGCTAAGGTCAATACTGAGGTTGAAATCCTGACAATACAGTATTTTCAGCATTGAATGTAAATTTTAATAACAGTTCTTTATAAATGAGTATGCTTACATCTAAACATGGTGTTGATGGGCCAGTAACTGTCAATGCTTAAGATAAAACCTCTACCATGAAGGCAAGCTAATTTATTGTATTATCAAAAGATAAAATATTAACTGAGAAGACTTGCATAAAGCTACAAAATACTCATGACCTTTTTCTCTGTCTCTCTTCCTCTAGTCACCCCACATGTTGCATCCAAATTTCAGCAACATTGGGCCCCAACCACAAGACCAAGCGACCTGCCAGCTGGTAGCCAGAAAACTACTCTTGGACATGTTCCTGTGTCTGGCAGACCCACAAAGGAGAAAGTAGTTACAATAGCCAAAGCGCCTCCAGTTCTCAAGACAGATAGGCCCTATGCTGCTTTGAGCTTATCTCCTTCCATTTCCTCCATCTCGTATGACACTGGCACTCCTGCCATGAGTTCTCGGACTATATCTCAGCTGACTGTCCATCCCAAAGTTCCACAAAAAAACACCACTTTTTGGCGACCTGTCACCTCAGCACTGCGGGCTGTAACAGCATCTCAAGCTCTTTCCATTACTTACATTGGTAACGAGTTGATCCCTACTGACAGAAAGGTCACCTGTGCTGACATGCCTTGCTTTAATGGAGTCCCATGTGAGCCGACACAGTTTGGAAGCTTTAAATGTGGACAGTGCCCCTTTGGATACACTGGTGATGGAGTAACATGTAAAGGTAAACACGTTCAGTGCAATGGATGCAGAAAGAATTTGGGTCACAGCTGTGATGAAAATATAACTCGTGAAACTAATTTGGTATTGTAATAGCCAAACTTAATGTTCGAAATTCATCCTTTGCCTGCTGGTTACAATAACATAATGGTTAAACTACCATTTCAGTAACAGCATTTGAGACCATTGATCCACCAATTGAATTTGAATCTCACAGCAACTGGAGAATATAAATTAATGTCATTTAATAATAAACAAAAGTAATAATCTTGTCTCAGTATTGGAAACTATGAAACTATCAAAAAAACATGTATTTCAATAATGTGCCCCACAGTTCAGCAGATATGATAGTGGTGTTTAATGCAGATATTCGGCACCATATCTTGTGGGTCGAAGAACCTATTCCTGTACTATAATCATTCACCCTACCAGGCTTGACTATATGTGGATCCAGCCTCACTAATGTGGTGGAACTCTTGAGTTCCCACCTAAATTTTAAGCCAAGAGGCTACAAATACAAAATGCTGGCTTTATCAATGTCATTCACACCCAGTGAAGAAAAGGGGAGCTATTATCGTGGCTGTTCCTTCCTATATTTGATTTCATTGACTTCAATGGAACTAGATATCAGGAGGAAGACAATGTCTAATGCATCTTTAAAACTATTGCCTGAAAATAAATTTCTAAGCCTTCCACAGATGTGAAGATTTTTCTAACCTTATTTCAGGGATCATCTTCTGTTATATGCCTCTACTCGATTAAGCTGCTCCACTCCACTTGTTTCATTTACTCAGCCATATCACTGATGGTTCCTCCTGCAATTGTGGTTATTTTCCTCTTTTAGCATCTGTACCTTGCATTGTAAACTGTGCTCAGAACTTTCAAAACTTTCAAACACCCTTCAGTCATTTTCTCATCAACCATGCTTTTTGGCCTACTCGCCATCATTCATCCCTCCAGTTTAAGAATATAAGAACATAACCATATAGGAGCGAGTAGACCATTAGGTCTTAAGCCTGCTCTGGCATTTAATATTTTCATGACTGATCTGCCCCAAGCCTCATATCCTCTTCTGTGCCAGTTCCACATAACCTTCAATTCTCCAAACTTTCAAAAATTGATCTACTTTATTAATACCCCCAGTGATCTACCTCCCCAAGCCACTGCGGTAGTGAATTCCAGAGATTTGCCACACACTACGAGAGGTTCTTGTGCACCTCCCTTTAAATGGCCAACCCCTATTGTAATTATGCCCCTTGGTTAAGATTCTCTTGTGGAAACATTCCTACATCTACCCTGAAGGATGTTATATGTTTCCATAAGATTCTTCTAAAGTCCAAAAAATATAGATCCAATTTCTTCTGTCACTGTTTATAGGATGACCCTCTCCTCCCAGGAATTAGCCTAGGAGATCACGTTTAGACTGTCTCCAATGCATGTAAACATCCTTTCTTTGAAATAGGAGACCAAAATTGTGTGTGGTATTTCAGATGTGGCCTAACATGTGCCATGTACAATTGTAATTATACTTCCCTACTTCTGAACTGCCTACTTTCAATAAAGGCTAATGTGCCATGTGTCTTCATTATCACTTGCTAGCTTTCTGTGATTCATGCACAAGAACACTTAGTTCCCTCTGTACTTCACTCATAGAGCATAGGATGAGCACAGCACAGGGCAGACCATTCAGCCCACGATGTCTGTGTCTGGCATGATGCCAATTTAAACTACATATCCACCTGTACATAGTCTATATCTCTCATCCCTTCCTGATCTTATGTCCCTCCATAATGCTGCTCTTGTCATACTTGCAGAATGCCAACTAATCGTAAATACTGAGGCACATGTTGTAGAGTAGTAACCATGTTTGATATCAAAAACCAACTACAACAATATTTCTTAGCTATATGCAGGTATCCCTGTGGAAAGAATATGGAATGTGCAGCTCCCAACACATGTCGCTGTAAGCCTGGCTACACTGGGTATAACTGTCATATAGGTAGGAAACCCTACTAAAATTCTCCATATTTGAATTGGATCATTTTACTTTTAATATCTCCAGCTGATTGAACACACAATATTTTAATGTTGCTTCTGTTGGCTGTTCCTTTTTTTTAAGCAATCTGTCGACCTGACTGCAAAAACAGAGGAAAGTGTATTAAACCAGATAAGTGCGAGTGCCCCCCAGGATACAATGGCCTGACCTGTGAAGACGGTAGGAAACGTTTCATCTCCCCATTCATCCACAGTAAAGGATTGTGTAACTCTCTGCTGTGCATCCATCACACCTTTGCCATTTTTCTGTATAGTAAACTGGTTGTTACCTCACAAAACGTCATGCATGGATAAAATGATCATTAAAATTCTGATGCTAAAGACAATAAGAGATTTCTCTTTTAAGGCAGATGAGCCAAGTCTCCTTTTTCTATCAGAATCATATATTTGGAACTATTTCCTAAAAGGCAGTGGAGTCTGAATATTTTCACAGTGGATGTAAATGATGACAATGTGACCAAGTGCGATCTTCTTAAATGGCAGACTAGGGATAAAATGGCCTCCTCTTTCTCTAAATTTAGATGTTTTGGGGTATGTACACATGTTTTAAGTTTATCTACTGCAGTTTCTTCATGTTGTGAGTAGCAGTTGAAGTAGGGGAAACATTAACTCTTTTCCAATCATCCATCACTTCTCCCCATCACAGGGTGGAGGAGGATGCAGATAAACTGGGACGACAGATTTGTCCTGGGTCGGGCATTAAAAATCCAATAGATGGCACCTTTAAATCTGCAGTTCACATCCAAGTAATACTATCCTATTGTGACTGCAATTTTATTATACAGTTTAGTTTATTGTCATGAGTACCGAGGTACAATGAAAAGCATTTGATGTGTGCTAATCAGTCAGTGGAAAGATTATACATGGTTACTATCGAACCGTCCACAGTGTACAGATTCATAATAAAGGGAATCATTTTCACACCATATCTGTAAAGGAAACTACCTCATCTACTTCCCATTGAACTAAATTTGTCTTCATCACACCTTTGTCATTTTCAACTATAGTAAACTGGCTGTAAACGCACAAAATTCACGCGTGGATAAAATTATCGGTAATATTCAGATGCTAAAGACAATAAGAGATATCACATTTAAGGAAGATGAGGCAAATCTCTTTTTCTGCCAGAATCATGTTCTGTAGGGCAGAAAAGGCCAAAGTGTCTTGTTTAGAGCCCCCTTCTACCACATCTCCACATTCCCTTCTTGGCCAAATCTGTAATCTACCAGCAACAAGTTTAGTTTAGTTTACCGATGTACAATAAAAAGCTTTTGTTGCGCGCTATCCTTTCAGCGGAAAACAGTACATGATTACAATCGAGCTATTTACAGTGTATAGATACATGATAAGGGAATAATGTTTAGTGCAAGGTAAAGCCAACAAATTTAACAATATTGAGTTCCAGTCTCCTGGAATTCAATTACACTCTCATCAATTTGTATCTGGGCATGTTTTTTTTATGTTGGGCGCAGCTGACACGCAAATCAAATTTCGGAGCGAATATTTCTGCAGGTCAAACTTGGTACAGGCTGACTGCTCTCCATTCCCTCAGGTCCCCGTAGGCACATTCCCCAGTAAAATTGCTCTGATGAGTCAATGCACTGCCCTTTCACCCCCGTGACCTCTGTTGACACCAGTAATGAGAATCAAATTTGTTCAATCACAAGTAATTTTGAATGCTCAGCTACATCCTGGGATATCCGTAATTAATGAAACTGAAATTATGTGCTTTGAACATTGCACGTCCTCAGAATAAGGCTTTATTATCAATTAAAAATATTATTACATTGCATCCGTAACAATGATTGTTAATGTTCATGCCACAATAATGATTGGAAGTTGTTAACCCAGCTATGGAGACCATTTTTCTATTAAATGGTTCATTGAAGTATTGCTGTGGAGGGAGGGATAACTTCCCATTAATGGTCAGGGGATATGGGGAGAAGGCAGGAACGGGGTACTGATTGTGGATGATCAGCCATGATCATATTGAATGGCAGTGCTGGATCGAAGGGCCGAATGGCCTACTCCTGCACCTATTGTCTATTGTCTATTGTGATTACATTAATTATCAGTAAAGAAATCTGTGTAAAAACTTTACCAACATTTTCAAGATATTATTCAAGCACATATCATATTTTTCCCAGATTTTGCTAGCTGTGTTCGCTACAATTTTTAATATGAAGAAAAGTCCAGGGCAGTGTTAAAAAATTGATGACGAGAAATGTTCTTTACTCTCTTAACCACTCTATTGAGTCAACTATAATTTTAGTTCCATAGATATAGTTCCAATTTGTCAACCTAACCAGAGACATTTGCTAGGAACAATTGTCCATACAAATAGGACAAATTGAGCTGGTAATGGTCATATGATCATTTGTCTGTCACTTCCACCTTATCACCAGCAGTTTATTTTCCAAGAAATTGATAAAACAGTCTAACATACCATGTCAAGCAAGAATTGATGAAAATTCATCAATTTGCAAGGCAACTTGCAAATCTTCCCAAAGGCAATGTTTCCTTTCTGTCTTTCCTGCTTGGGTAATGAAAGCAAATAAGTGAAAGTGCAAAATGGAGACACAAGAGACTGCAGATGCTGGAATCTGGTGCAGTAAGCAATCTGCTGGAGGAACTCAGTGGGTTGAGCATAGGGTTGCCAACTGTCTCGTATTAGCCGGGCCATCCCGTATATTGGGCTAAATTGGTTTGTCCAATACGGGACCGCCCTTGTCCCGTATTTGACTGCTACTACTCAGGTCGAGGGGACTGTCGGGTCGGAGCGCCGCGTCCGAACCCGCCTCACCCGTCCTGACGCAGTGCAGCCCATGGAGTGCAGCAGCAGCGCCTCGCCTGTGGCCCCATCAATCGGCAGCTTGGCCAGCTGTCCGATCTTCGGACCTTCGCTTACCACCGACACCACCACCCCTCCTTCTCTTGGCCGATCATCGGTTCATGAGTTGGTTCATGGGGTGCTGGACTTTGCGCGCGACGTCGTGCGCAAAGTCCGGCGCCCGTGCCAAAACCCCTCAGCTGGCCCTCCGGCTGGGCTTTGTGCGCAGTCCAGCACCCCGGGCCAACTCATCATTCACCCTACCATGGCCGAGTCGGTCAACGAATTGCCGTCGGGAATTTGTCCCTTATTTTGACCTTTTGTCCCTTATTTGGGAGTGAGAAAGTTGGCAACCCTAGTTGAGCAGCACCTGTGGGGCAAACGGAGTGAAGGAGATACAGCAGCTGTTTATACCTTCATCACCGCCTGGCTCCATCTGCCTCTTTTATTATTTTTTCTTCAGCTTCCTTTGTCTGGCTCTACGTGGCCTCACCTGCCTCTGTCTCCCAACTATACTACACCCCCCCTCCCTATGTCTCCTTCCTCCCTTACCTGGTTCCACTTGTCCATCAACCTTCACTTCTCCTTGATCCCCAATTACTCCTGCCCCCCTGACTCACTCCTCTCCCTCACCTTTTTATACTGGCTACCTTCCCACTCCACTCTAAGATCTGATGCAGGGTCTTGAGTTGAAACAGCAACCATTCCTATCGCCGCACAGATGCGGCTTGACATGTTGAATTCCTTTAGCAAATTGTTTATAAAGACATAAAATGGTAGACGCACTCATTGATCAGGCAGCATCAGTGGAAAGTCATAACCAGCATCCTGTCCTTTGAGAGTCTCCATTTTTCTCCCTCTCCCTCTCAGATTTACTGTGTTTGGGTTTTCAATGTAATCAAGACTCCACACAAGGTTATTGTGTCACCACAATACCACAGTGATAAGGGAGGAGGCGAGGGGGTGGGGTTAGTGGAGCTGGGTGGCACCGTGACGCAGCAGTAGAGTTGCTGTCAGCACCAGATGCTCACAGCACCAGAGACCCAGGTTTGATCCTGGCCATGGGTGCTTGTCTGTACGGAGTTTGTATGTTCTCCCTGTGAACTGCGTGTGTTTTCTCCAAGGACCGGTTCCCTTCCACACTCCAAAGATGTACAGGTTTGTAGGAAGTATTGGCTTGGTATAAATGTAAAAAAATTGGCCCTAATGTAAGATAGTGTTAATGTGTGGGGATTGCGGGTCGCTGTGGATTTGGTGGGACAAAGGGCCTGTTTCTGCAGTGTAACTCTAAAAACAATATTCGGCCATCCACCCTGTCAAAACTATTACATTCTCTGCCAATCTGCACTTACTGAGCTGGGTGTAGCAGGCTGACTGAGCTGACCAGCGAACTGGACCACGGTCCGCATTCAACTGAGGCCGTGCTCCTTAGTGCTCTTCCAGCCATTCACACGAAGTATGTCTGAGAATCAACCTCACTTCCTGACAGCATTTATGTGAGTCTTAAATGTTCCTTATACTTGGGGAAACATATTTAAAAAAATTTACTGCAAATAATTTTATAAAGATGATTGAATAAGAAATACAATTAATAACAGCATATCAAAAGAATGATTAGAGGGCACAGGTTTAAGGTGAGAAGGAAAAATGTGGAGATCGGAGAGTATTTTTTTCACACAGACTGTGGTAATTATCTGAATTGAGTTGTCAAAAGAAGGCAGAGTCACAATTAGTTACAATGTTTAAAATATATTTGACACACATAAAGAGAAATACCAGTTGCAATATAGCTGCAATAGGATATAGGGCCAAAAGGCATAGATTTCTAACTCTGTGTAAGAACAAATCCCAGTAAAGGAGACCACAGGAAGTATTGGTAAAGTGGTTATGAGAATATTCTTAAAGTTGTTATACTTTACTTTGGAGATACAGTGTGGAAACAGGCCCTTCAGTCTACCGAGTCTGCTCCTGCCCACCCGTACACTCGTTCTATCCTACACACACTAGGGACAATTTACAGAAACCAATTAAACTACAAACATGCAAGTCTTTGTGATGTGGGAAGAAACCGGAGCTCCCAGAGAAAACCAATACAGTCACAGGGAGAACCTACAAACTCCATACAGACAGCACCCTTAGTCAGGATCGAACCTGGGTCTCTGGCACTGTAAAACAGAAACTCTACCGCTGCCCCACTGTTGTGCCCTTCCTAATTCTTTGATAACCCTCCTAAGTCCCAACCTGAGTCTGGGACTCAGTTCCAGTGTTCAGCTCAGCCAGAAATATCTCACCACTAGGCAATCTGTTTGCATCAAAGATATTCTCAGCAGAGCCTGAATCACCACCATTAGAGGATACCCACCAACCTTCAAGATGGTAGATTAAGCTCTACTGAAATCAGAGACTGTTTAATGCAAAGATTTTGCACAGTATTGATAATATGTATTTTTGTATGCAGCCTTCTGCATTCCAGCTTGTGAGCATGGTGGGTCATGTATTACCAGAAATACCTGCTCCTGCCTGTATGGATTTGTAGGGCCAAGATGTGAAACATGTGAGTACATCTGAGTACAGTATTTGGTTTGTAATTGTTCTGCACAGCAAAATATTTCTTAGGGAAATGTTAAATCAAATGGGCTTTATCAAAAAAGTTCCGATCATTTCTTCTTGATATAATTTCCTGGTTATATCAACCACCAGTTGATGAAGTAATATTGGCCACTTGAATGAAACTTAATGTCACTAACCAGGTCTGTTATCTTGAAATTGGACCTGTTTGCCTATTTGCAATTTGCCTATAGAAGCCATTTTGTGCATGATTCAGTCTGCATTCATTTTTAGGTCTATTCGCAATAATTTGGGCATGAGGGACAATTGCAAGGGTGACATTTCCCCAGACTACTTCCCCAGTACACATATAACCATAACAGCACGGAAACAGGCCATCTCGGCCCTTCAAGTCCGTGCCGAACATTTAATTTTTTTTTTTTTTTTTTTTTTTTTTTAATTAAAAATAAAATACTTCCCCCTAGTCCCATCTACCTGCACTCAGACCATAACCCTCCATTCCTTTCCCGTCCATATACCCATCCAATCTATTTTTAAAGGATAACATCGAACCTGCCTCCACCACTTCCACTGGAAGCTCATTCCACACAGCTACCACTCTCTGAGTAAAGAAGTTCCCCCTAATGTTCCCCCTAAACTTCTGTCCCTTAATTCTCAAGTCATGTCCCCTTGTTTGAATCTTCCCTACTCTCAATGGGAAAAGCTTATCCACGTCCACTCTGTCTAACCCGCTCATAATTTTAAAGACCTCTATCAAGTCCCCTCTTAACCTTCTGCGCTCCAAAGAATAAAGACCTAACTTGTTCAACCTTTCTCTGTAACTTAGTTGCTGAAACCCAGGCAACATTCTAGTAAATCTCCTCTGTACTCTCTCTATTTTGTTGACATCCTTCCTATAATTAGGCGACCAAAATTGTACTCCATACTCCAGAATTGGCCTCACCAATGCCTTGTACAATTTTAACATTACATCCCAACTTCTATATTCAATGCTCTGATTTATAAAGGCCAGCACACCAAAAGCTTTCTTTACCACCCTATCTACATGAGATTCCACCTTCAGGGAACTATGCACAGTTATTCCTAGATCCCTCTGTTCAACTGCATTCCTCAATTCGCTACCATTTACCGTGTACGTCCTATTTTGATTTGTCCTGCCGAGATGTAGCACCTCACATTTGTCAGCATTAAACTCCATCTGCCATCTTTCAGCCCACTCTTCCAAATGGCCTAAATCTCTCTGTAGACTTTGAAAATCTACTTCATTATCCACAACACCACCTATCTTAGTATCATCTGCATACTTACTAATCCAATTTTCCACACCTTCATCCAGATCATTGATGTACATGACAAACAACAGTGGACCCAACACAGACCCCTGAGGCACCCCACTAGTCACCGGCCTCCAACCTGACAAACAGCCATCCACCATTACTCTCTGGCATCTCCCATTCAGCCACTGTTGAATCCATCTTGCTACTCCACCATTAATACCCAACAATTGAATCTTCTTAACCAACCTTCCATGAGGAACCTTGTCAAAGGCCTTACTGAAGTCCATATAGACAACATCCACTGCTTTACCCTCATCAATTTCCCTAGTAACCTCTTCGAAAAATTCAAGAAGATTAGTCAAGCATGACCTTCCAGGCACAAATCCATGTTGACTGTTCCTAATCAGACCCTGCTTATCCAGATGCTTATATATATTATCTTTAAGTATCCTTTCCATTAATTTGCCCACCACTGACGTCAAACTAACAGGTCTATAATTGCTAGGTTTACTCTTCGAACCCTTTTTAAACAACGGAACAACATGCGCAGTACGCCAATCCTCCGGCACTATTCCCGTTTCTAATGACATTTGAAATATTTCTGTCATAGCCCCTGCTATTTCTACACTAACTTCCCTCAATGTCCTAGGGAATATCCTGTCAGGACCTGGAGACTTATCCGTTTTCATATTTTTCAAAAGTGTCCGCACCTCCTCTTCTTTGAATCTCACAGTTTCCATTGCTACTCTGCTCGTTTCCCTTACCTCACATAATTCCATATCCTTCTCCTTCGTGAATACCGAAGAAAAGAAATTGTTCAATATCTCCCCCATCTCTTTTGGCTCTGCAGATAGCTGTCCACTCTGACGCTCTAATGGACCGATTTTATTCCTTGTTATCCTTTTGCTATTAATATAGCTGTAGAAACCCTTTGGATTTACTTTCACCTTACTTGCCAAAGCAACCTCATATCTTCTTTTAGCTTTTCTAATTTCTTTCTTAATATTCTTTTTACATTCTTTATACTCCTCAAGCACCTCATTTACTCCATGCTGCCTATAATTATTGTAGATCTCTCTCTTTTTCCGAACCAAGTGTCCAATTTCCCTTGAAAACCATGGCTCTTTCCATTTTTTACTATTTCCTTTCAACCGAACAGGGACATAAAGATTCTGTACTCTTAAAATTTCACCCTTAAATGTCCTCCATTTTTCTTCTACATCCTTCCCATAAAACAACATGTCCCAATTCACTCCTTTTAAATCCTTTCGCATCTCCTCAAAGTTAGCCTTTCTCCAAACAAAAATCTCAACCCTAGGTCCAGTTCTGACCCTCTCCATAATTATATTGAAACTAATGGTATTGTGATCACTGGACCCGAAGTGCTCCCCGACGCATACCCCCGCCACTTGCCCTGTCTCATTTCCTAACAGGAGGTCCAGCACTGCCCCTTCTCTAGTAGGTACCTCTATGTATTGCTGCAAAAAACTATCTTGCACACATTTTACAAACTCCAAACCATCCAGCCCTTTTACAGAATGTGTTTCCCAGTCTATGTGTGGAAAATTGAAATCTCCCACAATCACTACCTTGTGCTTACTACTAATATCTGCTATCTCCTTACATATTTGCTCTTCCAATTCTCGCTCCCCATTTGGCGGTCTATAATACACCCCTATAAGTGTTGCTACACCTTTCCCATTTCTCAGTTCCACCCAAATAGCCTCCCTAGACGAGCCCTCTAATCTATCCTGCCAAAGCACTGCTGTAATATCTTCCTTGACAAGCAATGCAACACCCCCACCTCTTGCCCCTCCAATTCTATCACCCCTGAAGCAACGAAATCCTGGAATATTTATTTGCCAATCACAGCCCTCCTGCAACCATGTTTCACTGATCGCCACAACATCATACTTCCAGGTGTCAATCCAGGCTCTAAGCTCATCCACCTTTCTTACAATGCTCCTAGCATTAAAATATACACATTTAAGAAACCCACCACCACTTATTCTCTGTTTATTATCTTTTTCTTCTTTCTCCCCTACATTTTGGGTCCGAGTGCTTCCCTTCTCTGCCTCCTGCCTCCCACATTTTCCACTAGCTTTCTCTATTTGAGTCCCTCCCCCCAACCGTTCTAGTTTAAAGTCTCCCCAGTAGCCTTTGCAAATCTCCCTGCCAGGATATTGGTGCCCCTCGGGTTCAAGTGCAACCCGTCCTTTCTGTACAGGTCACTCCTTCCCCAAAAGAAATCCCAATGATCCAGAAATTTGAATCCCTGCCCGCTGCACCAGTTCCTCAGCCACGCATTTATCCTCCACCTCACTCCATTCCTACTCTCACCGTCACGTGGCACAGGTAGTAATCCTGAGATTGTTACCTTTGTAGACCTTCTCCTTAACTCTCCTCCCAACTCCCTAAATTCTCCTTTCAAGACCTCTTCTCTTTTTCTACCTATGTCATTGGTACCTATATGTACCACAACCTCAGGCTCCTCTCCCTCCGATTTCAGGATATCTTGGACGCGTTCAGACACATCCCTGACCCTGGCACCAGGGAGGCAAACTACCATCCGGGTCTCCTGACTGCGTCCACAGAATCGCCTATCCGACCCCCTAACCATAGAGTCCCCTATTACTATTGCCCTCCTCTTCTTTTCTCTACCCTTCTGAGCAATATTATATGGTTATACGGTTATATGGTTATATAGTCCATGTTGCTCCATGTTCTGCACAAGCATCATTGCAGCATTTATGTAAGATGTCGCACAGTGCAAGATACCATGAACATTCGCCCCTAGATCAGTCCAAAGTGGCTGGGAGGTGGATTGGTGACGTGCTGGTAAAGCTTCTGCACATGATTCATTTAGAACACCACCCTGTTAGTTGTTTTTATTTGATTGTCCATTGAGTTTCTTATTGTTTTGGGGGATCCATTTTTTGAATAATAATCCTAAACATTATCTTTTTAGAGCACCAAGAAAGGGTGAACTATGATTTCCATCTTTGATTTGTCTATATGCCTATCTAAAAGCCTCTTAAGCCCACTGTGCTCCAGACACACAGCACCCTCTACTCAGAAAACCTGCCCCACGCATCTCCTTTGACTTCTACCCCCTCTCGCCTCTAAACCTAAAAAAAGAAAGGGTCAATAACTATGAAGGAAAGGGAGTGAAGGAAAAATACTATTGTTTAATTAGTTTAATTTGCATGAGGGTACATGTTAACACATTGGTTGCCAGGGTTGTGTGTTGAGATAGATGAGTAACAATGTTCTCAGGTGCTGCAGGAGTGTGAGACACAATGGCTTTTGTGCCATTCACCTCCAACTTAAGCTCTTGTGTGTTCTTATCTATTAAAGTATGATACAATATACTTCTATTTCCTTCATTCTGAAATGATGATACTGAACCCTTCATCTTTATGTTAATGGATGTGATGCGTGCAGTTAAAACTGACGCTATTTTATATTTGTAGTGGTTTGCAATAGACACTGTCAAAATGGTGGAAGATGCACTTCACCCGATGTGTGCAAGTGTAAAGCTGGGTGGACCGGACCCTCATGTGAAACAGGTAAATAAACTGAAAGCTTGAACGTTAAACTACAGGGAACTAACTTCCCTCCAAAAGGGCCTGTCCCACTGACGCGACTTTACAGCGAGTGCCTTCGAACTTCAAGCTCGAGGGCACACGCCTGGAAAACCTCGAGCTGGATCGACCGTCAGCGATGAAACCGCGAGATGGATCGACCGCACGCACGCACACATGAACACACACACTGCAACGGCGGGGGCCAGGGAAAGCGGGGGAGCGCTGTCTGAAACTCACACCCGCGATGAAGAAGAAGGTAAAAGACGGCTGCACAGTGTACAGTAAGTCCTTTAGAGAGTGCGGGGGGGGGGTGGGGGTGGAGAGAAGGGGAGAAAAGGAGTGGAGACATTTTTAAGACGCCAATAATGTTTAGTGGGCATTTAACCTACAGGTCGGTTTTCCTTGGTCCTGAAAACTCCAATGAGCTAATTAAAATGCCCGGTCAGCGAAGGAGATTGCCTACAGATGCCCTCGACTGCCTGTAACTACATAACGACCCACTCCACTGCACTAAGTTCAAAAGTACCATGCCGACCAAATTATACTCGTAGAAAAGTTTTCAACATGCTGAAAAATTTTCCGCGACCTAGCTGAGGCAGGAACTTCCCTCGAGCATGAAGGAGAGTTCCAGAGACCTCATAGGACCTCCCAGGACCACGTGTCGACCATGCTGCGAGTTTGAGTCGAGGGCAAACTCTTCTAAACTCGCAGATTAGGTCACCACAGTGGGACAGCCCCTTTAGATGGCCAAAGTAAAGTTCAAGTGAGTTTATTGTCATGTGTCCCTGATGGGACAATGACATTCTTGCTTTGCTTCAGCACAACAGAACATAGTAGGCATTGACTACAAAACAGATCAGTGTGTCCATATACCACTTATATAAATATATACACACATGAATAAATAAACTGATAAAGTGTAAATAACAGATAATGGGCTATTAATGTTCAGAGTTTTGTCCGAGCCAAGTTTAATAGCCTGATGGCTGTGGGGAAGTAGCTATACCTGAACCTGGTCGTTGCAGTCTTCAGGCTCCTGTACCTTCTACCTGAAGGTAGCGGGGAGATGAGTGTGTGGCCAGGATGGTGTGGGTGCTTGATGATACTGCCAGCCTTTTTGAGGCAGCGACTGCGATAAATCCTCTCGATGGAAGGGAGGTCAGAGACGATGATGGACTGGGCAGTGTTTACTACTTTTTGTAGTCTTTTCCTCTCCAGGGCACTCAAGTTGCCGAACCAAGCCACAGCATGCTCTCTGCTGTGCACCTGTAGAAGTTAGAGAGAGTCCTCCTTGACAAACCGATTCTCCGTAATCTTCTCAGGAAGTAGAGGCGCTGATGTGCTTTCTTAATAATTGCATCAGTGTTCTCGGACCAGGAAAGATCTTCAGAGATGTGCACGCACGAAGTTGAAGCTCTTGACCCTTTCAACCATCGACCCATTGATATAAACGGGACTGTGGGTCCCCAGCCTACACCTTCCAAAGTCCCCATCCTACTCCTTCCAAAGTACAGCCACATCTGTGTAGAGAATTGACATTGGGGAACAGCAGGTTCAATCCTGCTTAGACATTTGCAATCTTTGGACCATATTATTAAATGTAGTAATCTCAGGTGAACATACCTCTCATGCTTTTGTTCTCCCTCTCCCTCTATTTTTATCATCATTCTTTAAATGCTGATTATCACGTTACTTACCGTGACAACTTTGGTCTGTACCTTAACCTGTTCTCTCCACTGCCCCCACCCCAACACCTATTCTGATGAGTGATCTTGGTCCTCTACCAAGTGATGCTGCCTGTGCTGCTGAGTGCTTCTAATACTTTAGTTTTTCTTTGGGATTTCCAGCATCTGCTGTTCACTACTCTAAAAGATTTGTGATGTTCAGTTAAACAACATATTATCCTGTTCTAAAGACAAGGTGTACATTTCCTTAATTCTTAAATGGCTTACCAGTTAATTGACTTCTTCATTTTGTGCAGCTGTTTGCTCCCCCACGTGTCTCAATGGTGGCGTCTGTGTTCGGCAGAATGTTTGTATCTGTCCTCATGGTTTCTATGGACTGCAGTGTCAGAATGGTAAGTTCCGTCCCTATTAATTATTTAATGATTAATACATTATTACCTATTATTTATCTGTGATCTGGAAGCTCAGGTTTGTTGTAAATGATCTTGTCAAGAGTTGCACAAAAGTGGTATTTTATTCAAACAACATGGTGATCAGAAATCCCTTTTTGAGGGTGTTAGTTTTAATATTAGCATATTAGACATGAAAATCATCCACGTCAATTCTCTCCATGTCAGAAAATGCACAAAAATTATTCAATGGTAACGATATTGCCACTGTATTTGAATGTATGGCATCAAAAAGCATCAAAAGAGTGATGAAAGAACATTTACAATAAGTGGAGAGAGAGAAGAAAATAGCTCTGCCATTTGTAGGATCAAACATATGTACATTTAACGGACTTGTGAGTTTATTATATTATGGGAACTCGCTCGTATGTACGGGTATCCTTAAGTCAGATGCTTGTAACCCAGACAGCCTGTAATGAAACATACATGAAAGCTCTCTGCAAAAAAATAGCCTTTTTTCATTCAACGGCAGTATTTTAGAATTGCAAAGCCAACCCATTGAACACATCAAGCATCAAAACTAGAAATGAAACCTTAATGCAGTTCTGAATCAGTGAACTAATACATCCACTTGCAATAAAAAAACAAATAAAGGTTTAAATAATGATTTATAATGATATATCTTGGTAGAACTTAATATAGCAAAGAAAGAATTTGAATGAATGTACTTAAGGGAAAAAGTAAAATCAGTCTATTCCTTTGCAGCCGTTTGCAATCCCCCCTGTAAGAATGGCGGCCAGTGTATGAGAAACAATTTATGCTCCTGTCCTGAAGGCTATACAGGACAAAGGTGTCAACAGAGTGAGTTTTGCAAGTGACTTATGTCAAATATTTTCAACTGATCAGTTTATATGACAAATAATTTAACTCTTACTAAGAAAATCCCACATGTTTGCAACATAGACAAAGATCACCCTGACAAAAAAGCTAATCAAAACAAGTGCATGTAATTACTTGCCCATTTCTTTATAACACTGGTTTGATTACCCTTATGTTTACAGTTTTTAACATTTTTATAAACGCCAGTTTAACAGATAAACATCTAGTTCCACATGGTGGTGGGAGGGATCTTAAAGGACCAACAATATCAGATTTGCAATGCAAAGACAATTGTCTTTTAATATTTGTAGTATTAGTCTATTTTTTCCCTCACTATAGGTGTCTGTGAGCCATTGTGTATGAACAGAGGGAAGTGTGTGAGTCCGGGTAGTTGTGACTGTCCATCAGCGTGGAAAGGGAAAAGGTGTAATCAACGTAAGTACACATTGCAATGAGTAGGAACAGACTCATTGACTAATCATAAGAACAAGTTGCTGAACCAAAATAATATGTCAATGTGTATTAATGCATGAACTATTTAATGTTATCTGACCAAACTATTCAAACATTTAATATGTATTATCCTTGCCCTTTAAAATAATTGATAAGAACTTCAGCAACTGCTTTGTGTTATTCCAAATCTAAACCATTTTCAGCATAATGAAATGTCATCTGATTTTCATTTTAATTCCTTCGGTGATTTTTAATTTATTTTCTTCTCACTGTGGTTTTGACAAATATTGTGTTGTGTAATTTATTGTAACCTTGAAGAACTTTTATTGTTACTGATTTATTATCTCAGTCATAATGGGACAAAACTCAGCTTCTCAATAATTCCTCCAGACATTTTTTAACTTCACATTTGATCTAATGTAATGCTACCTAATCCAAACGCAGTTCAGATTTGTTTTCATTGGCATTGAATAGATTTTCAATTATTACTTGTGTTACACAGCGATCTGTCTACAGAAATGCCAGAATGGTGGAGAATGCATGGGACCAAGTACCTGTCACTGTCGGGCAGGCTGGGAAGGAATGCTGTGTCAGATCCGTAAGTAGCTGATGCCAGTCCGCAATCAATATAATCACATTTTGTGTCACTTTAACTGCCCATTTTTCATCCTCTAGCCCTTTAACTTATGGGCTTTAATCTGTTGGTGATGTGAAAAAATTGATCTTTAGCCTCGAGAAAACTGCCTGTCTGACCCTTGTGCTTCCCTGTATTTAATGTGGATTAGATAGTACCGAAACTCATCAGTCTTTGCAGCTTTTGCGAACGCTAATCCATCCCATTGAATCATATATATCATCACAACAACAAAAAAAGGGAGGGTACCCTATTATATCTGTGAGTTTATCCAAACAATGCTTCTCTCTCCCTCGGGTGACCACAGGAACAGGCCCTTTGATCCACAATATCTGTGCTGAATGTCAGGTTCAACTAATCCCTTCTGTTTGCACCCGATCTATATCCCTCGCTTTCCTGCATATCTGCCACCACCCCAGGCAATGTGTTCAAGGCACCCATCACTGTCTGTGTAAAAAAAACTTGTTCCCCCACCCCTCCTTTAAACTTTGATGTTCTCGCCTTACAGCAATGCCCCCTAGTCTTTAACATTTCCACCCTAAGAAAATGGTTTTGACTGTCAACCTTATCTATGCTTCTCATAGTTTTATTCTTTCCCATATTCAAATATTGATTCAGATTCAGATCAGTTCACTGTCATATACATCAGTGTGCAATGGCATTTCTTGTTCATGTAAAGCTCACACAGTAAACAGTATATGCACAGTTATGACAAAACATTAACAACATTGGAGTGAGATTGTTTATAATTCTCAGATTCCAAGTGATAATTTTAACCAATAATCTCCCCATTAATAGCTCGACAATCTATTCCTATTAACCCATTCATCTTGCTTTAATTGGAACAATCTTTAGTCATTTTTTGTCATGTCCACAATGCTAGAAACACTGTTTCAATTATCTCAAGACGGTGAAAATTAACCTTTTCCTGCAGTGCCTTTCTCTTCTAGATGTGATGGAATATGTTAACAGGGAGAAATGTATAATCTAGAAGCTAGCATAGCAGAACTGGCTTGACTAAAGGTAAAAAATAGTTATTCCAAACTGAAACTCTATTTGGACTATTATTGTTTCTCCATTGAGATAGAGGAACTGGACCTAGAAACCAGACATATAGTTTCAAAATGTGCAGATCACAGCGTTGATAGAGCTGAAAAGCAGAGGTGCTGCATAGAACTTGTACGAAATCTTATGCCCCTGTCCCACTTAGGAAACCTAAACGGAAACCTCTGGTGACCTTGCGCCCCACCCAAGGTTTCTGTGAGCTTCCCGGAGGTTCCGGTCACTCTCCCTAATGGTCGAAAGTGGTTTCCGCGTAGTCGAGGCTTCTTCTATGTTCCTGCGATTATTTCAACAAAATCAAAACCGGCCTCGACTAAAAATAGGTTGCCATTTGGTCGTAGCCAGTGGAGTGGGGTTGCTATTTACTTACAGGCAGTCGAAGGCAATCTCCTTCACTGACCGGCCATTTTGATTGGCTCATTGGAGTTTTCAACAAAGATCCTGTAGGATCTTTGGTTTTCAGGACCTAGAAGATCCGCTGGTAGGTAAAATGCCCGCTAACTTTATTAAACTTCTTAAAACTGTCTCCACTCCTTCTCCCCCCTTCTTCCCCCCCCCCCCCCTTCTCTCTCCCCTTCTCTCTCCCCTTCTCTATCCTTCTCTCCCCTTCTCTCTAAAGGACCTACCGTGCTCTGTGGCAGCCGTTTACCTTCCTCTTCATCACACAGACAGCGCTCCTCCGCTGTACGTGGCCCCCACCTTCGCGATGTGTTTGTGTGTGCATGGGTGTGTGCGGTCGGTAGCAAAGATCCTGTAGGATCTTTGGTCAGTAGATGCAGCTCACGCTTCGGTCGAGTCTTTCCAGGCGAGTGACCAAAACCTCTGGCGACTCATGGAAACTTTGGGTGGGGCGCAAGGTCACCAGAGGTTTCCGTTCAGGTTTCCTAAGTGGGACACGGCCATTAGTTACAGCATACTTCAAATTATGTGAACATTCCATGTCTTCATTTGTAACATTGATCAAGCCCTGGAAAAAAATACAAAGAGGATTTATTGGAATGAAACCAAAACTGCGAGATTATGCCTATCGGCAACTAATGAGGCGAGATCTTTTTCTCTCTAGGTAAGACTGATGGTTAACCAATCAATCCCCGTCTACTGTTACTCTCCTCTGCCTAGCGGAGCTGGTCCTTACCCGTAACAAATTTTCATTTGACTACTCCCATTTCCTCCAAATACAAGACGTTGCTATGGGTACGCTCATTGGGCCCTAGCTATGCCTGCCTCTTTGTAGGGTACGTCGAACAATCTTTGCTCGAGGCGTACCAGGGCCCTATCCCCAAACTCTACCTCCGCTACATCGATGATTGCATTGGTGCCACCTCCTGCACACACACACACACAACTCACTGACTTCATCCTTTTCACCACTAACTTCCATCCGGCACTCAAATCCACCTGGACCACTTCCGACATTTCCCTACGATTTCCAGACCTCACTATCTCCATCGCAGGTGATAGACTACTGACCGACATCCGCTATAAACCCACTGACTCCCATGGCTATCTGGACTACACTTCTTCCCACCCTGCTTCCTGTAAGGACTCCATCCCCTACTCCCAATTCCTCCGTCTATGCCGCATCTGCACCCAGGATGAGGTGTTCCACACCAGGGCATCGGAGATGTCCTCATTCTTCAGGGAACGGGGGTTCCCCTCTTCTATTATAGATGAGGCTCTCACCAGGATCTCTTCTATACCCTGTAACTCTGCTCTCACTTCCCATCCCCCCACTCGTAACAAGGGCAGAGTCCCCCTTGTCCTCACCTTCCACCCTACCAGCCGTCACATACAACAAATAATCCTCCAACATTTTTGCCACCTCCAACGGGATCCCACCACCGGCCACATCTTCCCATCTCCTCCCCTGTCTGCTTTCCGCAGAGACCGCTCCCTCCGTAACTCCCTGGTCAATTCGTCCCTTCCCACCCAAACCACCCCCTCTCCTGGCACTTTCCCTTGCAACCGCAGGAAATGCTACACTTGTCGCTTTACCTTCCCCCTTGACTCCATTCAAGGACCCAAGCAGTCTTTCCAGGTGAGGCAGAGGTTCACCTGCACATCCTCCAACCTCATCTATTGCATCTGCTGCTCTAGGTGTCAGCTGCTCTACATCGGTGAGACCAAGCGTAGGCTTGGCGATCGCTTGGGCTTGGAAAAAAGAAATATTACTGTACCTAGGTACACGTGACAATAAAGTACATTAACTGAAATCAACAGTTTAAAGCCATGTGAATTAGTGTGCATAAGTTTCCAGTTAGAATTATAGTTTCATGCAGCATGGAAACAGGCCCATCGGCTCAACTGGTCCATGCCGACCAAGATGACCCATCTAAGCTAGTCCCACTTGCCCAATTTTAGCCCATATCCCTCTAAACCTTCCTAACCATGTACCTATCCATTCTCTTCTAAATGGTATTGTACTTGGCTCAACTAACTTCCCTTGCAACTCATTCCATATATCTGCTACCCTCCGTGAAAAAGCTTTCCGCGCATTCCGACTAAATCTTTCCCCTCTCACCTTAAAACAAAGCCTTCTAATTCTTGATTCCCCGACCCTATCTATTCTATATCTCAGGGACCTTAGCATTAGGGGGGGAATTCAGACAGCATTCTCTGCTCTGATTTTTGAACCTTCATAATTGCAATACATGCATATTATGGATTGGACTCGGTTGTGATCTTGCTCACAGTTAATTATACATTAAAACTTATTTTCCCTCAAATAATAGAAGCACAAAAGAGGCTGTGATAAAAATGGCTTCTGGATATCCATATTTCACTTTGAAAATAGAATATCGAATAATAAAACAACACGGGAGCAGGCCCAACAGCGCTCGACATCTTTGCTGATTATGATGTCAAATTGAACTAATCCCTTCTGGCTGTACATGATCCATATCCTTCAATTATCTACGTATTCATGAGCATATCTAAAAGCCTCTTAAATGCCACCATTGTATTTGTTTCCACTTCATTTCAGGTATCTGCCACTCGGTAAAAAAAATAATAACCCCGCCCAAAATTTCTCCATTAATATTTGATGTTTCCACCCTTGGGGAAATGATTTTGTCTATCAACTCTAATAATGCTTTTCAGAAATTGTGTTAACTTCTATTAGTCTCACATCAGCCTCTGATGGTCCAAAGAAAACAATCCAAGATTATCCAACCTCCGCTTTTAGATAATACCCTTTAGTTTAGGCTGTGTTCCACTAAAACTATACTGCACTCTCTCCAATGCTTCCACATCCTTCCTGTAAAAGGGTGACCAGAACTGCGCTTACTCCATATGCAGCTGAACCAAAGTTTTATAAAGATTTAAACTCTGTGCCCCAACCAATGAAGGCAAGCATACCACATGCCTTCTTTACCACTATATTCCTGAGATACCACTTTCAGGGAGCAATGGACTTGGACCTCTGTAAATCAATGCATCAGACTGTCAATAACTGATATTTTCTCCGTGTATATGACCGCCAACAATGCAACACACTTCCCAGGAATAAACTCCATCTGACATTTCTCCAACCATATCTGTAATTGATCTTTATCCTGCTGTATGCATTGATAGCTTTCTTCCCTGTCCACAAATCAACCAATTTTTGAGTCCTCTACATTTTCATTCAAGTCGTATCTTGTCAAATACCTTATTTAAAGTCCATATAACATACATATTTCATAAATCACCAATGTCACCTCGTCATAAAACGTACTCATTTGTAAGACATATATTGCCCTGCGCAAAACAATACTGACTATCCCTAATTTGGACAATACACTTCCAAAATATAGGTAAATCCTATCTGTACGAATCCTCTGAACTGACTGGCATGTAATTTCCTGCATTATCCCTATTTACCTCAAACTAAGAACAACATTGGCTCCACCTGTGGCTAATGAGGATACAAATCTATTTATGAGAGCTCCAGCAATTCTCTCTCCTGCCTATCCCAATAATTAGTGATGGATTTGACCAGGCCCTTGGGACTAATCCACCTTTATGCTCTTCACCACATTTTAAATCTTGAATCACTCTTACTGTACTATAACCACACTCCACACTGATTTCTCCCTCCTCCATATCTCCTCCTTAGTGCAAATTATTTCCTCTGACTTCAAACATAAATTCCCTCCTTTATTCGGGAGTTATACTTGTGCTTAATGCATGTATAAAATGATGGGATTCTCTTTAATTTGACTTGCCAATGACATTTCACATGCCCTTCTGGCCCTCCTAATTTCATGCTTGAGTTCTTTCCTGCTTTATATTCCTCAAGGGCCCTGTCTGATTTTTATATTCCTAAACCTTTCTTATGCTTTGTTTTTCTTTTTGAACAAATGTTATCCATGTAAATAACTCATTCTAAGCTTACCCCCAGTCTAGTTTCAGTCAAGAAAATACTGAGTCAAGCACTTGCACATCTAACCTTTATTTTGGAAAAACACAATCACAGTTCCCCTCTACTGTACCCAACCACCGTGGGTTCGATCCTTGTATCTGCTTGGCCAAGCCCGTCTAGCCTCGTGCAAGCAGAGACACTCCAAAAGGTCATGCAGTCCTAAGCATTCTCCCAGAAGATCGACACAGGACCTTATGGGAGCTACCTTTTATAGGTCCCCAAACCTTGAGGGGCCGAACCACCTGGTGGTGGTCTCCATACAGTCCAATAACAGATATCGATTAACACAGTACATGATAGACATTTCCCTAACCCAATAATACAGTAACTAATACAATGTATCTGACAATGTTTCTAGATGCAAGTTAACAGAGATGAATTATGCAACATGTGCCTAGATGATCAAGAAACCCAGGCAAGGCTCAACACTTAACCCAATCAACATCTAGCAAAGTAAAGCTTTGCAACAATATTTACAATGTGTAATTTGCATTTACCCAATCTGTTTCATGCAATTTACACCTAATTGTAAGAATCTGCAGATGTCCCATTCTTTCCCTGCAACTCTTATCTAGTCTCCAGACAAGCTGGCACCATTATGCAGCTTGTCCAATTTCTGCAGAAGGCACATTTAAATTGACCAAATGGCCTAACAGCACAGAAGCCTTTACTCAATTTTAGTGTCCTGGCATCTCCAATTTGGCCAGAATTAACATTCATGTTTCCCATACCTTGCCGTCATTGTTCCTCCTTCTTGTTGGAACATTGCCTCCTGGCCTCTGATCAGCTCATCTTTAAACAACTCCCATGTGTCAGATTTGGACTTACTCAATAACAATTGCTCCCAATTTGCTCTCCTTAGCTCTTGCCTACTTTAGGTTAGTTTAGTTTGGAGTTACAGTGCGGAAACAGGCCCTTCGGCCCACCGACTCCGCAACGACCAGTGATCCCTGCACATTAACACTCTCCTACACCAACTAGGGACAATTTTTACATTTACCAAGCCAATTAACCTACAAACTTGTACCTCTTTGGAGTGTGGGAGGAAACCAAAGATCTCTGAGAAAACTCACGCAGGTCACGAGGAGAACGTACAAACTCCGTACAGACAGCACCCGTAGTCGGGATGGAACCCGGGTCTCCGGCGCTGCGTTCGCTGTAAGGCAGCAACTCTACCACTGCGCCACCGTGTTGTAATGTTGTAATTTGTCCTCCTCTAATATAGTACTTTCCCCCAAGGTCCAGACTGATTCATAACGATCTTAAAACTTGAGGATTTACATTATCATTTGAAGAGGAGGCGGGAACAAGCATGAGATTACCGAATATGTAATTGATACACAGGAACCTAATCACTAACATTTCTGGACCATGACAGTCAAGGCTGAAGATTGAGGCACTTATTAAACCAAAACAAACCAGATCAAGTTTAAATATCAATAGATTAAACACAGAAGTGTTAACCAAATTAAATAACAATTTATATCTGGATGGGAGGGTGGCGCCTAACGGCAGCGGCTCGACTACAGTCGTCTGTCTTTTTTTATTTTTGTCTTGTTAAGTGTATGTCTTGAGCTAGTTTTTATTATTTATTTCTTTAGCTGTGTATATGTGGGGGGTGGGGGGGGGGCTGTGGGGAGGAACCGTTTAATCTCTTCCCTGTACGGGGACCCGACTTTTTCCCTGTCGGGTCTCCGATGTCGTTGGGCCTAACATCGAGGAGCCGGCGGTGGCCTCCGGGCTGAGGGCTCCAGTCGCGGAGCCTGCGGAACTGACATTGCGGAGCTGGCCGTCTTCGGAGCGGGAAGAGCAGTGGTGGCGCACGGCTGCGACCCGACTTCGGAGCTTCGGAGACTCCGGCCGCAGGCCCGGTGGACAGGAACATCGTGAGCTCGCAGTTCCCGGGTGGGAGACCGCTTTTCCGAGCTCCGCAACGGCAACTTCTCCCGCTGGAATCGCGGGGTTTAAAGGACACGGAGCCGGGGCCCAACATCGCCCGGCGTGGCTTAAATGGCCACAGGACTTACCATGGTCCGCCGGGGGCTTAACATCGGAGCCCCAGTTTGCCTCGACGCTGCAGTTGGACTGCTGGACCGCAGGAGAAGAACAAAGGGAAGAGATAAGACTTTGCCTTCCATCACAGTGAGGAGGTGTTGGAGACTCACTGTGATGGATGTTTATGTAAACTGTGTTAAGTGTGGGTCTTGGTTTTTTTTGTAATGTAAAAACTGTAGAAAATGCAATTTCGTTCAAACCAAGTTGTTTGATTGACAATAAAAGGCATTATATTCTATTCTATTCTATATCTAATTCTGAAATTGAATCCCATTAGTAGGTTTTGGTGATAATGGTCTAGATGTGTTTGAATTATTTCTTGAATAATGAATACTGTTGATCTATGACATGATCTTACTCTGTGAATAATCGTCCCCTACATGCAAGTTTGACTTTATATATTTGTGCCTAATATGTTTCCAGCTATCTGTGAGCAGAAATGTTTGTTTGGAAGTAAATGCATCAGGCCGAACGTGTGTGCCTGCAGGAGAGGATACATAGGATTAGCCTGTGCAAGAAAGGTAAAGCCCAAAATCATATAATTAACAATTGTTTTAGATACGATTATGTTTGGAATATCTGTAATATTGATCTGTTAACATTTTGGGGATCTCCTAAATTCAAAAATACATTCATTTATAGAAATGTTTAATAGTCTAATTTACTATTATCGAACTTTTCAAAGACTTTATATGTATATTAAGGGAAAAGGGGTAACCCAAAGAATGGGACCCCTCAGAAACCAAAGTGGTCATCAATGTGTGGAGCCGCAGAAGAAGACCAAAGTCCTCAATGAGTATTTATTTTTCTGTTTTTACCATGGAGAAAATCATGAAGCCTAAGGAACTTTGGAATGTTAATGGAAATATCTTGAAGACAATGTATTACAGTTGAGGTGTGGGCATCCTACGATATATGAATTGTTAGACAATTCTCCCAGGCCTGTCCAGATATATTCAAGGACACTGTGCGGAGCTAGAGAAGAAACTGCAGGAGTCCTGGCTGAGATATAAATAAATCATTGTTGACCATGGATGACGTGGTGGAAGACTGGAGGATGGCTAATGTTGTGCCTCTATTTAAGAAGCCCTGCAAATTCTGGGAACTATTAACCAGTAAGTCTATCATCCATGGTGGGAAGGTTACTGGGATGAGGTATGCATGAATTTGGAAAGAAAGGAGTTGATTATGGATAGTTTGCTTGGATTTATGTGTAGGTCTGTAGTAGCCTATAGGGACTTCAGCAAGGCCTTAGATAAGGTTCCGCATAATAGGCTGTTCTGGAAGATTAGATCCAGGAGGAGCTAGCTAACTGGATATAGAATTGGCTTTGTGTAAGAAATAGAGGGTGGTAGGAGAAGGTTATTGAACACAGATCTCTAAATAGTGATGTGTGTCAGGGATCAGTACCAGGCCCATTACTGTTTTTCATCTATATCAACGATTTGGATGAGAATGTGAAAGGTAAAACTAGTTAGTTTGCAGATGACACTAAAATAGGTGATATCGTAGACAGTGAATACATTTATCAAAAATTACAGCGGGATTTTGATTAGCTGGGAAAGTGGTCCAAGGAATGGATAATGGAGATTAATTCAGATAGGTGTGAGGTATTGCATTTTGGGAGGTCAAACTAGGGCAGGGCATTGACAGTGAATGGTAGGGCCCTGGGGAGTATTGCAGAGTGGAGTAGATAGGGTAGTGAGGAAGGCCTTTAGACTGCTGGCTTTCATCAGTCATGGAATTAAAATACAGAAGTTAGGGCATTATTTTACAGTTGTACAAGATGTTACTGAAGCTGCACTTGGAGTATTGTGTTCAGGTTTGGACATGCTGCTAAAGGAAAGATGCCAAAGCAGAAAAATGCATGGAAGATTTACGAGGATATTGCTAGGACTTGATGGCTTGAGCTACAGGGAAAGGGTGGGCAGGCTAGTACTGGGAGCACAGGTGACTGAAAGGTGATGTTATAGAGGTATATAAAGTCACAGGGACAATAGAAAGGGTGAATGCATATTGTTTTTCCCAGAGTAGGAGAATCATTAATTAGAGGACATAATTTGAAGGTGAGAGGGGAAAGATTTAAAAAATTGTCCCAAAGGACAACATTGTCCCAAAGGGTTGTGGGTATATGGAACAACCTGGCAGATGATGTAGTTGAGGCCGGTACAATAACAGCATTTAAAAGACATTTGGACAAGTACATACAGTGGCTTGCAAAAGTATTCATACCGCTTGAACTTTTCCACATTTTGTCACATTAGAACCACAAACGTAAATGTATTTTATTGGGATTTTATGTGATAGACCAACACAAAGTGGCGCATAATTGTGAAGTGGAAGGAATATGATACATGGTTTTCAAATTTTTTTACAAATAAAAAACTGAAAAGTGTCACGTGCAAAAGTATTCAGCCCCCTTTACTCTGATACCCCTAAATAAAGTCCAGTGCAACCAATTGCCTTCAGAAGTCACCTAATTAGTAAATAGAGTCCACTTGTGTGTAATCTAATCTCAGTATAAATACAGCTGTTCTGTGAAGGCCTCAGAGGTTTGTTAGAGAACATTAGTGAACAAACAGCATCATGAAGCCCAAGGAACACACCAGACAGGTCAGGGACAAAGTTGTGGAAAAGTTTAAAGCAGGGTTAGGTTATAAACAAATATCCCAAGCTTTGAACATCTCACGGAGCACTGTTCAATCCATCATCCGAAAATGGAAAGAGTATGGCACAACTGCAAACCTACCAAGACATGGCCGTCCACCTAAACTGACAGGCCGGGCAAGGAGAGCATTGATCAGAGAAGCAGCCAAGAGGCCCATGGTAACTCTGGAGGAGCTGCAGAGATCCACAGCTCAGGTGGGAGAATCTGTCCACAGGCCAACTATTAGTCGTGCACTCCACAAATCGGGCCTTTATGGAAGAGTGGCAAGAAGAAAGCCATTGTTGAAAAAAAGCCATAAGAAGTCCCGTTTGCAGTTTGCCACAAGCCATGTGGGGGACACAGCAAACATGTGGAGGAAGGTGCTCTGGTCAGATGAGACCAAAATTGAAGTTTTTGGCCTAAATGCAAAACGCTATGTGTGGCGGAAACCTAACACTGCACATCACCCTGAACACACCATCCCCACTGTGAAACATGGTGGTGGCAGCATCATGTTGTGGGGATGCTTTTCTTCAGCAGGGACAGGGAAGCTAGTCAGAGTTGATGGGAAGATGGATGGAGCCAAATACAGGGCAATCTTGGAAGAAAACCTGTTAGAGTCTGCAAAAGACTTGAGAATGGGGCAGAGGTTCACCTTCCAGCAGGTCAACGACCCTAAACATACAGCCAGAGCTACAATGGAATGGTTTAGATCATAGCATATTCATGTGTTAGAATGGCCCAGTCAAAGTCCAGACCTAAATCCAGTTGATAATCTCTGGCAAGACTTGAAAATTGCTGTTCACAGACACTCTCCATCCAATCTGACTGAGCTTGAGCTATTTTGCAAAGAAGAATGGGCAAACATTTCAGTCTCTAGATGTGCTAAGCTGGTAGAGACATACCGCAAAAGATTTGCAGCTGTAATTGCAGCGAAAGGTGGTTCTACAAAGTATTGACTCAGGGGTGCTGAATACTTTCGCACGCGACACTTTTCAGTTTTTTATTTGTAAAAAAATTTGAAAACCATGTATCATTTTCCTTCCACTTCACAATTATGCACCACTTTGTGTTGGTCTATCACATAAAATCCCAATAAAATACATTTACGTTTGTGGTTGTAACGTGACAAAATGTGGAAAAGTTCAAGGGGTATGAAAACTTTTGCAAGCCACTGTAGATGGGCAATATGGACCAAATTTGGGGAAATGGGAGTGGTTTGGATGGGGCATCTTGATCAGCATGGACGCGTTGGGCATAAGGGCCTATTTTCCTGCTGGATGACTATATGACAGTCCTCTAGACTGGTCCATGCTACACAACATTCATTGAATGTTGTCATCCCAAGCAGAATATAAGGTGCTGTTCCTCCTGTTTTCATATTCACTCTGGCAATGGAGGAGGCCCAGAACAGAAAGATCAGTATGGGAAGAGGAGTTAAAGTTGTTAGCGACCAGGAGATTCAGTAGGTCTTCGCTGACCGAGCGCACGTGTTCAGCGAATCGGTCACAAAGTCTATCCTTGGTTTCGCACATGTATAGGAGGCCACATTGGGAACATAGGATGCAATAGATGAGGTCAGAGGAGGTGCACGTGAACCTCTGTCTCACCTGGTAGCTGGGGCCCTTGGATCGAGTTGAGGGCAGAGGTATAGGGACAAGTGTTACATCTCTTATGGTTGCAGGGGTAAGTACCTGGGGAAGCAGTGGTTTGGGTGGGAAGGGATGAGTGAACTAAGGAGTTGTGGAAGGAGCGGTCTCTGCTGAAGGCGGAAATGGGTGGAGTGGAGATGCGAAGATACGACTTGAGGTGGGATCACGTTGGACATGATCATGTCGGAGTATGGTGTTGGTTGCGGAGGCTGGGTTTCTAGGGTTACTGCCTGACCCGCATCTGCAATTCTTTGTTTCCGTATTATTGGGAGATTACATCCAGATTAGAATGTGTGCTTTTAAAGTTCTTAAGAATTTATGTTGCTTTTGCTTCTATTGTGTGCCATATTTTATCTCCGTAATTAAGAAATAAATTTCATTTCCTTGAATACTGCATGGTTAATATTTAGTTAATCTTTAGTTGTTTAATCACAAAAGAGCTCTAACTGTTAATGTCCTACCAGCAGAGATGTGTCGGCAGGATAGCAACTAATATGTGAGCTGTTCAATTTAAATTCTTTGGCTAGAAATTAGTAGGCAGCTCTATCATTGAAAAGTTATTTAACCCTGCATAGAACAATTTTACTCCTGCTTCAGAGTCCTTTTGCACCTGCAGGGAAATTTATCCCTACCATTTTTCAGCAGGATTTCTTTGTTCCACTTAGCAATTTTTCATGACATAATGTCCCTCAACGGATATTCCTCACAAAACAGAACACAGGTTGTTTTCTAACCTCTGTCACCCAAATGTATTATTTAAAGCGACGGTGCTTTGACCTCCATGAGGTTTCTGCTCTCTTATAGCCTGAAGCACAATCTCTCATTCTCCACAACAGGAGAAAGGAAGACTTAATTTATATTTCCTTCAGTTCACAGGAGCAGATGGAGTAGGAGATTTCCCGGTACAGCAAGCTTTCACAAAATGCCAGTTTTCATAAAATGCATTCAATACCTTTATAAGGATCCTCTTTAAAAAGTTATACCAAAGCACTCGGCTGTAGTACAGATGGTCTATCTGCAGTGGAATTAACTCCTGCCGCATCTTGCTAAGCCGGGCTGTCCGGTCTTGATGATCTCCTGGGTCATACATGCATGTCCCCCCAATAATTGTATTCCACTCATTCAGTAGCTACGGTGCCCGATATTGAAAGTGCGGTTATGTTATGGTATAAAATTGTAAAATTCTGGAAACAATCTGTAAATCAGGGAGTATCTGTGGAAGGAGAAACAGAGTTAACATTTCAGGCCAGTGATTCTCACAACTGGGCGGTCACGGTGGCTCAGCAGTAGAGTTGCTGCCTTACAGCGAATGCAGCGCCGGAGACCGGGGTTCGATCCCGACTATGGGTTCTGTCTGTACGGAGTTTGTACGTTCTCCCCATGACCTGCGTGGGTTTTCTCTGAGATATTCGGTTTACTCCCACCCTCCAAATACGTACAGGTTTTTAGGTTAATTGGCTTGGTAAATATAAAAATTGTACCTAGTGGGCGTAGGATGGTGTTAATATGCGAGGATCGCTGGTCGGCGCGGACCCAGTGGGCCGAAGGGGCTGTTTCCGCGCTGTATCTCTAAACTAAACTAAACTAAACAGGGGAAGAGATAAAACAAATTCATTGCAAGTTACACAGAAGGTGTCCTGGAACACAATTAACATTCCCATTCTGACAAATGGTGTTTGATATCAGATTCTTAGCATTTGCAGATGTTTGCTCTAGTTTACTGTTATATAATGGTAACGCCTTTTAAGAGCCATGTGGAAAGTTAACACCTTCTGTGCTACATTGTAAAAGTTGTCAAAATAGGGACATTTCATGGGGAACACCTGGCTAAACGTTAGGCCACTTTCAATGGTACACAGGGAAAATCAGCAATGCCGCTCTGTGAAATTCACAAAGTTGTCTTTGTCCCTACAACTTTCACAAACAGCTTAAGGGAACAGGAAACAATATTTTAAAGTACAGAGCAATTTCCAAGCTAATCTGTGATTGTTGCTGCTTTCAAATAGTGAGCAGCATCGACTCAAGAAGAAATTGGCAAGGCTGAGCACGACGTACAGCCTGGAATTTGGAAACCGTTATCCACAAACCTAACACCTGATGGCTGTTTTGTCCATTGCAGCAAGTTTGAATGTAGAAATTGGTTTTAATCTTCTTGGGCAACATTTTCGCTCAGAAGATAGAAACAGAAAATAGGTGCAAGAGTAGGCCATTCGGCTCTTCGAGCCAGCACCGCCATTCAATATGATCATGGCTGATCATCCAGAATCAGTACCCCGTTCCTGCTTTCTCCCTATATCCCTTGATACCATTAGCCCCAATGTTAAGATAGTCTATATCTAAAAAGATCTGCTAGAGGAAGTTATAAAAGAGGATAAAGTTACGACTTTCAAAAAACATTTGGACAGATATATGGATTGGAGGGGTGTAGAAAGCTATAGGCCAAATGCAGGCAAGTGGGACTCACCCCATATCCCACCTTGGCTGGTATGGACAAGGTCAGCTGACAGGCCTGTTTTTGTGCTGCATTGCTCTTGGGCTCTATAAAACCATTGTGAATCAGCACCAAATGCGGGCACCTGATAATCTGCTGATCCAGATTAAATTGAAAAGAAAGCATCAAATACTCATGGGAGATGTTTATAACTAAGCACGTTGTTTAATCCAGTTTAATAATGTACAAGTTAATATATACTATCCCGTGCTGTCCCTCCAACTCTGTGGGAAACATCTGAGGGAAATGTATACCACTATGCCCAAATAATAGTTTAGTTTAGTTTATTTTTGCCACATGCACTGAGGTACAGTGAAAAGCTTTTTGTTCTGTGCTCTCCAGTCTACGAAAAGACTATACATGATTACAATCACCGTCCACAGTGTACTGATACAGAATATAGGGTATAACATTTAGGGCAAGATAAAGTTCATTAAAGATATACACAAAACCGCTAGAGTAACTCAGCGGGTCAGGCAGCATCTCTGGAGAAAAAGGATAGGTCCCGACCAGAGACGTCACCAATCCTTTTTCTCCAGAGATGCTGCCTGACCCGCTGAGTTACTCCAGCACTCTGTGTCTTCTCTTTGGTATAAAACAGCAACCGCAGTTCTTTGTTTCTCCATTTAAAGATAGTTCAAATGTCTCCATTGAGGTTGATGGGAGGTAAGGAAAGCATTCCATCAATAGGAAAAAAATAAGTCGAACTAATAAAAGTATGAATTAGGATTCACTTCACTGAACTCTGTCTATTTAGCACCCAAATTGATTTTACAGTCTGTAAGTTTACCATGCCAGTTATTAAAACTGAGTCCCTTTTAATAGCACTCAAGCCTGTTCTCAAAGGGTTGTTCAGAGTTGTTACCATGCCAACATAAACATGTAACATCCTGCTTTGATATAATGCAAAATCTAGTTTGATTCATACCACTGTATTTTCCATCCATTGCAGCTTCCAGTTGGACGGGGATGATAAGGTGAAAGTGTTACAACTGGTTCTTCTGACCTGTGAGCAGTTATCACAGTGGATCACGCATTCACAGAGCTGCATGGTGAAATGATGTGAGGAATGCGTCACGGCCTGTATATATTCACAACAATACATCTTAAAGAAGTGATTTTAACCTTCCCCGAAAAATTATATTGCCATATAACTGAAATGTTAATTGCAGGAAACAAAGATGTTGCTGTAAGTTATTGCATAATTTATATATAATCAATTAAATATAATTTTGAAGTCATTTTACAGGATGGTAGACTGTACCTTTTTGGTCCCAGTGTTCCCCTGTAGTTTGACTACCTCATAGACATGAAATCTTGTTTTCTCATGGGACCTACGCTCTCTGCTAAGACAGTTAAAGTCCACACTGCAGTGTTTGCAAGCTGAATCTCACAGCATATGACCCTTGACTACAGTTATGTATTGCAATATCACGTTATTCTCTGCTTTTATTTCAATGATGCTAATATTTTGGAACCCCTTGCCGATGTTTATTCCAATTGGAAAAAAAACAATATTGTGGTAAAAGTCCATGTTTTGTCATTCTCATTGCGTGTATTGCTAATGAAAAATCTAGAGATTGTTAATCCTCATCACACAACTCTATAATTTGGCCACAATTGACAATTAGAGATAGAAAGATGATTAAACGGGCAAATTGGAATGTCTGAATTAATAAGAGTGATGAATATAAGATTAACCTATTGTTGCACAGTTTTGCATCTTCCCCATGTCTCAGTTTGTCCAGGACTGCGCAGTGCTACAGTGCAAAATGTTCCTCTCCCTACTACTGACATCCCTCAGTTTAATGTGGCAAAAAAATGTTCATGAAAACTAAGTCCCTGTACTCGCTGATTGCAGTTCATTCTTTGAAGAAAGCAATTGTATATGACAAGTGAGGATAAAGAAATTTTCATTGGAGCCTTGGAATCCTTTTGAGATGTAAGTAAGATTAAATATTTGTGTCAGACTAAAATCAATTTCTAACAAATGTAAACACAATAATGCATATAATATAAATCACAATATAAATCAAAACAGCTTTTTTTGAATTATTCCTCTTCAAATATCATAACCATTTTACAGCCATATATTTGATAGAAAAGGAGCAGGAAAAATACTGCAGTTGGAACAATTAAGTAAATTTTTTGAAGAGCCAACACAGGCACAATAAACTAAAATAAACACTGTGATTGTAATATTCAATCAATTGGTAATCTCAAACCAAATATTATGCACGGTTTCATACAGGGCCTAGTTATTTCTAGTCCTGAATTAAAGGAACATATAAGAGCTTACATTGGGACTCATAATAGCAATGCAGGTCACAGCCAGACATCAGAGTGAATGTAGGATGATGTTAATTCTCCATCCCTCAGGTCACAGACCCGCCTGTCTGTGACCTGTATTGTTATAACAAGTCCTAATGTAAGCTTGAAGAACAGCAGCACATCTAGCACTGCGCTTTGTTGGAGCATTCTAGACTCAATGTCAAATTCAACAATTACAAATACCTTTTCATATCAGAACAGTCCAGTTCAATTGTGGGTTACCCATCTCTGAAACATACTTAGACACAAAATGCTGGAGTAACTCAGCGGGACAGGCAGCATCTCTGGAAAGAAGGAATGGGCGACGTTTCGGGTCGAGACCCTTCTTCAGACTGATACTTACCTGTTCTTTCTGCACCTGCATTGACTTGATATACAGGCCATTTCCTACAGCTCTGGCCTTCATTTCACAGGTTTTACAATCAACCAGATTGTTTCAGGAACAATTTATTACCCCAGCACACCTGGCGATCAAAAATATTTCCTGTGGCTTCATCCTCTCTGTAATTAAAATGGACTTTCCTACTCCTCCTCTAGACCTCCTTGCCTGTGAATATGAATGAATGAATATAACTTTAATTGTCATTCAGGTATACACATAGACACAGTGCACATTGAACAAAATTCCGTTGCATTGACTCTTCAAAGTAACAGCGATCAGTAAAAGTGTCCATAAAAAGTGCTTCATGTGCATAGTTAAAAAAGGAAAGTTTTTAAAAGTGGCAATGTATAAGAAAGTTTTTTGCATTGGTTTGACTGTGAGTTCAATAATCTTATGGCCTGGGGGATGAAGCTGTTGCAGAACCTGGTTGTCCGGCCCTTCATGCTGCGGTACCTCCTCCCAGAGTTCAGCAGTGTAAACAGTCCATATTGTGGGTGTGTGGGGGCTCTGGTAATGCCCTTAGCTCTTGACAGACAGCGTTTGTAACCAATGTCCATGATGGAGGGAAGAGAAGTCCCAATGATTTTTTCCGCTGTCCTCACCACTCTCTGAAGGCACTTCCAGTCCGCAGCTGTACAGCCGCCACACCACATAGAGATGCAGCTGGTCATGACTGATTCAATGGTGCTTCTGTAGAATGTGGTGAGGATGGGAGGGTGGAGGTGTGATCTTCTCATCCTGCGGAGGAAGTACAAACGCTGCTGTGCCCGTTTTACCAGAGATGTGATGTTTGTAGTCCAAGTTAAGGTATCCGTAATATGCACACCCAGGAACTTGATGCTTTTCACCTGCTCCACTGCTAAGTTGTTGATGCACAGCGGAGTGTGACTGGGATGATTTTTCTTTCTGAAGTCGACGACCATCTCCTTGGTTTTGTCCACATTTAGGAGAAGGTTGTTCCTGCTGCACCAGCTCACCGGCTGCTCCACCTCCTCTCTGTATGCCTGGTCGTCGTTGTTCCGGATGAGGCCCACTACTGTTGTGTCATCCGCGTATTTGATGATATGGTTAGTAGTGGACTTGGCGACACAGTCATGTGTCATCAATGTGAAGAGCAGCGGACTCAGGACACAGCCCTGAGGGGAGCCGGTGCTCAGTGTGATGACCGAGGAGGTGTTCTTCCCCACCCGCACAGACTGGGGTCTTTCAGAAAGGAAATCCAGGATCCAGTTGCATAGTGTGGTATTGAATCCTAGGGGTGCCAGTTTGCTCACCAAATGCTGGGGGATTATCGTATTGAATGCTGAGCTGAAGTCAACAAACAGCATCCGCACGTTGGTGTTCTTCTCCTCCAGGTGTTGTAGGCTCAGGTGGACTGCAGAGGCGATAGCATCCTCTGTGGAGTGGTTCGGGCGATAAGCAAACTGGAACGGGTCAAAGCTGGGGGGTAGCTTAGAGACCATGTGCTGCTTAATAAGCCTCTCAAAGCACTTCATTATTATTGGTGTGTGGATCTATTATCTGCCAGGCTTTGTCCTGTTCCTCCTCTCTTCCAGCTTTCTTTGCCCCCCCCCCAAATTACAATCAGTCTTAAGAAGGGTCCCAACCTGAAAGTCAGCGGGACAGGCAGCCTGTGTTTTCCTGAGATGTTGCCTACTCCAGCACACTGTCTTCTTTTGTAAACCAGCTTTGCAGTTCCTTGTTTCTTATTTGCTTTCTTTATTTCCTAATTGTAAACCAGGGTCTTTGATCTAAGAACGTTAACTCTTTCCACAGATGCTGCTTGACCCGCTGAATCTTTCCAACATTTTCTGTTTTTATTTCGGATTTCTAACAACTGCAATCTTTTGATTTTCATTCAGCTGCACAAAGTTTAATTTTAAAATTTCGCCTTTCACTTTTGATTCTGAAAAAAAAACACGTTTTTATTCCATTAATTAACGCAAATGTAAAGTATGGGTGCTTACAAATCTGTTACTGGCCACAAGTCTGAGACACTGAATTAAAGGAATATTGGCAACTCCTTATAAAGTAACATGACATAAAGTGTAAGTTAAGAAAAAATTCTTAATAGGGTAGATAGAGCAATAGCATTGCTATACTGAGTTTTTCCCCAATAAAAAAAAATGCTATTTTTAAACCTTTACATTGAAATTGTCTACATAGTTTGTTACACGAGGAGAATTGGAACCAAGCTCTAATTGTATCCTAGTGTTCAGCTTACATTTATTCAGAGCAGAAAATTGCACAATCTTATACATTTAATGGTCAATCCATCAATATTCAGCAGCAACTGTGGAGACAAACAATGCATGGACATTTTTTTCCCATAAATTCCACTCTTTTATAACAAACTAACTTATTGGTTTAATGAAAATATTCATTTTATGAAAATGTTTTTGTACAATTTGCTGATGTACAGTATATAAAACAAGAAATTGAGTATATCCATAATCATAATGTTTAAAACCAAATTTGTAATATTTCTAGTTAATTTGTGAAAACTAATATTGTGATGTATATAGACAGTGCTCAAATGGATTTACCATACATGTAATTATATAAAATGTTCATAAAAACAACCTAAAGTATTATTTTGGTCTTTTTGTGCCATCAAAAAGTATTGGTTATGCTGGTACACCACGTTTGGAGTTCTGGTTGCTGCATTACTGGAAGAACGTGGAAGCTTTGGAGAGGGTTCAAAAGAAGGTTTATCATGACGCTGCATGGATTAGAGGGTATTAGTTATCAGGAGATTATGTCCTAGCTTGCATTGTTTTCTCTAGAGCATAGGGAAATCCTACAGATGTTCATGCACAGACCTGGCAGGCTGTCAGAATCCTTTTCCCACAATGAGAACATCGCTCTGAGATGTGAGGGGGATGTTTAAAGGACATACAGTATGCGGGGCAATTTTTTTACATGCAGTCGTAGGTTCCAGGAACGTGTTGCTAGGGACGCTGGTGGAAATAGATACGATAGTAACTTCTACAGGGCTTTCAGATAGGCACATAAATCTGTGAGTAATGGAAGGATATGGATTATTTGCAAGCGGAAGGTATTAATTCAATTTGGCATTATGTTCAACACAGACATTTGTAGACTCAAGGATCCATTCTTGTGCAGTACTGTTCTGTGTTCTATCTGAATAGAGAGGTTCCTCTGAGGCAATGAAGCAAGACTCCAGGAGATGACAATAGCCCATTCCTCATAATTGCATCAGTGGCCAACAATTTAGCTTGGTATAATTGGAAATGCCCTGCTCACTCAGGAGCTTGTTAAAGTACTGCAGCAAATCTATTTCCACCACTATGCAATATTCTATTCCAGCAGCAATAACCACTTCAATACTCTCCCAATTACAATTTGAGGAGAAAATTGGACATGAATGACGAGCAGATATACTGTATTGTGCCCTTGAAGATAGAACTGCTAACTGCATCAATTTGCTTTCCAGAAGGCAGGGTAAAGTTTATGTTTTACCAAGACTGCAGCCTTCAGTTCCAAAATATTTAAATATCAATGGAAATATAGTTATAAATTAATTGATAAATTAAAGGAGAAGGATATAACATTATGTACATAATTTGCACTGAGCTATAATTCGGACAGATTGTCACTTTCTGACAGTCTATACATGCTGTAATTACCGTGGGGAAGAGGTGAAGATAAAAGCTGAGCTAGGCTGAAAATAGAGCTTATGTACTAAATTATTGCGTTGGGTGCTGGCTGGTGCTTACTGAACTATGGCAGAATTCTCTGCTTCACAAGAAAAACAACCACAAAGAGCTGAGTCCAAATTTTCCATAATACTGACTTTGCAATTTGCAATTGTAATGGTTTGCTTTGGAGTTTGTGATGAATGGGCTAAGGAAAATAGGAGTGGACATGAAAACGAACTGAGGTTAGCTTGGTCAGCATTCAGGGCAACATCACATTACTGTTTTCCACTTTACCATTAGATTCAAATATTGAAGAGTGCGAAAAAGAGTTTTGACTGTTTCCCAATACTTCACATCAGTAGACAATAGTCTTAAGTCGGTAACACTGTTGGCAGCAGATCCTGAATTTTTCTCTGGCATTAATTGTAGCCTATGGGCTTCAAAGAAACGCTGAAAAATCATGTCTTCGGAGTTCAGTGCAGCAAATATCAATAAACAAATTTCAGCCTGAGGAAAGAAAACATCAGGCAGACACTCCAGTGCATGATAGAGAACATGAGGTTGAGATTTCAATGTTTTCATCGCTCCCTCCTTTCCCAATTCAAAACTGAATATTCAGTTTATTTGTTAGCAGGACTATTCTCACAAATGATACCGATAGAATTGGCTCAATAGTGGCATCTAAGATGCTTTTAAATAGCCACATGTATAAAATTATGAGAGGAATAGATCGGGTAGATGCACAGAGTTTCTTGCCCAGAATAGGTGAATCGAGGACCAGAGGACATAGGTTTAAGGTGAAGGGGAAAAGGTTTAATAGGAATCTGAGGGGTAACTTTTTCACACAAAGGGTGGTGGGTGTATGGAACAAGTTGCCAATAGGTAGTTGAGGCTTGGACAAGAAACAGTTAGACAGGTACATGGATAGGACAGGTTTGGAGGGATATGAACCAAATGCGGGCAGGTGGGATTGGTGTAGCTGGGTCATGTTGGCTAGTGTGGGCAAGTTGGGCTGAAAGCCCTGTTTCCACACTGTATCACTCTATGATTCTATGGATATGCAGGGAATGGAAGGATTTAGATCACATGCAGGCAGAGGAAATTAATTTAAGTTGGCATCATGTTTGGCACTGACATTATGAGCCAAAGAACCTGTTCCAATGTGGTACAGTTCTATGTTCACTATGTAATCATTGTTTGAAAAGTGCATGGCAAGTCACCCTCTGCTTGCTGGGCCATTTGGGAAGACAGATATCAATTAACCACATTACTGTAGTGTTTCAGTCATGGATCCCGGCAGGTCTTAATTAAAGCCAATGGGTTTTCATGCAGAAGTTGCATGGTTTTATTTTAAAATAATTTTAGATTAATTAAATGAATATGAAGTCCCCTGCTTTCTGGATTTTAAATCAGATGATTAGACTAAACTTTTGGATTACAAATCAAATAATGTAATCCCACATAACAAATTACAATTGAATCCACTCAGTCAAAGTACCTCATAAAAGAGAAGAATCGAACAACTATAAGAAAGGATGCAGAATCACGATGAATAATAGATGCAGCAGAATTTCCCCATCACTGCGGCAGATAGGTAGCCAGTTTCTGTCTTGTTTGATTATAGCCCTTCAAGATAATGGATCCCAAACACTTAACATGTTTTTGTTAAAATAATGACATTGTATAATAATTGTACATGATGAAAGACATGTGTTTGATTTGGGAATACAGTGGCTTGCAAAAGTATTCATACCCCTTGAACTTTTCCACATTTTGTCACATTATAACCACAAACGTAAATGTATTTTATTGGGATTTTATGTGATAGACCAACACAAAGTGGCGCATAATGGTGAAGTGGAAGGAAAATGATACATGGTTTTCAAATTTTTTTACAAATAAAAAACTGAAAAGTGTCGCGTGCAAAAGTATTCTGCCCCCTTTACTCTGATACCCCTAAATAAAATCCAGTGCAACCAATTGCCTTCAGAAGTCACCTAATTAGTAAATAGAGTCCACTTGTGTGTAATCTAATCTCAGTATAAATACAGCTGTTCTGTGAAGGCCTCAGAGGTTTGTTAGAGAACATTAGTGAACAAACAGCATCATGAAGCCCAAGGAACACACCAGACAGGTCAGGGATAAAGTTGTGGAGAAGTTTAAAGCAGGGTTTGGTTATAAACAAATATCCCAAGCTTTGACATCTCACGGAGCAATGTTCAATCTATCATCCGAAAATGGAAAGAGTATGGCACAACTGCAAACCTACCAAGACATGGCCGTCCACCTAAACTGACAGGCCGGGCAAGGAGAGTATTGATCAGAGAAGCAGCCAAGAGGCCCATAGTAACTCTGGAGGAGCTGCAGATATCCACAGCTCAGGTGGGAGAATCTGTCCACAGGACAACTATTAGTCGTGCACTCCACAAATCGGGCCTTTAAGGAAGAGTGGCAAGAAGAAAGCCATTGTTGAAAAAAAGCCATAAGAAGTCCCGTTTGAAGTTTGCCACAAGCCATGTGGGGGACACAGCAAACATGTGGAGGAAGGTGCTCTGGTCAGATGAGACCAAAATTGAAGTTTTTGGCCTAAATGCAAAACGCTATGTGTGGCAGAAACCTAACACTGCACATCACCCTGAACACACCATCCCCACTGTGAAACATGGTGGTGGCAGCATCATGCTGTGGGGATGCTTTTCTTCAGCAGGGACAGGGAAGCTGGTCAGAGTTGATGGGAAGATGGATGGAGCCAAATACAGGGCAATCTTGGAAGAAAACCTGTTAGAGTCTGCAAAAGACTTGAGACTGGGGCGGAGGTTCACCTTCCAGCAGGACAACGACCCTAAACATACAGCCAGAGCTACAATGGAATGGTTTAGATCAAAGCATATTCATGTGTTAGAATGGCCCAGTCAAAGTCCAGATCTAAATCCAATTGAGAATCTCTGGCAAGACTTGAAAATTGCTGTTCACAGACGCTCTCCATCCAATCTGACTGAGCTTGAGCTATTTTGCAAAGAAGAATGGGCAAAAATTTCAGTCTCTAGATGTGCAAAGCTGGTAGAGACATACCCCAAAAGACTTGCAGCTGTAATTGCAGCGAAAGGTGGTTCTGCAAAGTATTGACTCAGGGGGGCTGAATACTTTTGCACACGACACTTTTCAGTTTTTTATTTGTAAACAAATTTGAAAACCATGTATCATTTTCCTTCCACTTCACAATTATGCACCACTTTGTGTTGGTCTATCACATAAAATCCCAATAAAATACATTTACGTTTGTGGTTGTAACGTGACAAAATGTGGAAAAGTTGAAGGGGTATGAAAACTTTTGCAAGCCACTGTATATTATAACTTGCACAGGTTGAACACCAATTTTCCAGTAAATGATGGTCCACCCACCCCTATAATCCGGACAAAATTTATGGGAGCTCAGTTGAAATTCCCTGAGCGGCCACAGGTGGCATAGCGAGTGGCGAGCGCTCTTTCCGGTCGTGTCCCTTGCTGGTGAAAGAATTATTTGTTTACATCAAAACATTGAAAACCCTCCTTGGCCTTGTCTATTTCTATTTCTATCTCTGTTGGCTCAACTGTGCTCTCAATCTTCTCTCCTAACTGTTTTACAAAGACAATACAGGAAAACCTAATTTTAATGGCCCCCTTGTGGATTTTGGATATAGCGGACAGATCTGCCGACCCATTCCCGGCTCCCACCATCTCTCTGTAAATGGGCCACTGTAAAATGACCTGCCCACCCATCCCTGCCTCCCACCATCACCCCGGCCGTTTACAGCCCCACCTTCCGAGCCCACACCCTACTCGCAAGGTGCACCAACAAGCTCTTCTTCATCCACTGCATGGTCCTGAGGAACAGCTGTTGCTGCGGCTCACGTTGTACCCCTGGGGACAGCGCTTTCTTTGGGCCCCCACCACCGACAGAATGCGCTCGGTCACTGCAGGGCTGCCCCCCCCCCCCCTCCAGCTGCTGTTCCTTGCTGTCGGCAGTGGCTTTATCCGCAACCGGTTCCACCGCTACCTTTTCCTATCGTTCTTTCCAGTCGGCCTCTTCCCCCTTCTCCTCCTCCCGCTGTGGTCCATTTCAAGTAAACCCTTGTTATAACGGACCATAGTAGATGGAGTGGTGTCCGTTATTGCCGATGATGGTTAATAGCACAAAAGGACACAAAATGCTAAAGTAATTCAGCAGGTTAGGACCTCTGGAGAAAATGGATAGGTGACATCAGGCCCCTTCCTCGGACTGGTTCAGTTAGCTAAGTTACTCCAGCACTTTAACACTCGGCACCGATGCCACTGGTCTGTGCCTAGTTCACACGGGTATTGTTGAGACTCGTGTTGTAGCCCCTGGGGACAGCAATTTATTCAGGCCTCTGCTAATGACAGGATGCGCTCAGTCACCATGGGGCTCACTCCCCACTCACCTGCTGTCACCTCCAAGGTACTTCTTCAGCAACTTTAAAGAAGTAGGAGGCAGCTGCGGTGGGGGAGGCAAGAGGCCGACAGGACAGAGCAACAGGAGAAGCAGGCAGCGGAGGTGGCGTGGGGAGCAGCCAAAGCCACTGTTGGCAGCCAAAAACAGCAACAGGTGAGAAACATAGAAACATAGAAAATAGGTGCAGAAGTAGGCCATTCGGCCCTTCGAGCCTGCACCGCCATTCAATATGATCATGGCTAATCATCCAACTCAGTATCCTGTACCTGCTTTCTCTCCATACCCTCTGATCCCTTTAGCCACAAGGGCCACATCTAACTCCCTCTTAAATATAGCCAATGAACTGGCCTCAACTACATTCTGTGGCAGAGAATTCCAGAGATTCACCACTCTCTGTGTAAAAAATGTTTTTCTCATCTCAGTCCTAAAAGATTTCCCCTTTATCCTTAAACTGTGACCCCTTGTTCTGGACTTCCCCAACATCGGGAACAATCTTCCTGCATCTAGCCTGTCCAACCCCTTAAGAATTTTGTAAGTTTCTATAAGATCCCCCCTCAATCCTCTAAATTCTAGCGAGTACAAGCCGAGTCTACCCAGTCTTTCTTCATATGAAAGTCCTGACATCCCAGGAATCAGTCTGGTGAACCTTCTCTGTACTCCCTCTATGGCAAGAATGTTCTTCCTCAGATTAGGAGACCAAAACTGTACGCAATACTCCAGGTGTGGTCTCACTAAGACCCTGTACAACTGCAGTAGAACCTCCCTGCTCCTATACTCAAATCCTTTTGCTATGAATGCTAACAGGCCATTCGCTTTCTTCACTGCCTGCTGCACCTGCATGCCTACTTTCAATGACTGGTATATAATGACACCCAGGTCTCGTTGCATCTCCCCTTTTCCTAATCGGTCACCATTCAGGTAATAGTCTACTTTCCTGTTTTTGCCACCAAAGTGGATAACCTCACATTTATCCACATTATACTGCATCTGCCAAACATTTGCCCACTCACCCAGCCTATCCAAGTCACCTTGCAGTCTCCTAGCATCCTTCTCACAGCTAACACTGCCCCCCAGCTTAGTGTCATCCGCAAACTTGGAGATGTTGCCTTCAATTCCCTCATCCAGTTCATTAATATAAATTGTAAATAGCTGGGGTCCCAGCACTGAGCCTTGCGGTACCCCACTAGTCACTGCCTGCCATTGTGAAAAGGACCCGTTTACTCCTACTCTTTGCTTCCTGTTTGCCAGCCAGTTCTCTATCCACATCAATACTGAACCCCCAATACCGTGTGCTTTAACTTTGTATACTAATCTCTTATGTGGGACCTTGTCGAAAGCCTTCTGAAAGTCCAGATACAACACATCCACTGGTTCTGCCCTATCCACTCTACTAGTTACATCCTCGAAAAATTCTATAAGATTCGTCAGACATGATTTACCTTTCGTAAATCCATGCTGACTTTGTCCAATGATTTCACCACTTTCCAAATGTGCTGCTATCCCATCTGTCTGGCATTCACCCAATCCGTTTCATGCAATTTACACCTAATTGTCAGAATCTGCAGTTGTTCCATTCTCTTCCTGCAACTCTTACAAGCTGCAGCTTGTCCCATTTCTGCAGGAGACACATTTAAATTGACCAAATGGCCTAGCAGCCCAGAATTCTTTACTCCATTTTAGTGTCCTGGCCTCTCCAATTTGGCCAGAATTAATAGTACAACTTGCGAGTCAGGAGTAGGGTTGGAAGACGGGGGTGTAAATGGCCAGGGAGACCGTAGGTGGCAGGGATGTGTTGGCAGATCATTCCATTCACATTCAGTTTATGATTATGGCACTTTGGGGATAAGAGAGGGGTGGCTTTAACATGCCAGTGGTGTATTGCTGTTTCATTATCACATGGCCTCTGTTGGTACGGAAAAATGGATAATCCAGTAAGGCTTGGGAACCGAGGGTGCTGGAAAATGGGTGTTTAACCTGCACAAGACATTGGTGAGGCTACATTTTGGGCTATTTTATTCAATTTTGATCACCCTGTTACAGGAAGGATGTTGTTAAGATGGGAAGGATGTAGAGAAGGTTTACAAGGATGGTGCCAGGACTTGAGGGCCTGAGCTATAGGTTGAGCAGGCTAGGACTTTATTCCTTGGAGCTCAGGAGGATGAGGGGTGATCTTATAGAGGTGAATAAGATCTTGAGAGACATAGATAGGGTAAATACACAGTCTTTTACCCAGAGCAGGGGAATGCAGAATGAACGGACATAGGTTTAAGGTGAGGGAGGAAAGATTTAATAGGAACCTGAGGGGCAACTTTTTTAAACAAAGGGTGGTTGGTATATGGAACAAGCTGCAAGAGGAGGTAGTTGAGGCAGGTATTGTCGCAATGTTTAAAAAACATTCGGACTGGTATATGGATAGGATAGGTTTAAAAGGTTATGGGCCAATTGCAGGCAGGTGGGACTAATGTAGCTGGGCCATGTTGGTTGGCATGGGCAAGTTGGGCCAAAGGGCCTGTTTCCATGCTGTATGACTCTATGACTGTACATCACTAACATTGTCCATGGAAAGATTCAGCGAGGGATCAGTGGTAATTGTGTTTACTCAGTCGGTATTGCAATGGATAATAAGAGGTTGCCAACTCACCATAATGTTTTTAAAATTTGTAAGTTTCATAGGCAACCATGGAAAATCTTCACAGCTTCAATTTTTTTTATTGTTGAAGGTTGGCTTTGCTGACAAATTTTGAACTTGTATTAGTCAATAGCCTCAAGAATAGCAGATATTTTGGGGGAGGTAGCCTTACATGTACTGTCTCATGCCACTGTACATGTTTCAAAACGGTTTACAAGAGATATGGATGTTACGCAGGCAGATAGGAATAATTCAGATAGACAACTTGGTCAACATGGATGAGTTGGATGAGTTAGGCTGACTGGCCTGTTCCCATGCTTTATAAACCTATTACTGTGACTCCATCCAGGATGCCCTCATTTAGCAAATGAAGGCATTATCAAACATGTAAGTTATCAACTTGTTACAAATTGCCTTTGGCACTTTAAGGCAAATGCAAGTGTCTTTCCCCTCTTATGGGATGAAAAGAGATGAACTGATTTATTTAATCTCAGTCCTGATTTTTATGTTCTTTCACGGCAAGTTGACTGGCATCCTTCTTAATAACAATTTAGTTCTGCGATTTTTATGAAACATCACCGCTGAGTATAATTAAGATTTGTTAGCCAATTTGCAATAAAAAATGTCATGACTCAGCAAAATTTAAGGGGCTGTCCCACTGCGGCGACCTAATCCGCGAGTTCAGAAGAGTGTCTTCGACCTTCTAGCTCGAGGGCACTCGCCTGGAAAACCTCGAGCTGGATCGACCGTCAGCGATGAAACCGCAAGCTGGATCGACTGAGCGCACACACACACAAACACATCGCAAAGGCAGGGGCCAGGGAAAGCGGGGGAGCGCTGTCTGAAATTCACACCCGCGATGAAGAGGAAGGTAAAAGGTGGCTGCACAGTGTACGGTAAGTCCTTTAGAGAGCACGGAGGAGAGGGGGGTGAGAAGGGGAGAGAAGGGGGGGGGGAGAGGATGGGGGGAGAGGAGAGGGGGGAGAGAGAAGTGGGGGAGAGAGAAGTGGGGGAGAGAGAGAAGGGGGGGAGAGATAAGGAGGGGGAGAGAAAGGGGGGGAGAGAAGGGGGGGAGATAGGCTGTGGGCCAAGCATCAAAAATGTGTCTAGAAATCCATTTCCGTGACCCACGTAACGGAACTACATGAAATTTTCCACAGATTTAGATGAAATATAATTGAGAAGGAAGTCATAACTCACGGTGCCAAAAGTTGCACATTAATTAATTAAACTAATTAGAAAATGAGAACGGGAAAGTAAGCGCCATCTAGTGTTCAATGCCCATATTACACCATGGGGGGCCTATTTCCGTGTTGCAGTCCATTTAAACTATATACCTATATATATATATATATATATATATATATATATGACGTAAATATGACTGTAATCATATATAATTAAGTATAATTATATTATATAAAAATAATATAATGAATATAATTGTGAGTGTTTTTTGAATGAGACTGCTGCAGAGGTCCTGCTCCTGAACCAGCCTAATTAATGGGTGAGTGCAGTTCTTGTGGGTTCCTCCCTTTACTGAACCCTACTGACTGCCAGTGTGCAGAGTGGGGGTCACGGCCATAGTGGGACTGGGGCAGTGCCAGGCTGGGTGACAGACCTGTAAGAGACCTGTCTTATTTCTAATGTAAATGTCACATCCTGACCAAGAATCGAATGCTCTGATGTTTACTCGATGAGTATTCATTTTAAGCTACAATGAGCCTATATTTATGTTAGATGGTCTGAAGAAGGGTTTCGGCCCGAAACGTTGCCTATTTCCTTCGCTCCATAGATGCTGCTGCACCCGCTGAGTTTCTCCAGCATTTTTGTGTACCTTTGATTTTCCAGCATCTGCAGTTCCTTCTTTAACACGATTCACAAAGTTTGACTGGTTTCACGACTTGGCTGTCCTCTTTGTGTTGCAGCACCTCAGCAGCGACTTTGCTTTCAAGGCTTTGTTCTACCTATCCACTTAGCTGCACATTCTTCAGACTTCTTAATGCTTTTCTCACTAAATTCAATTACCCTGCTGCAAGTTTCCACGACATGTATTCCACAGAACAACAAAGAACCTTCATCGGAATCTCCAGTAAAACAGGCATCAGTAGAAGCACACTCAGCCATCATATGTGCTCCCTGCCTAGCTAGCCTTAAACAAAGCACGTGGTTGGCCAAGTGGCGTCCGACTCAATGTTAAACGTGCTTTGATTGGACTAAAAATACCCCAAACATTTCCGTTTTTTCTCTAATTTAATTTTTTAAATGTGCAAGTTTTGTTCTTGACAAGTTTCAGGGGTGACTTATATAATATTTTTACACAATATGTGAACATTTCATGTAGTTCCGTGAGTTGGGTCACAAAACTGCACAAAAAAGCTCCTCAGCCCACAGCCTAAGAGAAGGGGGGGGGAGAGAAGGGGCGGGGGGGGGATAAAGGGTGGAGACACTTTAAAGAAGTCAGACAACGTTTAATAAAGTTTAGCGGGCATTTAACCGACCGGTAGGTATTCCTTGGTCCTGAAAACTCCAATGAGCCAATTAAAATGCCCGGTCAGCGAAGGAGATTGCCTACGGCTGCCCTCGACTGCCTATAACTACATAGTGACCCCACTGCACTGCACTACAAGTTCAAAAGAACCATGCCGACCAATTTTATATTCGCGGAAAAATTTTCAACATGCTGAAAAATTTTCCGCGACCTAGCTGAGGCCGCGAGTATGCGGGAACTTCCCTCGAGCATGAAGGAGAGTTCCAGTGACCTCATAGAAACTCCTAGGACCACGTGTCAACCATGCTGCGAGTTTGAGTCGAGGGCAAACTCTTCTAAACTCACAGATTAAGTTGCCGCAGTGGGACAGCCCCTTTACTGTCAAGAGATATAAACAAATTACAGTTATATTCTGTTCCACATACATCAGGTCTATTATGTACGCTATCCTAGCAATGTTTTTGCACAGTTGAATGCTTTGATAATATTTTTGGGTGGGATTTGCCAGACCAACATGAGAGCCTCTTGTTTCTCTTTAAATGCTGACATCAATTTACCATTCTAATAGATGGCAGCTGCAGCATTAGAGTATCACCTCAGTGATACACTGGAGCTTCAGCCAAGATTAAGTGCACACGTTCTTGGGTAGGGCTTGAACAAACAATCTTCTGCCTCAGGGACAACTGCATAATCAATCAACCCCAGATAAGCTTAAGGTTTTATGTGGTTTATCTCTATTAAAGGTGAACTTACTATTTAATCAGATCATGTGGCAATTAGATCCACAACATTAAATGTTATGGCCAGGCTTTGATCCCAAGTTATAGCTTGAGATGTTGTTAGTGCTCAGCAAACTGCTGGCTCACTTTATTTGGGCAGTGGTGTATAATGTAATTCACTGCCTGCTTTCCACAACCATGGTTATGTAAATAGATTAATTTGAAGTGCCTGTGAAGGTAGACCTTTCTGCTAAGAGTGGTCTATTACCATACTGCATTTCGTTGTACTGTACTTGTACTATGTGCAATGACAATAAAGTTGAATCTAATCTAATCTAATCTAATATTCTCCACAGCAGATCTGTGCTTGGTGGTACTTTCACAGATGGCTGTTGAACTATCCCAGCATTGCTTCCAATTGGCCTCACTTAAATGTTACGTTATCAATGGTGTTGACAAATCCCATTGTGGATCTAAGGTTTTGCTTTGCACAAATGCAATCCATTGTTCTCACTGTTTGTATATCTTTGTGGATCGAAGTGCAATGCCACACAGTTTCAGTTCACAACCATCAGATAGTTTCCATTGCAGCATAAAATGGGGAAGTTTAACATCGTCACAAGAATGCTCCCTGCCTGCTGGGATTCCGTGTTCAACCATCAGCAGGACTGGGTGTCTGGGCTGCCTGACATTTAAAAAATTATGGCATTTGAACAATTACCCATGAAAAAATGTTTCAATATTTCATGTTAATTTGAGCATTAACATTAAGAAGTAATCCCTCCACAACCACTTTGATAAAGCAGCAATTAAGCACGTCAGGGAGATGACAAGATGAAATTTGAAAACCTATTTGACAAAAAACATAATATATTGTTCCTATTGCCTTGTCTTGAAATACACACTGGAGATCTACAAAGTATGAAAGATGGAATAGATTGTCACAGTAAATTGCAATTCACCACATTTAGTTTATATCTGATGTTGATTATTCTATTGCTTGTTTTAGTAGTTTAGTTTCATCTTGTCCATGATCTGTCATGAGCCGCCATTATTGCCACCAACTCTTAAAGTTCATATAGCTGCCCCGCTCAATTGAGTCCACTTGGAACTGTGCACCTCAGGTTATTAACTTAACCCAAATCTTCGGGTGAATGAGTTATCCTCAGTACATTTCTCTCTTGATTAGCCCACTAGTAATAGGCACCACTCCAACAGTAAAAAATAAAAGTGGGATTAATGTTTTGGCAACAACCAACCAAGGCTGTCAGTGACTAAAATGTTATCACTTGGCTTTAAGTATATTATGTATTAAATGTTAAGCATAATGGAAACATAGTTAAAACAATCTACCCTTGAATGGTCAGGATGATCTAGCACCACCTATTCTCCTACTCCTTCAGTTCAGTTGTTTAGTTTATTGTCACTTGTGCTGAGGTACAGTGAAAAACGTTTGTTGCGTGCTATCCAGTCAGCAAAAAGACAAAACATGATTATAATCGAGCCATTTAGTGTATAGATACATGATAAGGGAATAACGTTTATTGCCAGGTAAAGACAGCAAAGTCCGATCAAGGATAGTCTGTGGGTCACCAATGAGGAAGATAGTAGATTTATTTGGCATTCCCTCATGCTTCCACTCTGGTTTGGGGGTTTGTGAGGTGGCTGATGAATTCAACGTAGGAGCCGCACTCTTTCACAAAAGAGGCGGCAGGAAGTGGATGACGGGAAAGGCAGATAAATGGATTTTAGGGTGAAACATTCCTAGAGCCTCAGTGTGTTTCCCCAGTGCATGGACTCATTGTCCTCACATCCATTTCAAATGCTCTTTCTCCACCTGAGTAGCAATGAGCCAGAGATTCCCCCAAAATAATTTCTTTTCAAGGAAGTTTTGAGCACATCGTTCAATCTCGTTACTCTATTTGCCTACAATTTCCTTGCAATTTGTAGAGTGATGATTCAGAGATCTAACATTGGACATGTGAATCGCAATCACAATCAGAATAAACTTTATTAGCCAAGTATGTTTTGCAACATACGAGGACTTTAATTTGCCAAGTCAGTCGTACAAATAAAAAGCACGGAACACACAAAACACATTTTAATATAAACATCCATCACAGAAACTCCTCCACATTCCTCTCTGTGATGGAAGGCGAAAAAAAAGTTCAATCTCTTCCCTTTTCTTTCCCGCAGTCGGAGGCCTCGAACCCTCCATTGACGGGATTATCTTGACTTTTGTAGCCGGCGGCGGCCCTCCGCGTTGAGACGATCAGCTCCGGAACCGGGTGGACGTCAGCTCCCCCGCGCTGGACAATCGAACCTCGCATCGGGGCTGGTCGAACCTTCCGCAACGTTGGAGCTCCCGACATCGACGGCCTCCCCCGAAACTGCGAGCTCCCGATGAAAAGTCGACAGGCCACGGTTGGAGCGATCCCAGGCAAGGCTCGCGGTGGGGCCCAAGGTCAGTCCAAGGAGGCCTCCAGCTCCATCGATGGTTGGCCACAGAACGACCAGAGAATGCGATCCGAAAATTAACTGCATCTCCGGCAAGATAAGAAACTGAAAAAAAAGTTTCCCCGGACTCCTCCCCCTCCCCCTCCCCCCAAATAAACCAAACCAGAGAGCATTTACACAAACTTTTAACACACACTAAAAATGAGAAAAAAAAGACGAAAAACAAACAGACTATTGGCAGGGCTGCCAATCGTGTGGCGCCCCTGGTGGTCATTTAATGTGGCCTGCTCAACAAAGGCAACTGAGACTAAGTGCTGGTGCTGTTGTCGTGGGAGTAGATGTTGATTTTAGTTCCTTTATTCTTCAGTTGAATTTGGAAGACTATACAAAGATAGTTTTGGTGAGGGTTTTCAAAATCATTGTGATTGCCTGATTTAAGTATAGTCTTTCTACTGACTACGTGAAAAGCTTTTCAATGCACCTCTGTGCATGTGCCAATAAACAAAACTTGTAGATTGGCTATTGCGTGCGAGCCAATTAGAGTGTTTGTTAGTAGTAGCCCCGCCTAGTACATAGAAACATAGAAACATAGAAATTAGGTGCAGGAGTAGGCCATTCGGCCCTTCGAGCCTGCACCGCCATTCAATATGATCATGGCTGATTATCCAACTCAGTATCCCGTACCTGCCTTCTCTCCATACCCTCTGATCCCTTTAGCCACAAGGGCCACATCTAACTCCCTCTTAAATATAGCCAATGAACTGGCCTCGACTACCCTCTGTGGCAGAGTTCCAGAGATTCACCACTCTCTGTGTGAAAAAAGTTCTTCTCATCTCGGTTTTAAAGGATTTCCCACTTATCCTTAAGCTGTGACCCCTTGTCCTGGACTTCCCCAACATCGGGAGCAATCTTCCTGCATCTAGCCTGTCCAACCCCTTAAGAATTTTGTAAGTTTCTATAAGATCCCCTCTCAATCTCCTAAATTCTAGAGAGTATAAACCAAGTCTATCCAGTCTTTCTTCATCCAGTACATGCTTTATAATATTAGGAACTCGCCTACATCAGGCAGTAGATGTAGTAGCTTGGACACCTAATGTACTGCATATCCAAGACTTTAAGTAGATTAATAAAGATGTTGTATCTTTAAATGTGTACGGGTAAACTAAACAAAATAAAGTAGGCCTGGACTACTTTACAGGAGTACAGAGATCACCTCCGTCCAGAGGACCATGAGTTGTGTATCAGTTCAAAGGTTTTAAACTTCATATACCTATTTCCTTGACCAACCAAAGACTCTGCCAATGCATGAAAGTGGTGGTATGTTGCATCATTATTATCTGCTTTTGTTGAGCATTGACTCCAAAGATATGATAAGAGGTCCACGTTTCCCAGGTCTTGCCATGAACCTTTATTGCCAAGGGGCAGTGGGGTGTTACAGGGGACAGTTTGGTAGAGGACCTAGTCTTGTAGATGTTGGGTGAAAGGGATATCTTTTTAAATGCAGGTACAAGGAACCCCTGACAGCACTAACCCTTGTCAACCAAATGAATCCTTTTAAAGCAAAATACTGTCAAACTACGCCTGAAGGATAAGAACAATTAATTTTATTTGTTTCAGAAGAAACATGCCACTAATTTAAATTCAATATTTTGGAATATTTGTTCAAACATTGTGTAAATGTCATTTGTGTCAAATTTAATTAAGGTAAAGAAAGTACAACTAATTACTAATGTAAGAATTAATTAAACTCGGATGCCAGATTTTCTGCTCTCAATGATCAACATCTGTTAGATGCGCAAGACGTACATTCCATATTCAGTTATTGCAATCATTGCTTCTAAAGTATATACACATCTTTTAAGAATTTTGCTTTACCTGGCCAGAGCCTGTGGCCAAAAGAGAAACACTGGAAAATCAGCACAATCAGCAGACAGTTGGTAGGAGAGATCAGAATGAAACCACATGCAAATTGGAGGAACAGCACTTCATATTTCATAAGTGTTAGAAGCAGAAATAGACCATTTGACCCATGGTCTACTCTGCCATTCAATCACAGCTGATCTATCTTTCCCTCTCAACCCCATTCTCCTGCCTTTGACCCATAAATCCCAACACCCTTCCTAATCAAGAATCTGTCAATCTCCAACTTAAAAATATCCGTTGACTTGGCCTCTACAGCCGTCTGTGGCAATGAATTCCACAATTTCACCACCCTGTGACTAAAGAAATTCCTTCTCATGTCCTTACTAAACGTATGTCCTTTTATTCTGTGGTTATGGCCTCTGGTCCAAGACTCCCCCACAAGTGGAAACATTCTCTCTTCATTTCGCTTGGGCAGTTTACAATCCAGCGGTATGAATTTTAATTTCTCTAATTTCAAGTAGCCCCTTGTCTATTCATCTTCTGCTGTATCTGTTTGCTAATTTATTGCTTATCTTCTAAAGAATAGATACTTCAATCATTATATTCACTATAGCCCGCTGTGACAGAACAGAAAAAAGAAATGTTCATGCTTAAGCCCATATGTAAGGAGCTACAAGAGATTTTAATGAGGTTTTGCAATCAAGATACAGTATGAGCAATGAATTTGTAGAGGCCAGAGTTTGTAACATCATGGAATATATTTAACTTAACATTAAATATTCTTTAGAAGATAAGTAATGAAAGAGCAAACAGATAAAGCAGGAGATAAATAGACAGGGGGTGGCATTAGAGGGATGAATGAAAAATGATGTGTAAGAAGGAAGTATGTGCAGATGCTGGTTTAAACCAAAGATAGTAAAAAAAAAAGCTGGAGTAACTCAGTGGGAAAGGCAGCATCTCTGGAGAGAAGGAAAGGGTGACTTTTCGGGTCAAGACCCTTCTTCAGACTGGTTAGGGATAAGGGAACCGAGAGATATAGACTGTGATGTGGAGAGATAAAGAACAATGAATGAAAGATGCAAAAAAGTAACGATGATAAAGGAAACAGGCCATTGTTAGCTGTTTGTGGGGTGAAAATGAGAAGCTAGTGCAACTTGGGTGGGGGAGGGATCGAGAGAGAGAGAGAGAGAGGGAATGCTGGGGCTCCCTGAAGTGAGAGAAATCAATTTAATACCACTGGGCTGTAAGCTGCCCAAGTAAAATATGAGATGCTGTTCCTCCAATTTGCATTTAGCCTCACTCTGACACTGGAGGAGACCGAGGACAGAAAGGTCTGTGTAGGAATGGGAAGGAGAATTAAAGTGTCCAGCAACCGGGAGATCAGGCTGGTTCAGGCAGGCTGAGCGAAGGTGTTCTGTGAAATGATCCCCCAGTCATGAAAAAAGATGTACTTCTATCAAAGTATAATTAAACACACACACACACACAAAGTGTAATGTAAATGAAGACAACAAAGCATCAAATATAGACAAAACAAATCTCCCATTCTGCTGTACCCTTGAATTCTGCTGCTTTTACTTAAAGGCTGTTTTTTTCTAAAAACCATTGTGAATGATGGGTAAAGATGCCACATACAACACATTAATTTACTCTGCGATTTACACAGCATTATAGTCCCTGGATAGCATATCTGCTGGTGGTATTGTTATTCAGCTATTTATGGTTGAAAAACAATGCAGAACCTGAACATGACAAGATTTAAATCTTTTCAGCACAGCTCTGAATTCAAGAACTGAAGGATCTTTCAAAACAAATGATGTTTTCTTTGCTCTAATTTCTTTATTAAGCTAATTAACAGTGATACATAGTTTAAAAATAAGCAAAGGAAATGTGAAAACAAAATTATTTCAATTACAAAAATCAACTTGATTTATTTGTATTCATTTCCATGATCTGGGTGTCATTGGCACTGCCAGCATTGATTGCATGTCTATAATTGTTCTTTCAAAGGTAATGGTGCCAACTTCTTGAACCAACAGTCCTTGGTGACAGTACTCCCGTTGTGCTCTTGGACAGGATGATTTAGACCCAGATATAATGAATAGCTGGTGATATATTTTCAAGTCTGGAAGATACATGACTTGGCAGGGAACCTGCAGACAGTGGTGTTTCCATGCACCTGCTGCCCTCTTGTGAGTAGAGTTCCTGGGTGTGGGGAGGTGCTGTCAGAGTATCCTGAGTAACAAATAGCAGTGTATTTGTAGATGCTCCACACTGGAGCCATGATGTGCCACTGCGTGTGCGGACGTGGCGTCGAAGGACAAGAAGCCGAAGCAAAGAAGTGGAAGCCAAATAACCGAATGGAAACGCGGCCGAAACGCCAAATAACCAAAAGCGTACGAAGCTTACAACTTGGTGCTCGGGCTCAGAGTGCCCAGACACCTATGGCTTCTGTGGGAAAATGACCCCAACCCTCCCGTCTCCACCGACCAGTGATGTGATGGACGCGGGGTCTGGACCAATCACTGACAAGTCCTGCCCCCCCCCCCCCCCCCAGTGATGTCATGTCCGTTATTTGACTTTTCGGCAGAGCGACCTTGTGGGCTTGTGGGCGACGCAGCCTTTCAGTGAGTTGGCGTTTCGGCAGAGCGGCCTTTCGGTTAGTTTGCTTTTAGGCGTTCCACCCTTTGGCATTTAGTTGGCTTTTCGGCTTCGTACGCTTTCGTTTTTTTGGCGTTTCGGCTTTGTTTCCGTTCGGTTATTTGGCTTCCTCTTCTTTGCTTCAGCTTCTCGTCCTTCGACGCCACGTCCGGGTACTATGCCACTGGTGAAGGGGATATATGTTTAGAGGAGTTACCCTCAGTGTTTTCAAGCTTCTTGAGAGCTGTTGCCACTGAATTGATTGAGGGAAAGTGGAGAGCATTCCATTTTACTCTTGATGTGTGCCTTGTTGATGATGGGAAGGTCGTGGGATGTCAGGAGGTGAGACGACCTCTGACAGTTGCATGTTGCCATAGTACTTATGTAACTGGGTTCATTTGAGTTTCTTGCCAACGATAATCTCCAAGATATTAATAGAATCTTTGGAGTTGGTAACACTGTCAAGGCTAGGTTGTTAGATTATCTTTTTGTTGGAGATGGCCATTTCATGGACCTTATATCTCACAAAGGTTATTTGCCAGTTATCCCCCATACATAATGTTATCTTTATATGCCACATCTAAATGCAAATAAGGTGCAAATGGAATTGCACATGGTGTAATCATCAGTAACATTCCCACTTGTTACCTTAAGATAGAGTGAAGGTCATTGATGGCACTGCTGAATGTGATTGTGCCTTGGACACTGTTCTCAAGAACTCGTGAACTGATGCCCGAGGATTGTGATCCTACAACAATCACAACAATCTCTTTTTGCGTGAGGAATCCCTTTTGACTCAATGTGTACTTTGTTGGTGGGGTGGGGGCTAAGAGGGGAGAATGGGCTTCATCAGACAAGATGGCTTACGTAGTTCTATTTTGCCCTATACACTTTTATTAAGATCCTTCACTTAACATTAATTGCTGTGGTTCATGTTCACCTATGTATAAATATATATGGAGGATTACAACTGTTCCAATTTTCCATCAATGAAATATATTGGGTGAATTTTCTATTTTAAGTTCATTTTAAGAAACATTACATATTTAAGTAGATGCTCCTGACAAAATTTATTACCAATCATCCAGGAACTCAAGGAACCTTTAAGCAATAATAGCATGGCAATCTAGAAAAAAATTACTCTTCACTCCCATTAATCAGATGAGCAATTTTGCAGGCAAATAATGAGCTTTTGGATTTCATGACACATCTTGCTCAGTAATCCAGGAGTGGCGTTAGTATGAAAACATTGAAGTTCCATTCTCTGCTTAAGGAAGCATGTTCCATTGCTCAGAAGGTATTGTTCGAGAAGGTAGTAACCTTTGCATTCCCTCGTGATTGAATTGGCTTCCTCCAGGTGTTTTCACAGCCCAGAAACGTGCAGGTTAGTAAGCTAATTCATCAATGTAAATTGCTCCTCAAGTCCAAGTGAGTGGTAGAATCTTGGAGGGATGCAGGGTGGTGAGTTGATGAGAATGAGGGGAGTATTCAAAATATCGGATGAATGTAGGATTTGTGTAAATGGCTGATTGATGAGCAGCATGAAGGGCCTGTTTGTATGATGTATCTCACTGTGAAATGAAATTCCTTCAAGGCACGTTACCCAGGAGATTTTAAACAGTATCTGTACATAGTGGTGAACCAAAGAATTATAGAAGAAACGTCAGAATGAGGCTGTAAAAAGTGAAGAAGAAATGAATTCTGAAAAAAAAAATCAAGATTATTCTGAAGCATGGAGCCAAGAAAGGTAAAGATAGTTTCTCTGATGGTGGAGCAGGGTGGAAGGAGATGTGAATATACAAGAATCTTGATATTGAAACATGTGGTTTGGGACATATTGCTGAAGATTATGATGAAGATGATTATAGGTAGGAGTCCCAGTAATGCGGTCCAATCCCAGTTGTTTGAGGATACTGTTAAGAGTCAACCACATACAGATCAGACTGAATAAGGAGAGCTGATTTTGTTTCCTGTAAGTTATTAGCAACAATGCAGGAGTGTCTTATTAGCCTCTCCTGATACCCACTTATTAAAAAAACAAGTTTTATTTAATTAATTCATTTTTGTACAACGGGATTCAAATTCATGTCTCCGAATCAATGGTTTGGGTTTCGGGATGTTAGCCCAAACACTAATCACTGCAATGCTAAAAGTGCCGAATGCTGCAATCAACCTACATGGTTCTAAATAGCTGATAGTTAAACATTTCCAAATAATTGGGCAACTCAAAAGATGCTCCTCAATTGATGTTGGGGTGGGTGTGGAGGATGTGAGTTAATCTGTAGTCATGGAGACTTTATTAGGTGGCCTTTTACCTCTGATCACCCACTTTAATCTCGACATTCCTGAATCAATATTTTCAGAAATAATGAACAAAAGTGCTCAAAGCAGATGCAAATTAATCCTCTTTTAATGAATTTACGATTCGTCCTCTGGATTGTACACAGCTGCATCCAATATTTCCAGATCTTTAATTACTGTGTTAATATGGGCTAAAATAGAGATATATAAAATGGAGGATCAGTACATCTGCAAAACCTGTTTGGTCAATTTCTGTGCAAAGCTGAGAGCTACAAATTGGTGCCAGGAAGTCTTGGTCATAGATTGAACTATCAGATAAGGTGAGTTTGTAGCAGCACCTGCTGCTGCTCGCAAGTATTGAACCCTGCGGTCGGAAGCCGCGCGCATGTGAATCTGGGAGGGGTTGTGTTTTCGCGCGGTTTCTGGGCTCTGCCCTTCAGTCATTGTGAGACCACCGTTGTGGTCAGTTGTGTTTCAATGACAGAGTGTTTGATCGGTGAATCTAATTCTGAATAAATTTGATTCGAACCTACCGACTATTGTCTTTGATCCACTAAAAGGTCCAGATGTCCTCACAATTGTTAAAATGTATGAGTACTTTGCAGAGAAACCCAAAGGTGTTGGACTGCATTAGCAAGATAGGCTGGCTGCAGAAGGATTGTAAATACTGTTGATAATATTGCAAGGTGTTTATGTGACTATTTGACGATTGGCTGAAGTGTGAAGCCTTGTTTGAATTGTTTATACTCCCCAGGAGAATGTTGCATTATTTGATTGATTGACTTCCTACCAGAAGCTTCTGTAGAAACATCGTAATGGGATGCTTTGTAATTGGGTTGGGGGACTGTCAATAACACTTTAATGTAATCGACATCTGTGATTGGTTTGTATGGGTACCACCCCCATGTAGATCTGCCCCACAGTGTTCGATGATCTATATAAAAGGTAACCCTCACGAGGTTCGTTATCGATCTTCTGGAGGTGCGATTGGGACTGCATAACCTTTTGGAAGTATCTGCTTGCACGAGGCTGAAGGATCGATCCCGCGGTGTGGTCTAGAGATCATATAGGGAATTCATTATTGTGTCATAAAATAAAAGTTTAGTGGTCCAGTGCTTCAGTAGAGAGCCATTAGCTATATTTTCGAGAACCAGCTGCAGTGTGCAAATCAGTACCTTCTGGAATTCTACATCAGACCTTTCACTCCATCCCTCACTGATCATTGAAACCAGAACGTTTTTGTAACTTACTAAGCCAGAAGGTTTGGTCCACTTCGTATCTGATCTCTCTTCATCTGGGGCTGCCCCTTTCTTTAGTGGGGTTGCTGACCATTAATAAGATCAGTACCTGTTATTTTACTGTTTCTCTGTATTTCAGTGGATAATGAATGAATGAATAAATACATTATAGTCACATGTGACAAATTACAGTGATATTCTTTGTTTTGCAGAACCAAGGTATGCAATTTTAACAATTTAATTAATGATTGCAAATGATTTATCATTTCTTTAATTATTTTGGGGACATTTTAATTATTTAATTCAGCTTCCATATTTTTATATGTCTTCAACCATCATCTCTATGCAAAGGCTTGGGCCACAGTTTGAAACACCTGGGGAAGCCAGGTTGTCGCTCCAAGCCCAATCCACCTACAGCTCCATAACTGTGTTCTCACGATGGCTGAGAACCTTGGAAATGCAAATGTTTTCTTACATATTAGCCCCTATGTATGTGGCAACAATGGCGGGACTGACATATGATGAAAGAATGGGTCGACTGGTCTTGTATTCACTAGAGTTTAGAAGGATGAGAGAGGATCTTATAGAAACATATAAAATTCTTAAGGGATTGAACAAACTAGATGCAGGAAAAATGTTCCCGATGTTGGGGGAGTCCAGAACCAGGGGTGTCAGTTTAAGAATAAGGGGTGATCCATTTAGGACTGAGATGAGGAAAAACGTTTTCACCCAGAGAGTTGTGAATCTGTGGAATTCTCTGCCACAGAAGGCAGTGGAGGCCATTTCACTTGACATATTTAAGAGAGTTAGATATAGCTCTTAGGGCTAACAGAATCAAGGGATATGGGGAGAAAGCAGGAACAGGATACTGATTTTGGATGATCAGCCATGATCCTATTGAATGGTGGTGCAGGCTCAAAGGGCTGAACAGCCTATGTTTATGTTTTCTATGTTTTACAATAGATCCCTTTAAAATTGATGTTCTTGAATTAATTTCATTGATGATAACCTCGAATGTGAATGCGGTTTCGCCAAAGGGAGATTGCTGGAATCCCACAGAAGTGATGTAAATCACTAAAAGTGCCCAGGTTCTCTAGTGCATCCATTGTTCTCATGTCAAAGCTATGGCAAGAAATTAGGATATTCCCAGTGTAGAACTTCAAAACTTCAAAGGTCCAAAGGTTCTTTATTTGTCACATACACCTTTGGTGTAGTGAAATGCAGATTGCCATTGCAGCACATAAAAAAGAATACAACAACAATAATAAAGAAATTTAAACATAAAAATATCCCCCCACAATGGTTCCCACTGTGAGGGAAGGCACAAAGTCCAGTTCCCATCCCCATGTCCACCCATAGTCGGGCCTATTGAGGCCTCCACAGTAGCTGCTATGGGGCCCGATGTTTCAGGCCCTTCTCGCCGGGTGATGGTGCTGCGGCGTCGGGAGAATCCTCTCAGCGGCTTGGGATGCCTGGAACGGCCACATCCTTACCGGAGACCGTGGCTTCCGAAGCCAACAAGCCGCGCTGGTCGGAGCTCCACCACTGGCGATCTCAGCGAGAGATCCCAGGCTCCACGATGTTTAAAGTCAGCACCGCTGCCCGCGGCTGGCCGCTCCACAGTCCCGCAGCTCCACGATGTTCCAATCGGCGGTCCCAGCATTCCTCAGGTTGCACTAGAGAACCTGAGTTCCAGCGCGGTGACCCTGGCAAGGCATCGCCCGCTCTGCGATAGCGCTCCAGCGCTGTGCCGCCGCCAAAGCCGAGGTTCTGGCCGGTCCCCTCAGGAAACGCCGCTCCAGGCCCCGATGGTAGGCCGCGAGGACGGGTCGAAGGTGCTGCTCGGTGAAAAGCTGGCTCTCCGACCAGGTAGGGACTAGGAAAAGCGGTTTCCACCTCCCCCCTCACCCCTCACCCCCCCATATAAAAAAGACTAAACCTCCAAAAACTAAACTCACTAAAAATAAAAAAAGAGGTGAAAAAATGGACAGTTGCAGGCTGGGCAGCCATACCCATATAGGATGGCGCCCACCCCTTTCAACGTTTCTAAGTATTTAATGCGCATTGATTTTGAATGCAACCACAAATTATTGTACATACTGCATGTGCTGAATGGAAACTAAATTATCAGGCAGCAACTGCACAATTCAAGATTCTAAAACACTTCTGAAATTGAATCTGCCATCTTATAAAAAACAATTTAAAAAGTGTGTAGACTGTACAGGACTGATAAGAGTATCAGGATAGTTTAAAGTAGCACTAGGGTTGTAATTTTAATAGGAAGTTAATTATTCCCATCATGTATTTTTTAATAAATCTTGCTATTAAATAATTAAAATTAAACGGAAGATATTGAAATTGTGAAATGAAGTTTAATCATGAAGTAAACTTTGGCATCTTTGAATGAGGAAGATTTCTTGTCTGTCAGAACCTACTCAAGATAAAACTGGTGGTAAATTGTACAAATCTTCACAATTATGCCAGTCGCCTTATCTGTCACTGCAGTGACTCAAGTTCCAGAAACCTTAATTGCATATCTGGAATCTAGTTGCAGTTGCAGGTTAATTTACTTAAACGCCTTCCATGAGATCTTGACTCACTTCACTGAATAATTGCGAAGCACACAAGGATAGTTTATTAAACCATTTAAATGATTCAACAACAACAAAAAATTATCTCTGTGAAACAACTTGAAAACAAACTTTTAAAGTAACAAATAATCCATTAATCATTCAAACTTTTGCAATTTGTTTTGCATTCTGAAAATATTCGTATGTTTAGAGTGCTATGTATCTATTGTTAAATACATAAGAACCATTTTTAAACTGAGGTATTATGTCATCTATAATTGATGCAATGGTTGTATGATTTAAAATGAACAGTTAAATGGTGGAAAAGTTGCTTTCACCTTTGTTCAATCCCTTGAAGTTATTTACATCAGAATTTAACAGACAGAGTCCAAATTCACTTGTGGGTTTATTTTTGAGCAATATTTGAGGCAATTATCAACTAGAAATGACTAACTTCGCACCTCAGCAAAAGTTGTTTCATATATTTTTTAATTCCCAACCACTCCTGTCAATGAATCAAAGGTGTTGATTCACTTTGGCATGTTTCCATGGTAGACACTCCTTTCAAGTGGGCTTTCTGAGAAGTGATCGTAAAACATTGAGTACTGCAGCCATAAAGGCCCAACTGAGATTCCACCTCAGCCTGATAGCTATGCTTGTGCAATGTCCAGTAAAGGTCAGGAATCTTTGCACAATATTCCCGTCCCCAGTTAAATCGAGGCTTAATTTCCGAACACCAATGGTAATATTCACATTGCTTTTTTTTCCAGCAGAAAAGCAAGCTCATTGCAATTTTTGATGTTTAATCCCAAATTAGTTGGAATGACAGGAATCTTTCTCATTGTTCTTTTCATTATTAGTCTGTACTTTATTCAAGTGCTGTAAAATTAGTTATGAATCTAATACCATTGTGATATTTGCAGAAAGCAAGTTAATATTGTATGCACATGCCAATATTTGTTTTATATATACATGATGATGAGGAAATTTGGGTTTAGTACAGCTGGATAGAATTTGACACTTAGCAATATTTTAAACTAGACTAAGTGGGACCCGTTGGGTCCCATGTTCACACAGGAGGGCTGGCCCCCCAACGCAATATTCCACCTCTGCACCAATTCCAATATTGGCGGCCAGTGGGAGGGAGAGGGGGGGGCTTTCTGGAGCACTAGTATGGGTATTGTGGGCTGAAGGGTCTGGTTTCCAGGGCTAGTATGGACATTGTGGGACAAATGGACTCTTGGCGTGGCAGGTCAGTCACTCAAGCCTGATGTGCTGGCAGCTCACTCATGGCTGGTGGGCTGGCAGTTGACTCACGGCTATTCCTTGAAATTCCATTTCAAGCAGGGTGCAAGGCCACCAAATTCAAATGCAGTTTCCTACCACTTCAAGCAGGGTGCAAGGCCACCGAATTCAAGTGCAGTTTCCGACCACTTCAAGCAGGGTGCAAGGGCACCGAATTCAAGTGCAGTTTCAAACCACTTCAAGCAGGGTGCAAGGCCAACGAATTCAAGTGTAGTTTCATACCACCTCAAGCAGGGTACAAGGCCACCAAATTCAAGTGCTGTTTCATACCACTTAAAGCAGGGTGCAAGGCCACCAAATTCAAGTGCAGTTTCATAACACTTCAAGCACGGTGCAATGCCACCAAATTCAAGTGCAGTTTCATACCACTTCAAGCAGGGTCCAAGTCCACCAAACTCAAGTGCAGTTTCATACCACTTCAAGCAGCGTGCAAGGCCACCAAAGTCAAGTGAAATTCCCTATCACTTCAAGCAGGGTGTAAGGCCACCAAACCCAAGTGCAGTTTCATGCCACTTCAAGCAGGGTGCAAGGCCACCAAACTCAAGTGCAGTTTCATGCCACTACAAGCAGAGTGCAAGGCCACCAAATTCAAGTGCAGTTTCATGCCACTTCAAGCAGGGTGCAAGGCCACCAAATCAAGTGATGTTTCATGCTATTTCAAGCAGGGTGCAAGGCCACCAAATTCATGTGCAGTTTCATGCCACTTCAAGCAGGGTGCAAGGCCACCAAATTCAAGTGCAGTTTCATGCCACTTCTAGCAGGGTGCAAGGCCACCAAATCCAAGTGCAGTTTCATGCCACTTCAAGCAGGGTGCAAGGCCACCAAATGCTAGTGCTGTTTCATGCCATTTCAAGCAGGGTGCAAGGCCACCAAATTCAAGTGCAGTTTCATGCCACTTCAAGCACGGTGCAAGGCCACCAAATCCAAGTGCAGTTTCATGCCACTTCAAGCAGGGTGCAAGACCACCAAATGCTAGTGCTGTTTCATGCCATTTCAAGCAGGGTGCAAGGCCACCAAATTCAAGTGCAGTTTCATGCCACTTCTAGCAGGGTGCAAGGCCACCAAATCCAAGTGCAGTTTCATGCCACTTCAAGCAGGGTGCAAGGCCACCAAATGCTAGTGCTGTTTCATGCCATTTCAAGCAGGGTGCAAGGCCACCAAATTCAAGTGCAGTTTCATGCCACTTCAAGCACGGTGCAAGGCCACCAAATCCAAGTGCAGTTTCATGCCACTTCAAGCAGGGTGCAAGACCACCAAATGCTAGTGCTGTTTCATGCCATTTCAAGCAGGGTGCAAGGCCACCAAATTCAAGTGCAGTTTCATGCCACTTCAAGCAGGGTGCAAGGCCACCAAATCAAGTGCAGTTTCATGCCATTTCACAAATCACAGCTGTAAATCGCAGCATTTTTTCTAAAATCAATATACAGAACAACAGGAAGTGGTCAAGATCAGACTTTTAGTAATATAGATGAGTGATGGCGTGACAATAGTGCTTTCTTTTTTTTTTGTTAATAATATTTTTATTAGAGGCAAGTACATATCATGTTGAAAACATTTCATGTATTTCATTTCTACATTAGTAATATTATCAAACTTTATTCGTGTTGCCTCCAATAGTTTTTTTTTATATGGATAGAAAATAAGAAAATAGCAGAAAAAGGGAAAAGAAGAAAAAAAAAGGGGATAATAAAGAAGAATGGAATAACTTACTAAAAGTACATCATTGGAGATATATTCGTACATTTCAAAGTATAACTTTTCATCTAATCCTTGGCTCGAGTTTTAGTCAGGTTCTCGTGTCGAACCAGTCTGGCCCTTCAAGTAGTCAATAAATGGAGACCATGTTCTGATAAATAATTCTTGTTTGTCCATTAGGACAAGTCTAATTCTTTCCAAATGTAAGGTCTCCGACATTTCTATAATCCACATTTAAATTGTGGGGGTTATAGGACCTTTCCAAAATTTTAATATTAATTTTTTTCCAGTTATTATACTATAATCAATAAAGTTTCTTTGAGTTGTTGTAAATGTTTGATTTTGTTCTAATATTCCTAGTATTATTAATTTTGAATCAGGATCCAATTGAGTGTTGACAACTATAGATATTATTCTAAAAATGTCCGCCTAATTTTTTTTAATTTTTATACAATTCGCAAATGTATGAGTTAGGTTAGCATCTAAATGTTGACATTTATCACAAATAGAGGAGATGTGTGGGAAGATTCTATTCAGTTTTGTTTTAGAATAATGTAATCTATGTAGTACTTTGAATTGTATTAGAGTGTCTGGCATTTAATGAACATTGATGTATATGTTGTAAACTTTCTTCCCAAGTATCTTTCGTTATTGTTTGGTTTAGTTCCTTTTCCCATGTTTGCCTATATAAATCCGTCGATGGTATCTCACTATCTAATAAGGTGTTATATATATGAGATATTAATGTTTCTGTATTAGGATGCTTATTCAAACAGTCATCAAGGATTTCTGGATCTCTAGTTCTAAAGTTTTGAGTATTTGCTTTAACATAATCTCTAAGTTGTAGATATCTGAAAAAATCATTTAAGTGGAGTCCATAAGTCTGTTGTAGCTCCTGAAATGAAAGAAATGTGCCTTTCTTATAAAGTTGTCCCATCATTTTAATTCCATAATTTTTCCATTGTATGAAACCTTTATCTAACCTAGAAGGTTTAAATAAAGGGTTATTCACAATGGGAAGAAAGAGTGATAAATTATCCAATTTTAAGGTCTTTTTTAATTGTTTCCAAATTCGCATACCACTGTGTATTATAGAATTTTCCCTATAAATTTTTTTATTCAATTTCGAGGTAGCAAACAGTATCGAACCAATTTCAAAGGGTAAACAGTCTTCCTTTTCCATTTTTCACCAATCCAGTTGCTGATCTATTTCTTCCAACCAAACGTTCATATTTTTAATGTTAACTGCCCAAAAATAAAACAAAGAATTTGGTAAAACTAAACCTCCATTTATTTTTGATTTGCACAGATGTTTTTTGCTTGTCCTATGATTCTTATAATCCCAGATAAAATCAGTGATAATGGAATCCAACTTTTTGAAGACTTTTTTGGCAAATATATCGGAATTGTTTGAAAAAGGTATAATATTTGCGGTAAAAAAAATCATTTTTATGGCATTAATTTTACCAACCATTGAAATAGGAAGTGTTTTCCAGTACTGAATATTCTTATGTAGTTTATTCAGTAGAGGGGGGAAATTTAATTTAAATAATGATGCATATGTCTTAGTGACATAAATTCCTAGATATTTACATTTTTCATTAACTATTTAAAACGGGAATTGTTGTAATATATGTGTATTATGTTCCGTTATTGGCATAATTTCACTTTTATTCCAATTAATTCTGTATCCAGAGAGTAAACCAAATCGAGTTATTAAATTTAATAAATTTGGAATACTAATTTCTGGTTTTGTGATGTAAATTAATACATCATCTGCGTATAAAGAAATTTTATTCACTGTGTCTTTAGTATTATACCCGTATATTTCCGGGTGGGTCCTAACTCTTTCAGCAAGTGGCTCAATAGCAAGTGCAAATAATAACGGAGATAACGGGCATCCTTGTCTACAACCTCTAGATAAATTAAATTTAGATGATAACCTTTGATTTGTTAATATTCTAGCTGTTGGGTTAGTATATAAAAGTTTTACCCATGTACAGAACTTCTCACCCAATTGCAATTTTTCCATCACCGAAGATAAATAGGGCCATTCAACCTGATCAAATGCTTTCTCAGCATCAAGTGAGATTATTGCTAGGTCTTCGTTAGTGATTCTCTTTGAATATATTATATTAAATAATCGTCTCAAATTATAATATGAATACCGTTTCTGGATAAAGCCTGTTTGGTCAGGGTGTATTAATTTATTCATCACTGTACTTAATCTGTGTGCTAGAATTTTATTAATATTTTCTGATCTGTATTTAAAAGAGCAATTGCTCTGTATGATCCTGGATCTTCTGGATCCTTATCAGCCTTTGGTATAAGTGTTATTATAGATTTGTTTAAAGTTTCTGGCAATTTCTGTTGAATATAAGTATACTCATACAGTGTTTGTAAACGTGGGGAGACCAAATCGTAATTTTTTAAATAAAATTCAGAACCTAAACCATCTGGGCCTGCTGCTTTACCGTTTTTTAAAGATCTAATAGACTCTTCAATATCTTTTACCGTGACTTCAGCTTCTAGTAATTCTCTGTCTTTTGAGCCTAAACCTTTTAGATTGCATTTTTGTAAGAATTCTACTATTCCTTCCGGCTGTTCTATAGTTTTAGTTGAATAAAGATTTTGATAATATTGGAGAAATCTCTCATTTATATCCTTGGGCAGTATTAATAATTCTCCCATATCTGATCTAATTTTGTGGATTGTTTTTTCCCCCTCCAGTTTTCGAAGCTGACGTGCAAAGAGTTTTTGTGGGTTGTCTCCGAATTCAAAATGTAATTGTTTAGTGTGTTGGTAGAGTTTTATTACTTGTTCTGAGTACATTTTATTTAATTTGTATTTCAATACAGCAATTTTATTATGTTTTATCATAGAAGGCATAGCCGCTTTTCAATATCTAGTTGCTTTATTTCCCTTTCCAGTGTCCAAACGCTTTAAATGTTTCCCAAATAAGAGAAGCAGATGTTCCAGGGTTATCATTAGTCTAAAAAAATGTATGAATCTGTTTAGTAAGATATTCCTGACATGATCTTTCCTTTAAAATTTGGGGATTAAGTCTCCAATATGTTTGTTTCTCGGCCATTCCATTTAATTTAATCATAAATGTTAAAGGTGCATGGTCTGAGATTATAATATTATGATATTTTGTATTGTAAGTAAATGGGATGAGCATAGAGTCTACTAAAAAATAGTCTATTCTTGAGTAGGTTTTATGTACCGGTGAATAAAATGAATATTCCCGTCCGGTTGGATTTTCGATTCTCCAGACATCCTTAATATTAGTGGTATTAATAAATGAGTTTAGAAATTCACTTGATTGAGATTTTACTATTTAATGCCTTGATGATCTGTCTAAATAAGGGTCTAGTGTACAATTTAAATCTCCTCCAATTATTAATTTATATTGTGTGAATTCTGGGATTGTATTAAATGTTTTCTTAAAAAACATTGGACTATCAAAATTAGGTCCATAAACATTAAGAAGAATCACTTTTTTTGCGTTTAACTCTCCAACTAATACAATATATCTACCGTCAATATCCGCTATAGTTGATGTATGTTTAAAAGGTATCCCTTTACGGATTAATATTGCAACTCCTCTGGATTTGTGTGAAAAAGAGGAATGATACGCTTCAGCAATCCATTTTGCTTTCAGTCTATGTTGTGATTCGTTTTTAAGGTGGGTTTCTTGAAGGAATATTATGTCTGTCTTAAGTGATTTTAAATGTGCTAAAACTTTACCTCTCTTAATTGGTTCATTAATTCCCTTAACATTCCAACTACAAAAAGTTATTCCTTCACTCCCTATTGTCATATTACCGTCTTGCATATTATTTCTAGGGTGGTCTGTAGAAGAGCAGATGGTACAACACACAAAACCTGACCTTACACCCGAACATCAGATGGATGAATTTTAAATCTCGTACATCGCTCTTCCGAGTATATCTCCTTAAATTAAACTTATGATTCCATTCAAACTTAAAATTATAATAATATTTAAAATGAGAAAAGTAATATAGTAGATTAGTGAAGTGTGAAAGAAAGAAAACTACATCTACAGTTAGTGTAGTTAGTGTTAGCCACACTAGCGTGGCTAGCATTCTAAAAACTTCCATAGCCTTTGTAAAAAAAAAATCCTAGCTCCGTGCTTTCCATTAAAAAAAAAACTTTTTAACAATAAGACAATTTCTTGGGGAGTAATTAAACATTTTTAAACCAAAGAATTTCATAATTCATTAATAAGAAACATTATTATTCTCAAAATACCGTATTAATATTGTTTTTAAGTATATATTTTTAATCGAAAAATAAAGAGGAAAAACGCCAACCCTTATTAATAAATGGGCTCAATTAAATCTTACTTATAATCATATAACATATAATCCTAAGGTCATATTTAAACTATTTCTACGTTAACCAAATAATGTTAGTTATTAATCGTTGTTGGTAGTCATTCGTAATAATGAATGTTTATAAATGGTATAAATGTTAATAATAATAGTGATATTTAGTAATTATTAGTAATTAACTATAATATTAGAATGTAAATGTAATAATTAGTAATAATAATTAGTAACAATTAACAATAACACTAGGGTATAATTGTTCTATATTAGTTTTACTAGAAAAAAAAAGAGAAAACATTTTTGCTCCACTGTCCTTATCTATTTTCAATAGTCCTTAATTATAACACTTTAAAGTTCTTTAAAGTTCCTTTTAGACCTCGACGAGGTCTCGCTGCTCGTTGACACCTGGAGAGTGATGTACATTGTTCAGTCTCTGGTCACGTTCCCAATATTCTTGGCGAATTCAAGTGCTTTTTAATGGTCTGTGAAGAGTTGCTCCGTCTCATTGTAGGTGACTTAGTGTTGCGGGATAAATCAAGCCATATCTCAAATCAGGTATGTTCCTCAGTATTCTTTTTGTCTCTGTAAACAGCGCTCTCTTCTTAAAGACCTCCGCTGGATAGTCTCGATAGATGCTGATCCTCTCTCCTTCAAAAGTGAGCTCTCTGTTACGGACAATTTTCTTCATCATATCATCCAATTCGTGATTGTCTTGTACCTTTATTATCAGTTGTCTTGGGTGAGCATCATCTCGTGGACAACGCCCCTGCGCTCTATGTGCTCGACCTAGTAAAGGCTTTTGATCCAACTTTAAGGCTTTTTGTAATAAGTCTGCCGCAAAATCCCGAGGGTCACGACCCTTCTCTCTTCCTTCTTTGACACCTACAATTCTTAAGTTCTGGCGTCTCTGACGCCCCTCCAAATCAGTACACTTTTCATTTAACTTACTCAGCATTTCTGAAAGGCGCTGATTCTCGATAAGGAGTCGTTTTGTAGTTTCCGCACTTGTCGCAGCGCATTTCTCTAGCTCGGTTATTGCTGCATTTTGTTGATCCAATATCTGATTGATGGTGTCCGACTTATCATTAAGGCTCGTTTCCATCGAATTGAGCTTAACGTTCACCTCTTCCATCTGATCATTGAGACTTTCTTCCATAGTCTGCTTCCAAGCATCCAGTATGTAATGAACAGTGTTAATCATTTCTTCTGTAAATTCTTCCTTAAAAGAGTTGAATTCCTCTTTAAAGTTCAATCTTTCATTGAAAGCCTTCAGCTGCTCTTGTAAATTTTTAATTTCTAGGGAGAGAAAACTTCGAAGTTCTTCCACTTCCGATTTTTTTTGCTTTGGCTTCTTCGATATGTCTTCCTGGGACATCGTTGTAACTGAGGCCGAAGCCTCAGTTGGGCCTACCTCTTCCGCCGGTTGCCTGGTCCTACCGGACCTTTTTGTCCTGGGGGGGGGTATGTTGCATCGACATACCGCTAAAGTCGCGCGCCTGATGACGTCACTCGCTCGTTGCAGGCAGCCGTTCAAGTCGCAATCGCCACAGGTAAGTCCCGATTTTTCTCCCATTTTAGGAAATACAGCACGGAGCTAGCTGACGCTGGGCTTTATGCCTCCACAGCGCCACCGGAAGATCACAATAGTGCTTTCTGATAATGGGTCTTTGATCTAAAATTTTCACTACATTTTTCTCTCCATATGTGCTGTCTGACCAGATCTTACTGTTTCAGCCCATTTTATCTCTTTGGATTAATTTTGGGAATAACATGGTTTAAAAAAAGAACAAGGCTGTTGCCTTACTATCACCAGATTTACACCATTCTGGCAGCTCAAGTTTATCCCCACCATCCTCAATAAAATAGGGACAATCTTGGTGTTACACAAAGTGGGCATGTTTATTTGCAACAATTTTGATAAATACCTAAACCTGAATTTAGCAAAAGTAGAAAAATGTAAGGGATTTTAAAAATTAGAATGTATTCTGGTGAAGTGCTAAAGACAATGAAATGCTGAAAGAACCTATGTATCTAGAATGGAGTTCTTAGCCTTTGTACATAGGCACTGATAAAGGCTACAATTTACCTCAAAAGAAGATAAGTTGTACACCCTCCCTTCTCCTCTCCCACCTGCCCATTATCCCCGCCTTATCTTATTCCACATCACTTCCAGCCTCTGGATTTCCCTTCGCTCTCTGGTCCCCCACCTGGACCCCCCTATCCATCACCCACACACCATCTACCTAGGTTTCTTCTCCTTTGGCTTACTCTTCCTATCCCCGCTCCCATCTGCCTCCATCTATCCATCATTCCCCACCTCACCATGTTCCACCTGGCACTTATTAGTCCCTATCTCACCTCTTTACACTATCATCCCTCTGCACTGTCAGTTCTGATGCAGGGTCCTGAGGGTTATGAGACATTATAATTTCATGTGTTACATTACGTTCATATTTAATTTTATGTCATATTTGGAAATGAAGCAATTCCAAAATGTCTCCTCAAAGTCACATTTTAAGAATGTAATATTGTCTTCCATTTTAGTTTAGTTTAGGTAAAGCATGGAAACAGGACCTATAACCCACCGAGTCCATGCTGACCACCAGTCACCCATTGATACTCGTTCTATTCTCATCCACTCAACCACACACCAGCAGTAATTTAAAGAGAACAAGTAATCCGCAAACCCACACGTCTTAGAGATGGGGAAAGAAACCAGGGTACCTGAAGGAAACCCACTGGTCACAGGAAGAACATGCAAATAAAACATAATCATTTCTGTTGCTTTTAGTATAATTATTCACTGTTTTTTGTCATCAATTTTCTCCAGCAAAATTGCAATGGTGCTTTGCAAGCCACTTGTTGAATGATAGCCTCCAAAACCAAACAGATCAATGTTCATATCCCCACTGTTTCAAATTGTGGGCCATTTCATTTCTAACCAGTGTGTCTAAGAAATAAAGTTAATATTTGACAAGCAGTAAGCCTGTCACATTTATAAACTGAGCCTTTCTCCTGTTTATAAATATAAGCGAGCTGCTTTCAACACCTGTAAGCAATTTAATTCCATATATTTCACATCAACTGCCTCAATATCAAACAACAATATTTCCTCAATGCAGCACAGCTTCTGAGTCTGAAATAATGTGACTGTTGCCAGAGCTGCCCTGTGATTCTGGCAATGACTGAGTATGACCCTGATTCCTACCACAAGATACCTCTCTTCTGCCTTGAGTTCACTAATAGCACTGATAATAGCTATGTTTGATAAAAGATAAAAGAATAAGTGTAAGGTCACAGGGTATGGTGAAGCACCAAATCTATGTTGTATGTTCTCTGGAGCCTTTCTTTGTGCATGGGATTGAAATAAAAAAGGTATACATGAGAACATTAATCAAGAATCATTGCTTGTACAATATAGCAAGAGTGGCCACATATACCTCTTGTGAATAGGAAGAAATCTGATATCCACAACTGAGATTTTGCCAGTTCTTCGTAAAATTACCTACAGTTTGAGTTCCATTGCTCTTTGTTCCTGGCTGGCTAAACATCACCTGTCCTTGTTCTCCAGAGAAGCTGCCTGAACTGCTGAGTTACTCCAGCACTTTGTGTCCTTTTGTCTATAGTCATTAATAGGCAACGCTGTGGAACAAGTATCAAGTGTCAATGAAGTTTCCACATCTGTTGGTGTATACTGAAAAGAGCCCCTGGTCTGATTTAGTCAACAAAATCACAATTTCATGAGGTTGCTAGCATTCTTCCACTATAATTCAGGTACTTTGATTGCATCCATTGATATTGCATTTACCTGCTGTAGCTGAAGAACACCCTGGTGTGGGGAGCCTTAAGGGCCTGTCCCACTTACACGACTTATCAGCAAACTGTCTGCGACCTTCAAGCTCGGGGGCACTCGCCTGAAAAACCACGAGCTGGAACGACCGTCAGCACGGAACACACACACACACACAAACACATCGCAAAGGCGGGGCCAGGGAAAGTGGGGGAGCGCTGTCTGAAATTCACATGGTGCAAAGCCAAGGTTATACCCGCGATGAACGGGAAGGTTAAAGACGGCTATCACAGTGTACGGTAAGTCCTTTAAAAGAGCGGGGAAGGGGTGGGGAGGGGAGAAGGAGTGGCGACACTTTTAAGAAGCCAGACAACTTTTAATAAGCCAGAGATACACAGCTGTGAGGTTTAGTGGGCATTTAACATTACCGGTCAGTTTTCCTTGGTTCTGAAAACTCGTGCTTATGTTTTTTTTCCCCAATGAGCCAATTAAAATGCCCGGTCAGCAAAGGAGATTACCTACGGCTACCTCGACTAGGTACAATGACATGGCGACCCCACTACCACTGCACTACGAGTTCAAAAGTATCGATTTTCTCCATGCGGCCAAACTGAGGCCGTGGGTAGTAACCACTATGCGGGAACTCATCTCGACCATGAAGGTGACTTACCAGAGACCACCTATGACCACGTGTCGACCATGCTGCGAGCTTGTGGCTCATAAACTCGCCAATAAGGTTGCCTTAGTGGGACAGGCCCTACTGTCACCAGAATCCATCCCTTTGAAAAATGCCTCCTGCTGAAAACATCCAATATATGAGGATTCTCGCAGAGGAAAGAGGTCACGTGTTATACACAAGTACGGCATTCCCAATCAGGAAGTTTGTTCTGGTACATAAAAATATGTACATTCAGTCAGTAGAAACTTCTTGTTCATAAAAGATTGTGACTATTAATGGGAACTCTTATGACAAATCAGCACAGTCAATAGTTGCCCATCATCATGCGAAACAAGCAATGCAGCCAAACTGATAGCCCGTGATCCTGCCTCACTCAAATCAAAGTTGATGGAACTCATTTTTTCGTGACCATTTCATGGCCTATTCTGATACATTGTTGAACAGTGGGTTGGGAGATGTAGAATATTGAACACAGAACAGTACAACACAGAAACAGGCCCTTCGCGGATGGTCAAGATTATAAATGAACTTCTATTTTCTTTTCTTCTCTTCTCTTCTTTTATTCTCTTTCTTCTATTTTCTATGTCTCAACTTTCTTTTTTCATTCTTTATTTTTCTTTTTCACACACTATATATCTCACATTTTTCTATTTTTCATTATCAAACTTTTTTCTTTTTCTTCTTTATTACAAAAAAAAATGTAAATAAGAAGCTGTACATAAAAGGTATTATGAAAATATGATTGTATACAATTGTACTTACTTCTGATAAAATTAAAATATTTAAAAAAAATAAAAAAAAAGAAACAGGCCCTTCAGCACACAATGTCCATGCTGAACATAGCACCAAGATAAACAAATCTCTGCCCGCACATTATCAAATACCTGTATATCCACCTACTTATCCAAAAAGCATCTTAAATGCCACTTTCATATCTGCCTCTCTCACCATGTACCCACCACTCTCCGTGTAAAAAAATACTTGCCCTGCACATCTCCTTTACCCTTCTCTCCTTAAAGGGCCTGTCCCACTTTTGGCGACTGCGAGCGTCAGTGACTGACGCCCAGTCAGTGACGCCCGTAAAACCGTCAAGTTGTATGACTTACACGCTGACGTATGCTGTCCTGCGGGTGACAACCGGTTAGAGTAAAGGGTCTGTCCCACTGCGGGACCTAATTTGCGAGTTTAGAAGAGTTTGCGCTCGACTCAAACTCACAGCATGGTCGACACGTGGTCCTAGGAGGTCTATGTAACTCTCCTTCATGCACGAGAGAAGTTCCTGCATACTCGAGGCCTCAGTTTGGTCGAGGAGTATTTTTTAACATGCTGAAAATTGTCCGTGAGTAAAAATTTGTCGGCATGGAAAAAAATCGATATTTTTTTTACTCGTAGGTTTAGTCAAAGTAGGTCGTAGTAGGTCGGCATGTTATTCGTAGGTAGTCGAAGGCAATCGAAGGTAATCAAAGGTAGTCGAAAGTAATCGAAGGTAGTTGAAGGTAGTCGTAGATAGTGTTAGTATAGTCGAAGGTAGTCGTCTTCACTCTCCACTATTCGGTGTCCAATTTTCCCGAAGCTAGTCGAAGCTAGTCTTCAACATAGTCGAAGGAGGTCGAAGGAGGTCTTCTACATATTCGAAGAAGATCATCTACATATTCGTAGGAGGTTCTCTACATAGTCGAAGGAGGTTGTAGGAGTTGTTCTACTTCGGCGATACAACAAGACCATGACACTTTTAAAAACTCTCCTAAACTCTTCTAAACTCTCAAATTAGGTCCCCGCAGTGGGACAGGCCCTTTAGGGTCAGGGTTAGGGTTAGGTCTAGGGTTAGGGCTACTGTTAGGGTTACGGTTATGGTTAGGGCTAGGGTTAGGGTTAGGGCTAGGGTTGGGGACCACAGATGGGCTGTAAAGTATTCCTCCTTCAATGCATGGATTTTAAACATTAATATATTAAAATGAATACAATAAAATTTATTGTGCAAATGAAAAGATGTCCAAGTTGTTCAGTTTTATTTACAGATGTATTGGTCCCTTCTCCCTTCTCCCCTCCCCTAACCTTCTCCTCTCCCTTCTCCCCCCTTCTTCCCTTCCCCCCTCTTCCTTCTCCCCCTTCTCCACTCCCCGCCCTCCCCTCACATGCCCTTCTCCGCCTCTCCCTCCCTTCTCCCATTCTCCAACCCGCTCCCCACCTTTCCCCGATGCCCCCCATTTGTGGACCCAGCCTGCGACCAATGATCCCCCGCACACTATCCCACACACGCTAGGGACAATTTATACAAACCTGTGCGCCTTTGGAGTGCGGGAGGAAACCCGAACCCTAACTCTAGGTTGATAGGCTTGGTATAAGTATAAATTGTCCCTCGCTTGTATGGGATAGTGTGCGGGGGGTCGCTGGTCGGTGCGGACTCTTTGGCCCGAAGAGCACTGTATCTCTGAACTAAATGTGATGCAGGGGCCGCAGGGGTTGGACTCGAATCCCCAATATTCTGCATGGGAACTAAACTGTTGGCCACAAGTTGTCCCAGAGGCAGATCCCTTTTGAAGCAAGGCGGAGGGGGTGGGGGGGGGGGGTGTTGTTCCCAAAGTCTGTATTTATCCCATAGTCAATGTTACTAAAACAGATGATGTGGCCTTTGTGCAGTACTATTAATGGGATCTAGCTGTCACAGGCTGGGTCCACAAAAGGGGGGTGTTGGGGAAAGTTGGAGGTGGTGGAGAATGGGAGAAGGGAGAGCGGGGGGGAGAAGGGGATGTGAGGGAAGGGAGTGGAGAACGGGGAGAAGAGTGGAGCGGGGAGAAGGGAGGAAGAGGGGGGGAGGGAAAAAGTGGGGAGATGGGAGGGGTGAAGGGTAGGGGGGGGGGTGAAGAAGGGGGGATGGAGGCGGGAGGGGGGAAGAGAGGGGTGGAGGGGAGAGGGGAGTTCAGGCTACACTCACTGAATCTATCCCTGTGAAAAGTTAGAGACGGTGATTGGATCTGGAAATGGACCAATACATCTGTAAATAGAACTGAACAACTCAGACGTCTTTTCATTTGCACAATTGATTTTATTGTATTAATTTTAATATATTAATATTTAAAATCCATGCATTGAAGGAAGAATATTTTACAGCCCATCTGTGGTCCCTAACCCTAACCGGGCATCACCCGCAGGATAGCATACGTCAGCGTGTGACAGGGCACACGACATGATGAGACACCCAGATGTCGCCCAAGGATTTTGAATATTCCAAAATCCAGGGGCGACAGGGAGACACCGCGTGTCACTACATGCATCACCACGCGTCACGCAGCGTCACGACCTGACCACCTCTTTTCAGGCTGTCGCCGAAAATGTCACCCAAGTGGGACAGGCCCTTATGGCTATGCCTCTCGGATTTGACATTTCCATCTGGGGAAAAAATGTCTTAACTGTAAGAGTCAATGTGACCTCGATGTCCATGGTTACAAAATAACGCATACATCTGCGTTGACAGCATTAGAATATCTGAGCCGATGAATATGTTGCTTAGCAGGAAATGCCATGTATGATGTGGTGACTCTGAAGACTTTCTTTGAAGATGGATATTATTTTATATTCTTTGTGGTCCTTCAACTATCCTGGTGGCTATCTCTGCCACACAATTACACCTTCACTAATGGAGGCTTGCCTGAAATTATGTGCAAAATTTTCTTCCATCAAATAATACATTAACTGGATATTCAATGTTATTCAATGTTTTCTTGCACAATAGCAGTAATTGTATTTTCTTTTAATTAACTCTTTACTCAATCAGAATAAAATTTATGAAAGCACTTGCAATTTTAGAGGTCGTTGTCCTATATTACTCTGCATTTGTTGGAAGGATAATTAAAGTGTCATATTAGCCTAGAAAGGTTATCACGTGGAATTCGAGTTTAAGGCATTGCATGTCTTGCTCAGCTGCTTTCTGAGATTAAATCCTCACCCCTGATTACTAAATCCATTATGTACAAGGATTTACAGAGTTCTTTTTCTTGGGTATGGTGTGCACAGCCTAAAGTTGAAGTTAACTTGTTCTATTTGATCTAATTGTTTGTGCACTACAGGTTGATTGCATTAGTCGAAACAGGGTGGACCACGTGAAGGTTGCAATCTCCCACCCCATTTACAGGGTTTACATAATTGCATCAAATTAATTTTAACTGTGCCAATGATTGCTTTGGGTATAAATTATGGCAGGCATGAAGTTGGAGTGGGCACTTCCCTTCCATGTGCAATGCCTTTTAGTATGCAAGATCACCAGGCAAGCAGCTAATGCCATCCTTTGCCATGCAACATCCATTTATAAACTGGAGAATGAAGCTCCGCCATATGACTATCATTGAATATTTACCAGCCCTCAAGGTTGGCCGCAGGAGGTGCCCTCAGGTTACAAAGATGGCCAGGCGAGGAGAGGGATGTCGGTTCGTGGGCCGATCCAGTCAAAGGCGATGGAGGGAGGCCTGCAGGAGCCTGGGGCTTACCTGGATCGGGAGCCGTTCCAGTACAGTGAAAGCGCAGGCAGCCAAAATGTTGACTTTGAAAATGGCACCAAAACAAGTCAGCCCCCGCATATGTGCAAATGTGCACAAAGTATTTCACTGTGAAGTTGCACATGTGACGAATAAAGCACCATGGAAGAGTCAGGAAATCATGTTGCAACTGCATAAAAGATTGGATAGTTGGTGGGTGTATATAGCGAACAGCCAGAGGAGGTCATTGGGGCAGGCACTATCGCAACATTTAAGAACCATTTAGACAGGTACAAGGATGGAACAGGTTTAGAGGGTTAAGGGTCAAACGCGGGCAGGTGGAACTAATACACATTGGACATAGACACATAGATACATAGAAAATAGGTGCAGGAGTAGGCCATTCGGCCCTTCGGCCCAATATGATCATGGCTGATCATCCAACTCAGTATCCCGTACCTGCCTTTTCTCCATACCCCCTGATCCCTTTAGCCACAAGGGCCACATCTAACTCCCTCTTAAATATAGCCAATGAACTGGCCTCAACTACCCTCTGTGGCAGAGAGTTCCAGAGATTCACCACTCTCTGTGTGAAAAAGTTTTTCCTCATCTCGGTCTTAAAGGATTTCCCCCTTATCCTTAAGCTGTGACCCCTTGTCCTGGACTTCCCCAACATCGGGAACAATCTTCCTGCATCTAGCCTGTCCAACCCCATAAGAATTTTGTACATTTCTATAAGATCCCCTCTCAATCTCCTAAATTCTAGCGAGTATAAGCCAAGTCTATCCAGTCTTTCTTCATATGAAAGTCCTGACATCCCAGGAATCAGTCTGGTGAACCTTCTCTGCACTCCCTCTATGGCTATAATGTCCTTCCTCAGATTTGGAGACCAAAACTGTACGCAATACTCCAGGTGTGGTCTCACCAAGACCCTGTACAACTGCAGTAGAACCTCCCTGCTCCTATACTCAAATCCTCTTGCTATGAAGGCCAACATACCATTCGCTTTCTTCACTGCCTGCTGCACCTGCATGCCTACTTTCAATGACTGGTGTACCATGACACCCAGGTCTCGCTGCACCTCCCCATTTCCTAATCGGCCACCATTTAGATAATAGTCTGCCTTCCCGTTTTTGCCACCAAAGTGGATAACCTCACATTTATCCACATTATACTGCATCTGCCAAACATTTGCCCACTCACCCAGCCTATCCAAGTCACCTTGCAGTCTCCTAGCATCCTCCTCACAGCTAACACTGCCCCCCAGCTTAGTGTCATCCGCAAACTTGGAGATGTTGCTTTCAATTCCCTCGTCCAGATCATTAATATAAATTGTAAATAGCTGGGGTCCCAGCACTGAGCCTTGCGGTACCCCACTAGTCACTGCCTGCCATTGTGAAAAGGACCCGTTTACTCCTACTCTTTGCTTCCTGTTTGCCAGCCAGTTCTCTATCCACATCAATACTGAACCCCCAATACCGTGTGATTTAAGTTTGTATCCTAATCTCTTATGTGGTACCTTGTCGAAAGCCTTCTGAAAGTCCAGATACAACACATCCACTGGTTCTCCCCTATCCACTCTACTAGTTACATCCTCGAAAAATTCTATAAGATTCATCAGACACGATTTACCTTTCGTAAATCCATGCTGACTTTGTCCAATGATTTCACCACTTTCCAAATGTGCTGCTATCCCATCTTTAATAACTGACTCTAGCAGTTTCCCCACTACCGATGTTAGACTAACTGGTCTGTAATTCCCTGTTTTCTCTCTCCCTCCCTTCTTAAAAAGTGGGGTTACGTTTGCTACCCTCCAATCCTCAGGAACTACTCCAGAATCTAAAGAATTTTGAAAAATTATCACTAATGCATCCACTATTTCTGGAGCTACTTCCTTAAGTACTCTGGGATGCAGCCTATCTGGCCCTGGTGATTTATCGGCCTTTAATCCATTCAATTTACCCAACACCACTTCCCGACTAACCTGGACAGGTTGGTCAGTGTGGGAAGTTAGACTGATGGATCTGTTTCCACACTATGTGACTCCATGACTAAATAAACCCTATTTCTTAGCTTGATTTTTATGCAAATATCCAAATTGTATATTTAATTATATTTTCTTTTAATTAACTCTTTATCCGACTTGCATATCCGAAAATATGCAAATATCCAAGTAGAATCAATAAGGCTAGGGTGGTGTTTAATATGCTCAGGAAGATCTGGAGCTCAAAACGCATCTAAATCAACACCAAAATACGCATCTTTAACTCAAATGTGAAACAGGTGATGCTGTATGGATCAGAGACATGGAAAACGACAAAACACACTACAAACAGGCTGCAAACATTCATTAACACCTGCCTTAGGAAAATACTTAACATCTGGTGGAGAGACAAAGTAAGCAATGTGGACCTGTGGAAAAGAACAAACCAGGAGCCCATTGACTTACAAATTCGAAGGAGAAAATGGAGTTGGATTGGACACCCCCTCAGGAAACCTGCCACAAACATCACCCGGCAAGCCCTGAAATGGAACCCCCAAGGAAAAAGGAAAAGAGGTCGCCCCAGGAACAGCTGGGGAAGAGGTGTCCAGACAGAAATGTCTGAGAGTGGGCTCAACTGGGGAGATCTGGAAAGAACTGCCAACAATCGAGTGAGGTGGAGGACATTTGTCAATGGCCTATGATCCCTAAGAAGAAGAAAGAAGATGTCCGAAAATATGCAAATATCCATTCTTTAGGGAATGGGGGTTCCCCTCTTCTGCTATAGATGAGGTTCTCACCAGGGTCTCCTCTATATCCCGCAGCTCCGCTCTCACTCCCCATTCCCCTACTTGTAACAAGGACAGAGTACCCCTTGTCCTCACCTTCCACCCTACCAGCCGTCGCATACAACATATAACCCTCCGACATTTTCGCCACCTCCAACGGGATCCCACCACTGGCCACATCTTCCCATCTCCTCCCCTTTCTGTTTTCCGCAGAGACCGTTCCCTCTGTAACTCCCTTGTCAATTCGTTCCTTCCCACCCAAACCACCCCCTCCCCTGGTACTTTCCCTTGCAACCGCAGGAAATGCCACACTTGTCGCTTTACCTCCCCCCTCGACTTCATCCAAGGACCCAAGCAGTCTTTCCAGGTGAGGCAAAGGTTCACCTGCACCTCCTCCAAACTCATCTATTGTATCCGCTGTTCCAGGTGTCAACTGCTCTACATCGGTGAGACCAAGAGCAGGCTTGGCGATCGCTTTGCCCAACACCTCCGCTCAGTCGCAATAACCAATCTGATCTTCCAGTGCTCAGCACTTCAACTCCCCCTCCCATTCCAAATCCGACCTTTCTGTCCTTGCCCTGCTCCATGGCTAGAGTGAGGCCCACTGCAAATTGGAGTAACAACACCTCATATTTTGCTGGGGTAGTTTACACCCCAGTGGTATGAACATTGACTTCTCCAATTTCAGGTAGTCCTTGCTTTCTCCCTCCTTCCCCTCCCCTTCCCAGCTCTCCCACAGCCTACTCTCTCTGCCTCTTCCTTTCCTTTTCCCACCAACCCCCCCGACATCAGTCTGAAGAAAGGTCTCGACCCGAAACGTCGCCTATTCCTTCGCTCCATAGATGCTGCCTCACTCACTGAGTTTCTCCAGCTTTTTTGTTTACCTCCGAATTGGTGATGTAGCTTTTAGTGATTAGTGTCTTTGTATTGCTCTCTTTGGTGCCTTTGTTGCTTTACTCCAACTGGGTTTATACTGTCCACACTGCCTCCCTGTCCCAGCACCTCCCTATCCTTCCTACCAAAATGCACCGCCTCACATTTACCTTTGGTATTTGGCATCTCGCAAAATAGGCTGCTCACCGCAGCATCAACGAAGGTAGACAAAAATGCTGGAGAAACTCAGCGGGTGAGGCAGCATCTATGGAGAGAAGGTATAGGTGACGTTTCGGGTTGTGACCCTTCTGCAGACGAAGTTCTGCATCAACGAGGTAATCCAAGCAATGTATTGGAGACCCAAGCAAAGAGCAAGGAGGTCCTACTGCAGTTGTACAGGGCCCTGGTGAGACCACACCTGGAGTAGTGAGTGCAGTTTTGGTCTCCTAATTTGAGAAAGGACATTCTTGCTATTGAGAGAGTGCAGCGTAAGTTCACCAGGTTAATTCCCAGGATGGCGGGACTGACATATGATGAAAGAATGGAGTGACTGGGCTTATATTCACTGGAATTTAGAAGGATGAGAGGATATCTTATAGAAACATATAACATTCTTAAGGGATTGGACAGGCTAGATGCAGGAAAAATGTTCCCGATGTTGAGGGGGTCCAGAACCAGGGGTCACAGTTTAAGAATTAAGGGCCAGTCCCACTTAGGCGACTGTTTAGGCGAGTGCAGTAAACTCTGCGTTCGCCACATGGTCGCCACATGTTCGCTGGTGGTCTCTGGTGAGTCTCCTTCATGGTCGCGAGGAGTTCCTGCATTCTGGGAACTAGTCGCGGCCTCAGTATGGTCGCCACAAATTTTTCAACATGTTGTAAAAAAATGTTGTGACCAAAAATTGGTCGCCATGGAGAAAATGGATAATCCTGTGCAGTAGGTGCAGTTGTAGTGGGGTCGCCATGTAGTTATAGGTAGTCGAGGTAGTCGTAGGTAGTTTTAGTTAATCGCCTTTGCAGACCGGTCATTTTCATTGGCTCATTGGGAAAAAAAACATAAGCACAAATTTTCAGAACCTAGGATAACCGACCGGTAATGTTAAATGCCGGTCAAACTTCACAGCTGTGTATCTCTGGCTTATTAAAAGTTGTCTGGCTTCTTAAAAGTGTCTCCACTCCTTCTCCACTCCTTCTCCCCCCTTCTCCCCTCCCCCTCTTTTAAAGGGCATACTGCACAATGTGCTAGCTATCTTGACCTTCCTGTTCATTGCGCTGTGTGTCTGTATCACCTTGGCTTTGCACCGTGTGAATTTCGGACAGCGCTCCCCCCGCTAGCCTCGGCTCCCGCCTTTGCGATGTACTTGTGTGTGTGTGTGTGTGTATTCTACTCTGACAGTCGCCGTTCCAGTTCCCAGTTTTTCAGGCGAGTGCCAGCGAATTGACAGTCGCCGGCAGTGCGCTGAAAAATCACCTAAGTGGGAGAGGCCCATAAGGGGTAGGCCGTTTAGGACTGAGATGAGGAAAATCTTTTTCATCCAGAGAGTTGTGAATCTGTGGAATTCTCTGTCACAGAAGGCAGTGGAGGCCAATTCACTGGATGTTTTCAAGAGAAAGTTAGATAATGGGTCGACTGCTTTTGTATTCACTAGAGTTTAGAAGGTTGAGAGAGGATCTTATAGAAACATATAAAATTCTTAAGGGATTGGACAAGCTAGATGCAGGAAAAATGTTCCCGATGTTGGGGGAGTCCAGAACCAGGGGTCACAGGTTGCGAATAAGGGGTGGGCAATTTAGGACTGAGATGAGGAAAAATGTTTTCACCCAGAGAGTTGTGAATCTGTGGGATTCTCTGCCATAGAAGGCAGTGGAGGCCATTTTTCACGACATATTTAAGAGAGTTAGATATAGCTCTTAGGGCTAACGGAATCAAGGGATATGGGGAGAAAGCAGGAACGGGGTACTGATTTTGGATGATCAGCCATTATCATCTTGAATGGTGGTGCTGAAGGGCCGAATGGCTAATGGGACGGTCCCACTTATGCAACTTTTTCGGCGACTGCCAGCACCCGTCATAGGTCGTTGCAAATCGCCGAAAATTTTTAACGTTGAAAATCCCGCGGCGACCAAAAAGACGCTACGACTCTTTCGGCAACTGAGGAGACTACTCACCACCATACAGGTGACACCCCGGCGACATGTCGCAGGGTGAAGCCTGTATGATCGTGAGTAGTCACCCAAAGAATCATAATTGTTCTGGTCGCCGCTGGATTTTCAACATGTTGGACATTTTCGGCGACCTGCAACAACCTATGACAGGTGCCGGCAGTCACCGGAAAAGCCGCGTAAGTGGGACATGCCCATTACTCCTGCACCTATTTTCTGTGCTTGCAAACAAAAAGAATGGCTGATTTCACTTGAAGACCACAAGATCTGGTGCCTGAGGTTAATCAGGCACAAAATGAAAAGCCAGAGCAGGAAGAGGAGCAGGATGGAGATCAAGGGTGATGTCTGTGTTTCCCATCATAGCCTCATCTTCCAAATGAATAGTGGAGAAAATCATTACTGGTGCTGGCTGTACTGGGCTCCCTGGTAAAGACTCACTTCTTGTGAAGAGCTTGCATAATCATCATCTCCATTGCATGTAAACTAATCTTCTCCACCATTCATCTTTTATCACAAACAGAATATGCCAGTCGCCAGGGAGGAGAGTTTAGAGGATTTATAAAATTCCCCTCTCACACTTGCATCCACACAGATTATCGCATGTGAATTTGTAACCTTCTTTGGTCACTTTAATGGCTTGCTGCAACATCTCTGTATTTCCTGATGAGTGGTACCTTGTGTAAAGTACCCAGAACTCTGTATAAAATATTCTTTTGAGCTAATTTCCCCAATCGGCAAGTGTAAACTACAATGTGTAGAACACATTAATGTATATTGAGAGTACATCTTTCAGCACTGCTCCATTATGTTGAGAGAGCACTGCAGCCACTTCTACTTAGACTTGTTTATGATGGGTCTGACCTTCCTCCTGGGGTATATACCTCTTTGACCAAGATGTGCATGTCCCTTTGTTTTACTGTGACCTCCTTCTGATTCTTTTATGGCAGTTATAATATACATGGTTCTGAGCATGAAGGGCACTCAGAATTCTGAAGGGCTGGCCCTGTGTAATAACCTCTCAAACCTTTCACTGCTGCAATGTTTAAGGATGAAACATTTATGTTATTTATATATGTAAACAAAAATATTGAATTGCTTGGTACAGTGAATTAAGTAATTGACAATCTTTATTCCAGTATACGTATGCAAAAGCAAAAGATTATTTTTTGGGAAGGAAATGTGTTCTTGTGTGGCTCCAGGGGGAGTTTGCTAACAGCTGATTATTACATGGCAAACTGTCAGGTCCTATGGTAAATTGAATGAGGTCCCGTTGGGAATCACACGAGTCTCATTTTAGCAGTTGTTTCTAGATATAAAATGCCCCTAATATGGTTTCAAAGTGGATTTTGTTCAATGTTGTGTTTTTATGCTGGGATCTGATTTTGCGTCAGGGCTAGTACAGCATAAATAAGTGCAATCCAATTTCTCAACATACATTCTGTGCTTGATCTTAGTTCTCTTTCATACATTCATCCAGTAGAGATTAGATTTTTTAAATGTCCGCACTGCAGTGAAGCATAATTACAGCAGCTAAATGACAAAGTGGGACCCAAAGCTGTGTGAAAGCTGCTCATTAAATAAAGAAGACTGACATCTCGATTAATTTTACAGAAACCTAGCGATTAGAAATTAGGTTTTTCATTATATTTTATTTTTCAGTACTTCTGACAAAGCAGGAAGAATTAGCTGGAGATTAATTTTACAACAGATTTAGAATATTTGAAGAGTGATCTCAAGGGTATTTACATCATTTCGCTTTACAATTCCTGTTGTGCTGAATATGCTTCTGCTCGGATTTGAAACTTGCTTCCTCAAACAAAATTCTTCAGGAATCTAGACTTTATCTTTGTTGATAGAAATAAACAATGTATCAACTAAATTGTATGCAATGTTGCATGATAATATATAATTTACATTATCTGTTGCTTAAAGGCCTGTCTCACGAGTCTGCGGTCATTGGCGGCGAAACGGGAAGAATCTGCCGCCATAGACCGCGCACTCGTGAGAACGTACAATTCCGGGGCCGTGCGGCGGTGTTCCCAACACCGCACGGTGCTAAAATAAAATCGACAATGTCGAAAACTATATACTCACCGCACAACCTCCACCAGTGATGCACGAGTGCAGCACGGCCGCCCGCACGGGCCGCCGCCAGTGTGGCTCGAGCGCCGTGCGTCAAACCTCCACTGCCACAGCCTCCGCCAGTGACGCACGTGCCTCCGCCAGTGAGGCACGTGTGCTGTACGGCCGCAGGCACAGCCACCGCTACAGCGCCGCGATCAGGATGGCCGCCGCCACAGCCGCCGCTAGTGAGTCACATGCGGCGGGCCAACGTCATCGCAGTCGGCCCGCCCTTTTTTTTTGCTTACCGCAAGCACGTGGGACCCGCCGTGTTTGAATTACTCGGCCCCCGCGCAGCATCCGTGCGGCGCTCCGGTGGATAGGCTCGCCGCTCTCGCCGTTGCCGCGCGGTCCCCGCTACCGGCGACGCCGCGCTTCACCGCCGATGACCGCAAACAGGTAAGACAGAGCCTTTACCCTTCTCGACACTTACATGATCAAAATTGATTTTAATACTTGGAATCAAGGATACAAGAGCTCACATAATGACCAAAAATACCTTCAGGAACCATGTGCACAAAGAATACAGAGATGATGTATAAGACAAAAAAATCCATCTTTTTTTTTCAAGCAAACCATGATTTTGATGTTTGCCAATTCACAGCAACAGAATGAATTTTCTGAACTGCCTGCCTTTTACTGCCATCTTGTGGTGTGAAAGAAACAATGAATATGGGCAAGTGTGAGCAAGAATTCACTCAATACATTTCTCCATTGTAATTTAACAGCCTTGACCTAGATAAGATGTGATCTTAGTGCACCAGCAATTGCAGTACGCCATGAGATAATGAAAGACATATATGAGATGCACAAATCAACATTTACACCGTGAGTACCAATTTTCTATTGTGTGTTCTGAAAGTTACCTCTGATTTACTCAAAGGCAAAACTGAAAGCCATGGTCCATCTTACAGCTGTGAAGAAGCTTATTATGTGAGTGTGCCAACAGTACCATCATTAAAGATAATGTACAGGAGTCCAGCGGGGAATCAAAACCCTTTTCTCATTCCAGGCTTGAAGAGATATTAAATGATTGTTGTGGAATGGTGCAGTCAAAAACTGAAGAACGCCAACTTAGGAAGCTACCACATCTTTGAATGGGAGTTTGGGCAATCCATGTTCCCGGAACTCATGGGATTTTATTTTTTGCTCGGCTCACCACATCGAAATGGACACCCACAACAAAGTGATGCTACTTCTTTTTCTGGTGATGCTAGTTGTACATGAAGCCATATGTCGTTGAAGAAAATACAGCATCTCTGGAGAGAAGGAATGGATGACATCTCAGGTCGAGACCCTTCAGATTGTGTTTCTGATCCCTGCAAGGAAGATTAACTGGCTACAGACCTTTACTCATTTAAAATTGATGAGGCAGCTAACTGGCAACTTGCAAATGAAAATCCAAAAATGTAAGGTGTCGGAATTCTGAAAAATAAGCAGAAGAAGCTGGAAATGCTCAGAGGATCACGCGACATCTGTGGGGAGAGAAACTGTGTTAACATTTCGAGTCAGGGATTCTGAATCAATACAGATAAAGAGAGAAAAGCTTGTTTTTAGTCATAGAATACAATTTACAATTATACCAAGCCAATTACCCTACAAACCTGTACATCTTTAGAGTGTGGGAGGAGACCAGAGCTCCCCGGAGAAAACCCACACAGGTCACGGGAAAACATACAAATGCCGTACAGATAAGCACCAGTAGCCAGGATTAAGCCCAGGTCATTGGCGCTGAAAAGGGCCTGTGCCACTTAGGCTATTTTTTAGGCAACTACAGATAGATACATAGATACATAGAAAATAGGTGCAGGAGTAGGCCATTTGGCCCTTCGAGCCTGCATCGCCATTCAATATGATCATGGCTGATCATCCAACTCAGTACCCCGTACCTGCCTTCTCTCCATGCCCCCTGATCCCTTTAGCCACAAGGGCCACATCTAACTCCCTCTTAAATATAGCCAATGAACTGGCCTCAACTACCCTCTGTGGCAGAGAGTTCCAGAGATTCACCACTCTCTGTGTGAAAAAGTTTTTTCTCATCTCGGTCTTAAAGGATTTCCCCCTTAACCTTAAGCTGTGACCCCTTGTCCTGGACTTCCCCAACATCGGGAACAATCTTCCTGCCTCTAGCCTGTCCAACCCCATAAGAATGTTGTACGTTTCTATAAGATCCCCTCTCAATCTCCTAAATTCTTGCGAGTATAAGCCGAATCTATCCAGTCTTTCTTCATATGAAAGTCCTGACATCCCAGGAATCAGTCTGGTGATCCTTCTCTGCACTCCCTCTATGGCAATAATGTCCTTCCTCAGATTTGGAGACCAAAACTGTACGCAATACTCCAGGTGTGGTCTCACCAAGACCCTGTACAACTGCAGTAGAACCTCCCTGCTCCTATACTCAAATCCTTTTGCAATGAAAGCTAACATACCATTCGCTTTCTTCACTGCCTGCTGCACCTGCATGCCTACTAGGATGACTAGGCTGTCGCCACTCAGTCGCCGGGGTGTCACCTGTATGGTCGTGAGTAGTCTCCTCAGTCGCCCAAAGAGTCGTAGTGTCTTTCTGGTCGCAGCTGGATTTTCAACATGTTCAAACATTTTTGGCGACAGTGTGTTGACGCCAATGGGCATAGCTTGACTTCTCCTGACGTAGATGCTGTCGTAGGTTGTCGTCAGATGATGTAGGTTGTCGCCGGTGCTGACTTTGGTGAATTCCGTTGGCAACTACCTGCATCAACCTACGTCAACTGGTGACAGGTACAATTGTCTTCAGTTGTCCTCAGTTGTCGCCAACAAGGTCGTAGCTTGTCATAGCTTGACGCGGGTGGACATAGGTTGACTTTGGTTATCGTAGGTTGCCGCCTGTGTGGTCGTAGGTTGTAGTAGGTGTGACCGTAGGTGGACGTCCTAATGGGTCGCCGGTTGTCGGTAGCTTGGCGTAGCTTGACGTCAACTAGGTGGTAGGTTGTTGTAGATTGTCGTAGACATTGTCGTAGGGGGGGTCCAGCCGCCGTTTTTTCGGCGACCTGCTACAACTATAACAGTCGGCGGTAGTCGCCTAAAATATCGTCTAAGTGAGACAGGCACCTTTAGGCAACAACTCTACCGCTGCGCCACCCTGCTGCCTTTTAAAATATTAAGTATAAACTATGTTGTAGGTATTATTTTTTATATCTGACCCGAGGAGAAAAAAAATCCCATGAATTCTGGGAGTATGGGTGTTCAAATATAAAATGTAAAATATTAATTTTGGTCAAATTCTTACACCCAACCCCAAGCTGAAGTTCTTCTCTATGGTAGCCGTATTTCATGATGGTCAAGCCATTTGACATGGGATGTGCAAATATTGAAGGAATTAAAAAATGTTTAATTTTGGATGCACATTTTCAAAATAGAAGCACATTCTGTAAACTCTCACATAACTATAATTTAAGCATCACCTTGATTTTTTTATTTTTTTATTTCAGCCTGGCAGAGGGTGTTTTGGATTTTGCCACTGTACAGTTTAATTAGAGGCTGAGCATTTTACAATGAAAAGGAGAAGCAAAAGTGCAGGAAATCTCAGCAAGTTGGTTGCTTTTGTGGTGGAATAAATAAATGATATATTTAGCATCATAGAGAGAGAATGGCGTGCAACGCAGAAACAGGCCATTCCACCTATCAAGTCCAGGCTGACTATCACACATCCATTTATGCTATTCCTATTTTACTCTTGGCATATTTTCATCATTCTCCAAGATCTAACACTCATCAGTATATTGTGGTTGCACACAATGGCCAATTAATCTACCAACCTGCATATCTTTGGGATATAGATGAAAAGTAAAACACCGAGTGGAAACCCACATAGAAGCAAGAAGAACTTTGTGAACCCCACAGACAGCACGAGAGGTCAGGATCAAACCTGGGTCTCTGGAACTGTGAGGCAGCAGCTCCACCAGCAGCACCTCTCTGTTGCCATTTTTTTAATCAATGGCCCCACATGAACTGGAACAGGGTAGAGATTTACCTCTTGATTTGCAAATACATTCAAATAAAAGAGAGTTGGGGGCAGGGGAAGAATGATCAAACCAGATGATCTATTTGTGATAAGGTGGAGGACCAAATGGTTCCACAGCAGGAAGGGATGTGGTGCTAAGCAAAAGGTGATGCTAAAAGATGGGGCCAGTGGAAATGGAAGTGATCACTTCAGAACCATTAGTAGTAGGATTTGAAATCTGAGAAAAACAGGAGCAATAGTCACAATTTGAAGATAGACTCAAAAAGCTGACGTAACTCAGCGGGACAGGCAGGAGAGAAGGAACGGGTGACGTTTTGTGTCAAGACCCTTCTTCAGATGGAAAGATTTGAAACTGTTAAACTCAAGGTTCAAACCAAATAGTTGAAGTGTCAAATATTGAGATACTTGATCTTGCATTGAAAACGTGTAAGATGATGAAGACAAAGAGTGCACCATAAGACAGGAACAGAGAATTATAATAACTAGAAATCAGAAGTTGATGGTTACATAAAGGATTGAATATAGACATTCGGAAGAGTAATTACCCTATCTGTGCTTGATCTCCCCGCTACATAAGCAATTATGTCATGTATAGAAAACACAGTGCACAAAATTGAAAGAAATGTTAACATCACTGCTTCAGCAGGACAAAAAGTATGAACTGATTGTGTCAAACTGCTTTTGTAATGCTGCAGTGTTGGACTAGAGATATTGGCTCCTGTGGCTTGGCAACACAAAAAGTAAAGCCGTAAGGTACAACAAGCTCAGTGGGTAGGAACAATCTGTTTCCAGATGTGGGTGGCATTTACTTTGAAATTACTGTGAGCTGCACATGATCCACAGTGCTTGTGATCGGTGGCAGTGTAAAAGCAATTTTCAAAAAGTAAGGCCACTTATTAATACCTGGTCTAAAAGAGGCTCTTTTCTATCAATGTAACACAGTGGAAAATTAAGGCACTGATCCATATATAAGATGATAAGGTTGCTAACATATTTCATGGGGTCAGTGGTGAGAGTAGAAGTGCATAGTTTCAATTTTACTGATGGGGAGACTAGATGATATTACATTTAGCTACCAGAAATTAGGGTTTGCATACAAGTTCCAGTAAGAAAATCCATGTAGGCAATTCAGAATTTCCACTAATTAGAGCACAAACATAAAATGGCTCCATCTGTGTTTTGCTCTACACTGCAAGTTGTGTTTCACCTTCAAGCTTGATCTCATATGCACATTGCAAGAGAATTAAAAAAGAAACAGATCAACTATGCCAATGGATGAAGGAAAATTAAACTGTTGACATAATCTGTGACTTTAGAGCCATTAATCTAAGTGGGCATATAAAAGTAACTGCTGCTCTTTATAATTATTAAGATTAATTAGGCTATATCTGCAAACCAAACTGACTAAAACAGCATAAAACATGTTTCCTTTTCTGAAATCATGATGTCTATTTCTGTAGATAAACACTAAAAGCTGGAGTAACTTAACGGGACAAGCAGTATCTCTGGAGAGAAGAAATGGGTGACGTTTTGGGTCGAGACCCTTCTTCAGAATGAATGGCTAAGGGGCTGTCCCACTGCGGCAACATAATATGTGAGTTTAGAAGAGTTTGCCCTCAACTCAAACTCGCAGCATGGTCGACACCTGGTCCTAGGAGGTCCTATGAGATCACTGGAACTATCCTTCATGCTCGAGGGAAGTTCCCGAATACTCAGCTAGGTCGCCGAATATTTTTCAGCATGTTGAAAAAAATTTCCGGGAGTAAAAATTGGTCGGCATGGTTCTTTTGAACTCGTAGTGCAGTGGAGTGGGGTCGAGGGCAGCCGTAGGCAATCCCCTTCGCTGACTGGGCATTTTAATTGGCTCATTGGAGTTTTCAAGACCAAGGAAAACCGACCAGTAAGTAAAATGCCCGCTGAACTTTATTAAACATTGTCTGACTTCTTAAAAGTGTCTCCACCCCTTCTCCCCCTTCTCCCCCTTCTCTCCCTTTCTCTCCCCTTCTCCCCCCTTCTCTCCCCCTCTCTCCCCTTCTCTCCCCCCCCCCCCCCCCGCGCTCTCTAAAGGACTTACCGTACACTGTGCAGCCGTCTTTGACCTTCCTCTTCACCGCGGGTGTGAATTTCAGACAGCGCTCCCCCGCTTTCCCTGGCCCACGCCTTTGCGATGTATTTGTGTGTATGTGTGTGTGCGGTCGGTCGATCCAGCTCACGGTTTAATCGCTGACGGTCGATCCAGCTCGAGGTTTTCCAGGCGTGTGCCCTCGAGCTTGAAGGTCGAAGGCACTCGCTGTAAAGTCTTGTCAGTGGGACAGGCCCTTTAGGGATAAGGGAAATGAGAGCTATAGACGGTGATGTGGAGAGATAAAGGACAATGAATGAAAGATATGCAAAAAGTTACGATGATAAAGGAAACAGGCCATTGTAAGCTGTTTGTTGGGTGAAAATGAGAAGCTAGTGCCACTTGGGTGGGGGAGGGATAGAGAGAGAGGGAATGCCGGGGCTATCTGAAGTGAGAGAAATCAATATTCATACCACTGGGCTGTAAGCCACCCAAGCAAAATATGAGATGCTGTTCCTCCAATTTGTGTTTAGCCTCACTCTGACAATGGAGGAGACCAAGGACAGAAAGGTCTGTGTAGGAATGTTTCTCTCACTTCCCCTCTCCTTCCCAGCTCTCCCACAGCCTACCGTTTCCACCTCCTCCTCTCTTCTTCCCGCTCCCCCACCCCCACATCAGTCTGAAGAAGGGTCTCGACCCGAAACGTCACCTATTCCTTCGCTCCATAGATGCTGCCTCACCCGCTGAGTTTCTCCAGCATTTTTGTCTACCTTCATGCCTGTCACATTGGCACTAGAGTAGCAGTAAAACAAGTTGAACTTTGCACATGTATTTGCACATGGACTTGGTCAACAAACCGGATGTCTAAATGAATTTATTGTTGTCAATGTTCAAGTAGCTCAAAGCATCAATCGCTGAAGCCTCCTTCCCAGAAGACCCGCTCAACAATGCTGACTTAGGGTTTTGCCCATACATTTTAATCCTCTGTAGTCATAGCCTAAACATGGACAAAACAAAATTGAACTCTCAAGGAGTGGTGGGTATGTCAGCCATTAACATTAGTATTCAATTCAGTGTTCAGATGAAGCAAAATAAAAACCAAAGTTATTGAAAATCAGGAGAATGAAGTTATACATTGTGCAAAGGGAAATGATTCAAAGTTTTGAATCCAGGACTTTGAAGCAAGAGTAATCAAGAGCATTGTATATATATATATATATATATATATAAGGATATGGGTGGAATAGGTGCATAGGGAAGAATATGGCAGATTTAGTCACATGACTTTAACAGCAAGGAAACAAGCCATCTGTGCTGATGGCAGGCAGGCATGCACTTACACTAATCTCATTTTATTCTCGTCACAGTCCTATCAACTCCCCCCAGATACCACTGTCGCCTCTATATTAAAAGCATTTTATGTGGCCAAATATGTAAACAACCTGCATGCGTTTGGAGTATGAGAAGAAACCAGAGCATCTGGAGTAAACCTGGAGTTACGGGGAGAGTGTGCAAACTCTGCACGATCGTCGCTGGAAGACAGGATCAAACATAGCTCTCTGGAGCTGTGGGGCGGCATCACTTTCAGCTGTGGAACTGTCAAATGGGGACATAAAATTACCAACTCTGGGAGGAGAAATAAAATAGGCACTATATTTTTCAAAAAAAGTAGAGCCAAATGGTCATATTCAAATCCACAACCTTTTGTTAGACCCAGAAAAGTTTTCTCTACACAGATACTGTCTGGCCTTCTAAGTATTTCCAGCAATCTCTCTTTTTGTTTCAATTATTTTTGGCTTAGCATTAAAAGAAGACATCCACATTCATAATGGTGTGGTTTTGAAACTTTAATATTTCTGCCATCAGAAAATGAAAGCTGTGGATATGGAATGAATACATTGGTTTTAGTTTAGTTTAGAGATGCAGCGCGGAAACAGGTGCTTCAGCCAGCCGAGTCCACACCAACCAGTGATCCTCACATATCAACACTATTCCACATACACTCGGGACAATTTATATTTGTACCAAGCCAATTAACCTACGACCTTGTGTATGAAGGAACTGCAGATGCTGGTATAAACCAAAAATAGACACAAAATGCTGGAGTAACTCAGCGGGACAGGCAGCCTCTCTGGAGAGAAGAAATGGGTGACGATTCGGGTCAAGATTCTTCTGGGAGAGAATGAATGGGCGATGTTTTGGGTCGCGTTCCTTCTTCAGAGTCTGAAGAAGGGACTCGACCCGAAACGTCACCCATTCCTTCTCTCCAGAGATGCCGCCTGTCCCACTGAGGTACCCCAGAATTTTGTGTCAACCTACAAACTTGTGGAGTGCGGGAGGAAACCAACACGGGGTCACGGGGAGCAAGTACTCTAAGGCAGCACCTCTACTGCTTACTGTCAGTTATTTGTTGTCATGAGAATCTGGGGAATTCAGGAATGGGATTGTGAATGGGGTAAATATGGAATATGGTGATCATCTTTCCATCAGTTATATGAATGGAACAAATAAATAGAGGCTCATTTGCTTTTCCATAATGGACAGAAAGTTATAAAAGGAGGGATGCAGCCTGTTTAATGCTCCCGACTCTCAACTTTTACCCTTTCCCAAATGATACAGTAATTCAGATGGAAGTGCAAGCTTGTGCATTATATTCAGACTTCTCCTTCACCAGTAACTCCTCCTTCTTCTGTCCCTCAGGTCTACCAACAATTGGAAGCAATGGAATCAACCAAAAGGGGCTACTGCTTAGCCAATATTTCCCATCGTTCTATCGTATCGTTTTCACAGTGACATTTCCACCAAAGAACAGGAATATATTTGGGGTGTTTTATGTGTTTTTCACTTTAAATTTTTGAATTGTCCATTCACCAGATCTTAAGATAAAACATCTGTCTTTATATCATCATATGAACACTGTGCTTACATTAAAAAAACTTGGCAATGTTGTTGCTATTTTACAATGTTCATTGCTGAAGTAACCCTATATCCAATATATGTGTTATAAATCTATGCAGATATTTTTAACATGGGCTATACATGTCATATTGGTAGCAACCAAATAACTACAGGCAAGAATGATTAATAAATACACCTGCACATATCACTCATAAATGGTTTTATGAGCTATCCTTAAAAGTCCAATTGCTGTGTGGGTTTTCATTTATATTTATCTTTGAGTAAAGCTGTTGCAAATGGATCATACATTTGCCAGGAAGGAAGGAATCATTTCACGTTGGTATTCCAGTAAGATAAAATATTGACGATTGAACAGTGTGGTGTATTGTACATTAAAGTATTCTGTGGAGAAAGGTCCCGGTTTGGATTACTAATTTGTTGTTTTAGCTAATTTTGGCTGGAGAGACAATGAACTTTAAACATTCACCAAAAGATTATACCACAGATGGACAGAGAATTAAACTTCAACAGAATATAGGCAGAGCAGAAAAGTCAGGTGATATTTAAGGCTGAAAAACGACATGCATCACATTTCAGTATCAAGAATAAGGAGAGGCAATATTATAATAGGTACCAAATCATAGTCTCAGAGGAATATATGAATAAGTCAGTGAAATGGCAGGACAACTTACGGAGGCAGTTATAAAAGCTTAAAAGATTCTGGGTTTTGTAAAAATGCATTGAATGCAAGAGCAAGATGATGAACATATATGAATATACAGTACGAGGTATGACTAGTTTGTGTGACTTTTGATGTTGCGGATAGCAAATAAAGTTTTTTCAGGCTGCAACAGGAGAGAGATAAGATGCAAAGTTGATCAGAGCATTGATCAAAGTAATTTATTCCAGATAGACGTGGTGATATATTTTGGAAGGTTAAAAGGGCTTTGGACACATACATTAAATAGTGAGGCGCTAATGAATGTTGAAGAACAGAAGAATCTAGGAGATCAAGTTCCCTGAAAGTGACAACACAGGTACACAGGATGATAGTGACGGCATAATGCATGCTTGTCTTCAAGGTCAAGACAGAATATCTATCTTCTATCTATCTTCTATCTATATCTATTCTATTCCATATACATAAATATATCTCTGATCTTGTTATCTTCCGGTTTGGCGGTCTTTCTATTTGCACAAAAACGGTTCGCGATAGCACTACGATTTTTCACCAGTTCACTCACCGTTCTCCTGTGCTGCGAGTGCGCCAAGTTTCTTTCCGATCGGTTGAATGTCGTAAAATTTAGCAAGGTTTAAAAGTCTTAAAAACCGTGCGTGCGCAGATCGATCTCTTCTCCTGCCAGTCGGCAGGAGATTTGTCTCTTCCCCTGTCACTCCCCAGGATGGTCCGCCACTTCCTGTGCCATCGCGTCTTTTCTGGAGCTGAGGGTGGCCATCGGAGGTTTTCAAACGGACTTTCGGAGGGACTCGAAGCAGCCCAGCCACGCCCCAAGCAGCAGCCCCGCCCCAAGCGGGAGACCCAACCCAGCCCAGAGTCGGAGACCTTGCCCAGCCCGGAGTTGGAGATGTCAGCAATGTCAGTAAATGGAAAGCGGAGACTCTGATCCCGGCGGAGGAGAACGACCAGCGCCCGCTGTGAGTCCCCATCACACCGCCAATTCTAGCCACTACCCCTCTGGTCCCCCTCGCTGGCTCCTCTCCTCCTCCCCCGTGATGCCCCCCTCTCCCCATGGCTCTTCCCCGTCTTTTCAGCAAGCTCACTCCCCCCTTCCCACATACCCCTCTCTCCCCACAACTCCCCCCGACCACACACCCCTCCCCTGCCCACACCCCCCTTTCCCACACACAAACCCCCGCCCACACACACTCCCCCCACACACACCCTCACACACACACACCCCCCACACACACCCCCGCCCACACCCCCCTGCCCCACAATCCGATCCCTCCCCCCACACACCCAAACCCCACACACACCCACCACCCCCCCCCATACACCCGCCCTGACAACACCCCCCCCCCCACAACCCTCCAAGCCCCCACAAACCCTCCCCCCACCCCCACACCCACAATACCCCCTCCCTCACAAGCCCCCCCACTCCCACAACGCCCCCTGCCCTCACCACCTCCCCTGCCCCCACAACCCCCCCGCCCCCACTACCCCCACCACCCCCACACATCCCTCACGCCACTTACACAACCCTCCCCCCACAAACCCTCCACCAGCTCACCCCCCCACCCACAAACACCCCCCCACACACACACCCCCTCCCACACATACATCCTCCCCCACACACTCCCTCCCCCACACTCCTCCCGCCCACAAACACATCTCCCCTCCACCACACCCCACATCCTCTCGCCACACCCCACCCCTCCCCCACACCCTCCCACCCCCACACCACCCTCTCACCCCCTCCTGCACCTCCCCATCCACACACAGCCCTCCTCCCCTCCCACCGCACACCCGCCCCCCGCCACACACCTCACTTCCTTCCCCCCCACCACTCCTCCCCTGCCACACATGAAGAGGAGGAGGGAGGGAGATGAGGGTAAATGAGCCATGCCTGCGCAGTTAGGGGCTATGGGTGAGTGGTAGAATGTTGCGTTGGGGGAACGGGTTGCGTTGGGGGAATGGGTGAGTGGTGGAATATTGTGTTGGGGAATGGGTTGCGTTGGGGAACCAGGCCTCCCGTGTGACTGGTCCCATTTAGTCTAGACACTTTATAAAACTCTGGTTAGATCGCACTTGGAGCATTGTGTGCTGTTCCGGCTGCCACGCTGTAAGAAGGATGTGGTTGCAATGGAGTGATTGCAAATGAATGGGGGCGCCGTCGAGTATGGCTGCCCTGTCTGCAGCTGTTCATCCTTTCACCCTTTTTTGTTATGTTAAAAAGTATGTTAAAAAGTTTTGTTTTGGAGGTCTAGTCTTTTTATGTGGGGGTTGGGGGGGGGGGGGGGGGAAGGGGGAAACTGATTTTTCTCAGTCCCTACCTGGTCGGAGATGCGTCTTTCCTCCGAGCCGCATCGTCGCCCCCTCCTCGCGGCCTACCACCTGGACTGGAGCGCCGTTTCCTGCCGGGTCCGGCGAGAATCTTCAGCTTCGGCGGCGGCGCAGCGTTGAAGCACCATCGCGGAGCCAGCGATACTTTACCGAGGGCCGCCATGCCGACTCCAACATCGCGGAGCTGTGGGGTCTGCGGAGGGTCCAGCCGCGGCGACGCTGATTTTAAACACCGCGGAGCCTGGGATCTTTCGCCGAGATCGCCAGTATTGGAGCTCCGACCAGTGCGGCCTGTGGACTTCGGGAGCCGCGGTCTCTGGTAGGAAGCGGCTGTTCCAGACACGCCAAGTCACTGAAGAGTGTTCTTCAGACGCCGGAGCTCCATCATCTGGCAAGAGGGCCTGAAACATCGGGCTGCCATTGCGGCGACTGCAGAGGCCTCACATAGGTCCCGACCACGGGTGAACAAGAGGAAGTGGACTGGACTTTGCTGCCTTCCCTCACAGTGGGAACCATTGTGGGGGGGGGGGGTTATGTTTAATGTTAAATTCTTCTTTAATGTTGTGTTTTCGTTTTATTGGTGTGCTGCAAATTTCACTACACCAATTGGTGTTTGTGACAATAAATATCCTTTATCCTTTGTCCTTTGTCCTTTGTCCTTTGATTACAGTGGAGATTCACCAGGATATTGCCTGGATTGGAGGCCATTAATTATGGGAGAGACTGAATAGATTATTTTTGTTTTATTTGGAGCAAAAGAAGCTGAGTTGTGACGTCTTAAAGGTATGTAAAATTATAAGAGGGATACATAGGGTAATAGTCAGAATCTATTTTCCATGGTAAGGTTATCAGAAACACGAGAGCATAAGTTTAAGTGAGAGGAAAGAGTTTTAAAGGGAATCTGAGGGGCAGGTTTTTAACGTGGTTCATATCTGCAAGAGGAGGTAGTGGGGTCAGATACAATTACTAGGATCTGAAACTGCAGGAATAAAATGATGAGATTTTTTTAATATTCACACACACTTGTGCAAAGAGCACTTTGAGGGCGATCCAAACATAGAAGGATGAGGGCCTAGTATGGGAAAATGTGATTAGTATAAATGCCAAAAAGGTTGGTCTGAAGAAGGATCCCCAGCCTAAAATGTCACCTATCCCATGTTTTCCAGAGATGCTGTCAGAGCCGCTGAGATACTCCAGCACTTTATTTTCTATTCTTGAACAGGATTAGGTCAAGATTCAAGATTCAAGAGAGTTTATTTTCATGTGTCCCAGATAGGACAATGAAATTCTTGCTTTGCTTCAGCACAACAGAACATAGTAGGCATAAATACAGAACAGATCAGTGTGTCCATATACCATTATATAAATATATACACACATAAATAAATAAACAGATAAAGTGCAAATAAACAGGTAATGGTCTATTAATGTTCAGAGTTTTGTTTCAGTTGAGTTTAATAGCCTGATGGCTGTGGGAAAGCAGTTATTCCTGAACCTGGTCGTTGCAGTCCTCAGGCTCATGTACCTTCTACCTGAAGGTAGCAGCGAGATGAGTGAGTGGCCAGGATGGTGTGGGTCCTTGATGATGCTGCCAGCCTTTTATGAGACAACGACTGCGATAGATCCGCTCGATGGAAGGGAGGTCAGAGCCGATGATGGACTGGGCAGTGTTTACTACTTTTTGTTGTCTTTTCTGCTCCTGGGCGCTCAAGTTGCCGAACCAAGCCACGATGCAACCGGTCAGCAAGCTCTCTACTGAGCACCTGTAGAGGTTAGAGAGAGTCCTCCTTGATATAACGACTCTCCGTAATCTTCTCAGGAAGTAGAGGCGCTGATGTGCTTTCTTTATAATTGCATCAGTGTTCTGGGTCCAGGAGAGATCTTCAGAAATATAATATGCACGCCCAGGAATTTGAAGCTCTTGACCCTCTCCACCATCGACCCGTTGATATAAACGGGACTGTGGGTCCCCATCCTACCCCTTCCATAGTCCACAATCAGTTCCTTGATTTTATTGGTGTTGAGGGCCAGGTTATTGTGCTGCAGATTGTGCAGATTGTGAAAGTCATAATAATCAAAATAAAAACTGCAGGCATATACTGTTCAATGCAGATGGAAGAAGATCACTGTAAGGCTGCTACATCTGTAAACTGTAAAGTTGATACCAAAAGATTGAAGACAAAATGTGGTATTTTACCATGTGCAATGGACAGTTGTGATAGAAAACTGCAGGAATAAAATGATGGGATTTTTTTATATTCACACACATTTGTGCAAAGAGCACTTTGAGGGCAATCCAAATTTAGAAACCTGTCCTTAGAAAGTTTAATTTCATATCTGCAACTAGTTCATTATTAATTGATGTGATGCCAATTTTTTTTGTTGAGATTGTCCAAAATTGCGATGTATGCAAAATTGCAAACATAACAAAACCGATTCAGTAATGGATTTTGTATCTAGATTGCTTACCAAGATGGCTTTAGGGCATGGTGATTCTTTGCCTGCCAGTCCCGGAATAGGATCAGATATCATCCATTACAATCATTCCACTCTTTTAAATCTTTCAACTGAATGGTCCTCTCATCAGCTAGAGTGTAGTCCTGAGCTGCAGATTAACAGATTCACGATTAGTAAGGGTGTCAGGGGTTTTGGGCAGAAGGCTGGAGAATGTGATTGAGAGGGAAAGGTAGATCAGCCATGATCAAATGATGGAGTAGACTTGATGGGTTGTATGGCTTAATTCTGCTCCGATGTCTTATGGTCTTATGGGAAGTTTTGCTTTGGAGGAAAAGGCAGAATGAAGAATGTGTCAGAGACAGCTGAATGGATGTTTCCAGTCTTTGTTAACAGAGCATCAAAAGTAGACATGATACAGTGACTTAGCAAATTATCAGCAGCACATAGATTTGGCAAGTAGTAGAATTAAAAATAAAAAGATCAGAGTTTGTACATGCTCCATATATATGAACAAAGAGAAGTGGTGTTGGAAATGGAAAGGGTTTGTCATTAAAGCAGAACAGGGGGAATTAGAAACTTGTTTTGGTTATGATGTGGTTAGAGAAGTGATAATAAATATGGGTGTGAGTGCATTTGGAGAGTCATACTTTAAGGGGAGAAAGAGAGACTCTTTCTCCCCTTAAACAGAGAAGTAAGTCTAAGGTGAAACATTGGAGTTTGAAGTCAAAAGAATAAGGAGAAACATGAGGATATCTTCAGAAATTTGTTATCGGGCATAGAAACATAGACATAGAAATATAGAAAATAGGTGCAGGAGTAGGCCATTCGGCCCTTTGAGCCTGCACCGCCATTCAATATGATCATGGCTGATCATCCAACTCAGTATCCTGTACCTGCCTTCTCTCCATACCCCCTGATCCCTTTAGCCACAAGGGCCACATCTAACTCCCTCTTAAATATAGCCAATGAAGTGGCCTCAACTACCTTCTGTGGCAGAGAATTCCAGAGATTCACCACTCTCTGTGTGAAAAATGTTTTTCTCATCTCGGTCCTAAAGGATTTCCCCTTTATCCTTAAACTGTGACTGCTTGTTCTGGACTTCCCCAACATCGGGAACAATCTTCCTGCATCTAGCCTGTCCAATCCCTTAAGAATTTTGTAAGTTTCTATAAGATCCCCCCTCAATCTTCTAAATTCTAGCGAGTACAAGCTGAGTCTATCCAGTCTTTCTTCATATGAAAGTCCTGAATTCCCAGGAATCATTCTGGTGAACCTTCTCTGTACTCCCTCTATGGCAAGAATGTCTTTCCTCAGATTTGTAGACCAAAACTGTACGTAATACTCCAGGTGTGGTCTCACCAAGACCCTGTACAACTGCAGTAGAACCTCCCTGCTCCTATACTCATTTGAATACTAACGCATTTGAATACTAACGCATGTGGGCAGTGAGGAAAGAAGATATTAATGCGCAGGTGATAGAGATGCTTCATAGTGCAATGGTCATAGGAAAAAAATGTACAATAGAATCAAAAGGACTGGCCTAAGTTGTTAGCATTACAGTTTGGTCTGGCACTGAATGGGAGACATAGCCAGTTAGGTAAGCTTCATAAATTAAAAAAATATATACTAAAGGGGCTGTCCCACTGCGGCGACCTAATCCGCGAGTCCAGAAGAGTGTCTTCGACCTTCAAGCTTGAGGGCACTCGACTGGAAAACCTTGAGCTAGATCGACCGTCAGTGATGAAACTGCGAGCTGGATCGACCGACTGCACACACACTCACACACAAACACATCGCAAAGGCGGGTGCCAGGGAAAGCGGGGGAGTGCTGTCTGAACGTCACACCCGCGATGAAGAGGAAGGTAAAAGACGGCCGCACAGTGTACGGTAAGTCGTTTAGAGAGCGCGGGGGGGGGAGATAAAGGGAGAGAAGGGGAGAGAGGTGGAGAGAAGGAGAGAGAAGGGGAGAGGAGGAGAGAGGAGGAGAGAGAAGGGGAGAGAAGGGGAGAGAAGGGGAGAGAAGGGGAGAGAAGGGGGGGAGAAAGAGTGGAGACACCTTCAAGAAGTCAGACAACGTATAATGAAGTTTAGCGGGCATTTAACCTACTGGTCGGTTTTCCTTAGTCCTGAAAACTCCAATGAGCCAATTAAAATGCCCGGTCAGCAAAGGAGATTGCCTACGGCTGCCCTCGACTGCCTGTTACTAAATAGCGACCCCACTCCACTGCACTATGAGTTAAAAAGAACCATGCCGACCAATTTTTACTCATGGAAAAATTTTCAACTTGCTGAAAAATTTTCTGCAACCTAGCTGAGGCCACGAGTATGCGGGAACTTCACTCGAGCCTGAAGGAGAGTTCCAGTGACCTGATAGGACTTCCTAAGCCACGTGTCGACCACGCTACAAGTTTCAGTCGCGGGCAAACTCTTCTAAACCCGCAGATTAGGTCAGTGGGACAGCCCATTAACCTTTCAATTTGGGCTTGGTGGTAATCCAATTATCTTCAGCAAAGTTATGAATGCAAAGGTTTTCATCATCAGTGAGTAGAAAGTCTAAAGTCAGAATAACAAATACAATACCAGAATAAAAACATGGATGTCTATAGATTATGTGCAGGCAGACAGAGGTAGTTTAATTTGTCTTTATGACTGGTGCAGACATCATTGGCTGAAGGGCCTATTCCTGGCTGTACTCTTCTACATTCTAATTCAGACCAAGCAAAGAGTTCATAAGCATCTCTTGCTTTAATTTTCATTTACTTCATTCTATTTTAAAATTAGAAGCCATTTGAGAAAAACTTTAACAAATATATTGGAGTTCTGGATAATGCAACTGGTTTTAATCTGAAATAATAATTAAGCAACCAGAGTCAGAATTCTGTCTATTCTTTCTTAGGAAGCAAAGCAAGAATTTCATTGTCCTATCAGGGACACATGACAATAAACTCACTTGAACTTGAACTTGAACTTGGATTTCACCCTGAAGAATAAAGAAATTGCAGATGCCGATTTACCAAGGAAAGACACAAAGTGCTGCAGTAATTCAAGGGTTCAGGGAGCATCTCTGGAGATGGTGGATAGTTGATGTTTCAGGTCAGGAGCCTTCTTCAGACTATCTGTACAGTTCCCCATATCTGATAAATAAAATCCAATAAAGGATAAATAAATTCCATAAATATAATTGATGTGGACACATACCCTAATAGTATTTAAATACTAACACAAATTGTTCATATTTTAACAATCCAAAAATGTTCTGTATTTTAATTTGCCATTTGAACGCTGCTTACATGTAGGCACTCTTCATAGAAAGCTTTAATTTGAGTTTGGTGCAAGATTGTGATTCTGAGTGAGTTGTTCATTTATACATCCCTTGGGATTTAAATATCCTCCTTATAATCATGAAGCCATCTTACCTTTTCTTTCCATTAGCTCGTTCCATGGTGATAAAGTGTACGATAATAAATTGATTAGTGAGTTTTATATAATTGGAAATTATCCTGCAAGATTTTCCTGCACCCCTTACAACGCCACAGTGTTGCACGTGATAGAGGATAATAGCCATGAAAAAAATGCTAACAGCAGAAAGTAAACAAAAGGTTCAAGTATATTAAAATAATATGTAACTCAACCATTTATACATCACTGTTTTTTTCAAAATAACCCCATTTGTAAAATAATTCATACTACGATTTTGAAATGGATAGGCTCTTGCTACAGCTTTAATTTAAAGGTAAGCAATGTTCCGAGGAGAAAAAGCTCCACCCTTCTTACCTTATACAGAAGCCACATGATTCAGCCTATTTGTAGTAATCATTCAAAAAATGGCCTGCTGAACTACCAGGGGATAAAGTGGACACTGATGTTGTCAGCTTTTCTGTTTCAAAACACTGGGTACTTCTATCACATGAAATGCTAGTGCTCTGTGACCCATGGTGCGCAATCTTCAGCTTCTTCCCATAGTAATGCATAATGAAGTCTACAGGGAATATTCAAACCTGTCCATCAGAAACCCTTGCTTCTGATACCGAGGAACTTGAGAGCGAGAGTGAGAACAGTCAGATTGATGGCATTGCAAAAAAGAAGAGAAAGACCTATTCAACTGGCATTAACAAACAACGGCAAGCAGCAAACGCGAGGGAGAGGGACAGAACCCACAGTGTGAACACAGCATTCTCAGCTCTCAGGAATCTCATTCCAACCGAGCCATCAGACCGCAAACTATCGAAGATAGAGACCCTGCGCTTGGCCTCCAGTTATATTTCCCATCTGGCGAATGTCCTCCTCCTGGGAGATGATTTTCTGGACGGGCAGCCCTGTTTAAAATATCGAGCTGTCAGGCAGGGCAGCAATAACGACATAAATACTGCAGCTCCCAGACCTATATGCACCTTCTGTCTTAGTAATCAGAGAAAAATGGTGAGATTTGTGAATATATTAATTTATTTTATCACTTTTAAAGCAAGCCTAAGAACTGTCTTTTTGGAATTACGTGTGTGATTTTATTTCCAAAATTATTGAAGTTGGCAGCCCACTTCTCTGATAGTTACAAACTTTAAAACAAAATGAAGTTTTCATCTAAGATGAAGAATTGAAAGAATTTCTACCAAAAGAAATGAGCAATGCAATTTCCTTAAAGGTAGTAATTATTGAAACTGTTGATTAGTGGAACCTACTTTACATAATTGTTTCATGCATGTATATTTTCAGCTTAGAGAAGGAGAAAAACACCTCCCTGTCTGATGTTTATGAGGACATCCCTTTGGATGAGATGCACAACTACTACTGCACTGACAAAAAATACAAAGACCGTTTACTGTACTAATATGTTTACATAATGTTATTTATTGTAAAAGAAATGTTATATATTCTAATATGTCCATTAGATAAATCTACTTGCACTTTCTGTTTACAACGTTGAGTTTTCAAGTTAGGGTGTTCTATTAATGAAACCTAACACTGTGGGCAAGGTTGCACCTGGTATTACGGTTATTTTTAGGGGCAGAAATGTTAAACCTCAGCATCTCCAATTCGAAGGAAGGTTGTGGGACTCAGACTAAGGTCACATGATGTAATTTAAGCAGACGCACCCAGTGCTTTCTGTCAATGTGGTCTTCACAACACATCAATCACCAGTTTCCAGGATCCAATGACTGACCATATCCTTCAGTGTGAAAATAACAGGGGAAATATCTGTCCACAGTGAATGAGTTGCTTACCTCAATAGCATTTGAAAATAAATCAGAACGATTTTTAAAGGAAGATTGTTTGCTACAAATCCCCAAATCCTATTTTTTTTTACTATCTCAAGTCGACTTTTATTAAAATATGGAGCAGAAATATTGTGCATTTTGTGGATCAAAACCACTCTGAGGTGCTTCAAGAATTAATGATGTAATAATAGTTTTCTTCCAATCGTGTGTATAATGTCACTACAAGTATAAATAATTGATGGTTTCATACTGATTCAATGTTATTATTAAATTGGGACAAAGTCAGGTAGATTGATATCACTTTATGTGTTATCCCCAAAGGGTTCAATTGCTCACTTTGACAATAATGCCGAGTGATGCAAACAAACTGCTGACTGCCTTATCCACCATATTGCTCGGTATGGTGAAATGGGAAGTGCATATCGCAGATACGTGCATCTCCTATTCATTTGAACTTTAATGGATTTTGCACTTCTGCAAATAAATATGTCTATAGTCCTGCTGTCAATCTCTCATCCCATAAAGGGGGAATGTTTTATCAAACTAAGCATTGTATAGCATGGCATTCTAGCCGTACTTTGGACAATTTACTTTAGCCTACATAATGGATGTTTATCGCAACAGTCTTCAGTGGATGGTTGAAAATGCAATAAGTGCCAAGTTACATTCTTTTACAATGGTTCACTGTTTAGCTACTGAAAATAGGGCACCGAATGATAAAAGAAAGATCGCCACTTTATTCTGTACTGTGTATCCATTATTTGTGGATGAACTAAATTGCTCCCATTTTGATTTGGTTTGATGTGGTCAGTATAAAACTCACCAACAAGGAATGTACAGATTAAAACTATTACTATATTTATCATACATAGATGCAACAAGTTTTATTTTTATGCACAAGACATCTGTTTATTTGCCATGATTTTTATTGAAATGTTTAGATCTCTGGTAAATGTGTTTTAGTCTAGATACATTTATACTTGAATATGTATGGAAAAATAGCATGCAGTCTTCCTCTAAAGAAAAGGTTATTTTCTTAATTTTACTTATTTAAGAAATAAGCAAATAAAATATGTCAATTCAGATTGGGTTATATATTCATTTTCTTCACTTGTTTTACGTTACTTCAATGGGATAATATTTATGAATATATGATTAACATGGTTACTCAAATACTACGTTATTTTAATTAACACACATCAGACTGAATGTCTGACAAAAGCGCCTGATCCAAAACATCAGATATCTGTGCTTTCCAGAGTTGCTACCTAATCCGCTGAGTTACTCCAGCACATTATGTCTTTTTTTGTAAACAAACATCTTCAGTTCCTTATTTTTACAAGTTATTCTAATTATTATGTTCTGACTGCAGTATTTTTACATAGTACCCCAGAGTTTGTATCTTAAACTCCTGTAATAATGAATACCATAATTGCTACCCTCTGTATATTACCCACAATATAATTTAGGGTTCACTTAGTATAAAGGCAGAATGCAAGCCTCTAGATGCATTCAGAAGTGTTGAACCGTTTAATTATTGCATTATTAATAGAGTTGCACCATTGGATCACAAATGTGCTTGATTATTTAATGCATCTTAACAACAGGGAACAGCGTGATAGAGTGTATTTTAAACGTTGATTGACAGTGACAAAAGCTCTGCATGCTTCATACCATCAATAGATTGAAGTGTTCTCAATGCACACCATAGGATTTTATAATTAATTCCCAATAGGTTTAGGTTAGCATGAGTGTCAGTTTATTTGTTTACAATCTACACATTATGTGAAATAGAACAGTGACATTGAGAAATGGAATGATCATATTAAAATAATTAAATTAAATTAAAAATGAACATGGATTGACATTTCATTAAAGTGCCTACAGTAAAAAACATATTTAAAGCAAAATGGCCTTTAGATAAATTATTCTCAGAGTATTTTAATTTTAATGCTATATTTAATGCTTTCCAAATTTTGTAGTTACTTAAATAAGATTTCTAAGGGAGGCACCCACTTTAAAAGTATTCCTGATTTGGCTGGAGGGAAGGAAGGGAAGTGATGTTAGGTTCAAATGCCTTACCTCACTTAGATGTGTCAAACTTTTTGGAAAGCTTTCATTGTTATTGCTAAGAAAACAAGGTGGTAGAACAACATAGTTTTGTAGTGTTACAGAAGAATCTACTCTAACCAAAAGATCTGTGTTCTAACGTGAAACAAGGGTTGGTATTGGTCTTAGTTTATTATTGTCATGTGTACTGGAATACAGTGAAAGGTTTTGTTTTCCTTGTTTTTCCAAAACAAATCATACCATACCATTCATCAGGTAATGCAAAAGAGAAAATAAACAGAGCAGAATATATTGGAATGGATGATCAATTCTTTAAGCCACTTTGATGATGCATGTTGACAGCTTATATGTGAAACCACATAGCAAATTACATACAAATTATCTCATGGATGGAAATGTTCCTATTAAAGCACACATATTGAAATTTCGATGAAATATAGACTGTCATTTATGTAGTTCCTTTTACAACCATTTCCAGGCATTTTAAGTTTGCAACCTCGAGTCATATAGCATGGAAACAGGCCCTTAGTCCCAACTTGCCTTCGGCAACCATGTTTTCCATATCTACCCAAGTGCCACTTGCCCATATCACTCAGATATCACAAGAAAATAGAAGCAGGAGTAGGCCACTGAACACCTCAGATTGCCCTCACCAGATGGACCCCACCATAATCATGGCTGATCTCCCCAGCCTCATGTTCTCTTCCAACCAATCTGCATAACCTCATGTTGCCTACATTAACTCTTTTGCCAAGCTTCTGTCAATTAACCTGACCTATCTATATCCTGTTATAGGGTCTGAATATCCTCATCACGATATACACTCCCACATATTTTCATGTCATCAGCAAACATGAAAAACTTACATCTTGCCCCTCCACTTTATTAGTATAAATATATTTTTTTGGAGGCCAAGAAACAATTCTTGGGTCCATCTGATTGGTTAGTTTAGTTTTGTTTAGAGATACCTCGTGGAAACAGGCCCTTCAGCACACCGAGTCTGCTCTGTCGATCGATCACCTGTTCACACTAGTTCTATTGTGTCCTACTTTTACATCCTACACACTAGGGGCAATTTTCAGAAGCCAATTTACCTATAAACCTGCACGTCTTTGGAATGTGGGCGGAAACCGGCCACCCAGAGAAAAATCAAACACAGTCACAGGAAGGACATACAAACTCCGTATAGACAGCACCCGTAGTTATGATCAAACCTGGGTCTCTGGTGCTGTAAGGCAGCAACTCTACCGCTGCACCATTGTGTCGTGAAGATTCCGCCCCCAGAATCTGAGATGAGGGCATCAAGTCCTTTGTCGGTTCACATTCAAGTATAAAGTTCTGCAAAAAGAACAACATTGGTACTGTTGTTAGTAAAAGCAGATTGAACACTATATCAGGCAAGAAATGCTTTCCTTTCAGCTTGTTGAAGGTCTGTTGGCATCCAAGGAGACATCAACAAAGAGCAGTGTTGTGGTCCCTGACTATGGGTAACAGAATAAATCAGATCAAGCATTCTGAAATAGGATTTCATTTAAATTTCTCAGTCCAGTCGTGGGATCTCAGTAAAGAAAACATCAATGTAAAAATTGCATGCAATTCCTAGGTGTTCCTTCAAAATATAATTAGACATGATATTAATTGGGAGCAGTTTGCAGCACAACATCCTCTTTTTGATAGCCTCCTTCTGAATTTGAACACTTTTATCTGTATAATTACATTTAGTTAGTTTCGACTACTCTATATGTTTATATCTAAAAATAACTAAGCTTATTTAGGAGCTGCCATCGGTGAAAGGATAATTTTCTCTTTCAAGTTTACTTCAGATTTTCTGTTCTTATGCTATGACATGTGTGAAATGTCAACACATGGCCTACAACCTTCTGTCTGTAGAACTGTCAAAGTTGAACATAAACCCATTTGACAGACACATATATTCTTTTTGAGCAAGGTCACAGGACAGCAATCAGAACATGAATCCTGGCTGTACTTTCCCCTATGTAGCACATGGATGTATTGAAGCATAACCAAGTGCAACAAATGCTCTATAAAGCAGGATCAAATTGAGTTCTTCCAAGCTCTTTATATCGATTGTTTACAAACGGTGGGAGCCTTTTAAAAGCTGTGAGGGATTTTGCATATTCAAATGCCAATGTTTCGAACTATTAACCAAATTGAAACTTTGAAGCATGATTAAAACAGTTTTGCATGAATAAAGATTAAAAATCTAAGAAAAGAAATGCTGATTTTAGAAATCTGGAAATAAAACCAGAAAGTGCTGAAAATACTCAGGTGAGGTAGCGTCTATGCAGAGAAAAATACAATGAATGTCTCATGTCAATGACCTTTCATCAGAACTCAGCATTACGTTTTGTTTTTATTAGAAAGAAAATAATTGATTTAGTCATTATTACCAACTCGTGTAAGGTAATTTCACATAATGGGAATTTTATCATAAAAAAATTAAATACAAGATATGTATGTTTTTTTTTAATATTCTGAGAATGAAGGAACAAGAAAAATATTGTTCACCTATTTACTGCTTTAAGTGAATCACATCTTTCATGTAAATAAAATCTCTAAATGAGAGAAATTATGTGGCCTGTTTGCAAATAGAATAAACTTCAGGCAGGTGTTGAATTTTACTTTCCTTCTGACTACTTAAAAGGAACATTGGATTAAGTACCAGGAAACTTCCGTCATCCTTGAAAAGTGCCTTAAAATGTTTTAAATATGGCTTAGAAATGTTGTCAATCTTGCTAAAACACCTGTTCCAAAAGCAATACAACATCATATATTAAAAACATATTCTGATGAAATACAGATACACCCCTGGTGTGTGTATTTGTAACCCCAAACTACAATAACTGTCCATCTGTTTCCTCCTGCATTTTTCAACCACTTGAGGGCACTAGTTAGTTGATTCTAAACCAAAGGCGAATCTGAATCTGAAATCCAACACCATAGTTCTCATTTTCAGGCTGATGGTAATTTCCAAGAGAGAACAGAATGTCAAAGCAAAAGAAATGTATTGCATGAAGTTTTCATTAAAAAGAAAGTCAAGTTCTGTCTGATCTTGGCCTTTTGTCAAATTGTTATGATTCAAGCAGTGATCGTGCCACAGAGTTACTTGCAGTTGAAAATATTTCAACAGAAACTGGAGCATTTGGCAGAAGGATTTAGTAATTGAACAGTAACACTGGTTTCAAACAGGTGTATGCAAAGTTTGCTGGTGATTTATAACAGAAAATAAAAGCTTGGGAAATAGGAACAGGAATAAGCCATTTGGTCCTTCATGCCTGCACTGCCAGTCAAGCAGAATCATGGCTGATCTTCTAACTCCATGCCATTTCCTACCCTATCCCTACATCCCTTGATTCTTCCAATATCCAAAAATCTATTGATCGAATATATTCCATGATCGATTCCTTTCAGATTCCTCTTGCATGAATAATTCCCCAAAATGCATCACACTAAGTGCTGAAATTCCTTCTCGTCTCATCATAAATGCCCTTCCCCTCATTTTATGACCATGACCACAGCTCTAGACTCCTTAGTCATGAGAAATATCCTCTTCCATGCTCCCCACACCCATCGACCCTATTGAACCCTCTTATGTATTTAGTATGTTATTTGTGTTCTCTATTTTGGAAGTATTTTATCTTTTTGGTCTAATTACATCTTGTGGGAATATGAATGGTTCATATGCCCCTAATAACCAGAGACATGTTTAAAACAGATGATTCACCACCACATTGTAAATACTGTTTTCACTGCAAATGGTGTCTCCAATGTACTGAACATCATATACATTTTTTCAATGGCATTGTTTTCAGAATTTTGGGTGATTGGAGTATGAAGTAACTTAACAGGAATTGATCTTTCTTCTTGAAAATAAAAATAATGTTTGAAATTGGTAACTTTCAGATTATTGGCTTTCTCTCACTTGTGTGGAATGTTCAAGGAATTAAATGCAACAAAGGAGCTGTATTGCATTTTCCAAACAGAATGTTGTGCAACTTGGATGGTAACCTATAGTGTGTAGGAAGGAACTGTAGTTGCTGGTTTACACCGAAGATAGACACAAAATACTGGAGTGACTCCGCTGAGTTATTCCAGCATTTTGTATGTATCTTCGTGGTAACCTACAGGTGATGTTTCCAGAACACTTGCTGACCTTGCCCTTGCTGGTGTGGCACAGGTGTGGAAAATGCTATCTAGAGTAGTTCGGGCAAGTATGATACAAACATGAAGTCAAGAGTCAATAACATTTGGTTGTCCTATGCACTGGGACCGGAACAATGAAAGTCTTACTTGCTACAGCTTTACAGGCACATTAACACAACAAATAAATATGCAATAAACAATAATGTATTAACTTATCAGTTACACTAGGTAACCAAACTATAATAGTAGAAACAAGGAACTGCAGTTGGGTTGTAAGCTACTCAAGCGGAATAGGAGGTGGTGTTCCTCTATTTTGTATGTGGCCTAGCTCTGGCAATGGAGCTAGGAAAGGTCAAAATGGGAATGTGAATGAGAGTTAACAATTGGGAGATCTGGAGGACCGAGCGAAATAATAGTTCAAGATGAGTACGTAGTGCAATCTCAGATAAAATTGTCATTAGGATTGAGAGTCTGATGGTCAATAGAAAGAAGGTTTTCTTGAACCCCGAGTACACAATTCTCAGGCTCCTGTACCTCCTTCTTCTTAATGGTGATGGAAGAAACGCTTATATAACGCTTATAAGAATGCTTATATTGGTGTTAATCAACAAGTTGCTTTGTCGTAGATGGTGTTGAACTCCGAGAATGTTAATAGCATTGCCCACATGCAGACAAGTGAAGGTTGTTAGGCAGTTTCTTGTTTGCCATTTTGAAAGTGCAGATATAACTTCCAAAATTAAACCACACCAGCATACTGTATTGCAGGCCTTGCAAGCATTACTTCATTTGGTAAGGTGTGGTGAATGCAATTGAACATCAATAAAATTCATATTTATCATGGAAAAGCATTGATAAAGCAACAGAAGATAGAAACATAGAAAAATAGAAAAAATAGGAGCAGTAGGCCATTCGGCCCTTTGAGCCAGCACCACCATTCAATATGATCATGGCTATCATCTAAAACCAGTACTCCATTCCTGCTTTTTCCCTATATCCATTGATTCCTTTAGACCTAAGAGCTAAATCTAACTCTCTGTAAACTAAATGTTTAAGTCTAGGACATGTCCTTGTGGAACTCTTACAACAATGTCCTGGGACTAGGTTGAATAATTTTCAACTGTCAGTAAAATGCTGCCTTGATGTCACTCTACCAAACCTCTGAAAATCGGCTCTTTTATCTCAGTTTGAACTAAGGCTATGATAAAGTCTGGAGCCATGTGGGTTGGGCGAAACACGAATTGGCCATCTATGAACAGGTAATAGGTAAGTGCTGTTTGATAGCACTGTCAATGACACCTTCCAACACTTTGCTGATGTTTGAGAAAACAATACTTAAGCAGTAGTTAATCGGATTGGATTTCTTCGGTTTAAGGTGATTGGTACCAAGGGCATCATTATGTGTCACCTTGTAGTTATAATGAGCAAAAGTGATGTTGTTCAAACATTTATCAGTTTGAGGTCAATATTTTCCAGATGTCCAGTATCAACTAAGGTTAAGTAATTCAATTGATCTGCTTCTCCTCAGTGCAACTGCAAACATCATGGTAGTCACACCACTGAACTTTACTTGACGGACTTAAAGAACGGTCACATATTTTTCATCCAGCTTACCTGGAGAGAGGGGTCGGCGAGAGACAGAGTGATTTTTCTTTATCTCACATGGTCAGGAATATAATTTTTAGCCAGTCACTACCAGTATCAAACATCTTCAGATCAGAGAGGGGATATGTCTGAAGAATAAAGAAATTACGGTCAATAGCTTGTTCTGAGCTTTCCCCCAGTCTAGTTTCAGTTAATAAAATATTGAGTCAAGCACTTGCGCATCTAAACTTTATTTTGGAAAAACACAATAACAGTTCCCCACTACTATACCTAACCACCGCGGGTTTGATCCTTGTATCTGCTTGGTCAAGCCCTTCTAGCCTCGTGCAAGCAGAGACGCTCCAAAAGGTTACGTGGTCCCAAGAGTTCTTCCAGAAGATCGACACAGGACCTCGTGGGAGCTACCTTTTATAGATCCCTGAACCTTGAGGGGCCGAACCATATGAGGGTGGTCTCATTACAGTCCAATAACAGATATCGATTAACACAGTACATGTTAGACACTTCCCTAACCCAATAATACAGTAACCAATACATTGTATTCAAACGGAGCTTCTGGAAGGAAGCAAACATAGCAACATTTGGCCAGATATTCAAGAAACCCACACAAGGCTCAACCCTTAACCCAATCAACATCGAGCAAAGAAAAGCCTTGCAACAATATTTACAATGTGTATGTCTGGTTTGCATTCACCTAATCCATTTCATTGCAATTTACACCTAATTGTAAGAATCTGCAGATGTCCCATTCTTTCCCTGCAACTCTTATCTGGGCTCTAGACAAGCTGGCACCATTCTGCAGCTTGTCCCATTTATGCAGAAGGCACATTTAAATGGACCAAGTGGCCTAGCAGCCCAGAAGTCTTTACTCAATTTTAGTGTCCTGTCATCTCCAATTTGGCCAGAATTAACATTCCTTCCTTTTATCATATATGATAAATCAATCAAAAAGGGCCACTTTTCAACATAATTGTATAAGGGGTAAGAGCGTTGTAAAAACAAGCCTGAAGGCTTTGTGTCTCAATGCAAGGAGCATTCGTAATAAGGTGGATGAGTTGAACGTGCAGATAGCTATTAAAGATTATGATATAGTTGGGATCACGGAGACATGGCTCCAGGGTGACCAAGGCTGGGAGCTGAACATCCAGGGATATTTAATATTCAGGAGGGATAGAGAGAAAGGAAAAGGAGGTGGGGTAGCGTTGCTGGTTAGAGAGGAGATTAACGCAGTGGAAAGGAAGGACATTAGCTTGGAGGATGTGGAATCGGTATGGGTAGAGCTGCGAAACACTGAGGGTCAGAAAACGCTGGTGGGTGTTGTGTACAGGCCACCTAGCAGTAGTATTGAAGTTGGGGATGGCATCAAACAGGAAATAAGAAATGCGTGCAACAAAGGCAAAACAGTTATAATGGGTGACTTCAATCTACATATAGATTGGGTGAATCAAATTGGCAGGGGTGCTGAGGAAGAGGATTTCTTGGAATGTATGCGGGATAGTTATCTAAACCAACATGTAGAGGAACCAACGAGAGAGCAGGCTATTCTAGACTGGGTATTGAGTAATGAGGAAGGGTTAGTTAGCAGTCTTGTTGTGCGTGCCCCCTTGGGCAAGAGTGACCATAATATGGTTGAGTTCTTCATTAGGATGGAAAGTGACATTGTTAATTCAGAAACAACGGTTCTGAACTTAAAGAAAGGTAACTTTGAGGGTATGAGACGTGAATTGGCCAAGATTGACTGGCAATTAGTTCTAAAAGGGTTGACGGTGGATATGCAATGGAAGGCATTTAAAGACTGCATGGATGAACTACAAAAATTGTTCATCCCAGTTTGGCAAAAGAATAAATCAGGGAAGGTAGTGCATCCGTGGATAACAAGGGAAATCAGGGATAGTATCAAAGCAAAAGATAATGCGTACAAATTAGCCAGAAAAGGCAGCATACCAGAGGACTGGGAGAAATTCAGAGACCAGCAGAGGAGGACAAAGGGCTTAATTAGGAAAGGGAAAATAGATTATGAAAGAAAACTGGCAGGGAACATAAAAACTGACTGCAAAGGTGTTTATAGATATGTGAAGAGAAAGAGATTAGTTAAAACAAATGTAGGTCCCTTGCAGTCAGAAACAGGTGAATTGATCATGGGGAACAAGGATATGGCGGACCAATTCAATAACTACTTTGGTTCCATCTTCACTAAGGAAGACATAAATAATCTGCCAGAAATAGCAGGGGACCGCGGGTCAAAGGAGATGGAGGAACTGAGTGAAATCCAGGTTAGTCGGGAAGTGGTGTTGGGTAAATTGAATGGATTAAAGGCCGATAAATCACCAGGGCCAGATAGGCAGCATCCCAGAGTACTTAAGGAAGTAGCTCCAGAAATAGTGGATGCATTAGTGATAATTTTTCAAAACTCTTTAGATTCTGGAGTATTTCCTGAGGATTGGAGGGTAGCAACCGTAACCCCACTTTTTAAGAAGGGGGGGAGAGAGAAAACGGGGAATTACAGACCAGTTAGTCTAACATCGGTAGTGGGGAAACTGGAGTCAGTTATTAAAGATGGGATAGCAGCACATTTGGAAAGTGGTGAAATCATTGGACAAAGTCAGCATGGATATACGAAAGGTAAATCATGTCTGATGAATCTTATAGAATTTTTCGAGGATGTAACTAGTAGAGTGGATAGTGGAGAACCAGTGGATGTGGTGTATCTGGAGTTTCAGAAGGCTTTCGACAAGGTCCCACATAAGAGATTAGTATACAAACTTAAAGCACATGGTATTGGGGGTTCAGTATTGATGTGGATAGAGAACTGGCTGGCAAACAGGAAGCAAAGAGTAGGAGTAAACGGGTCCTTTTCACAATGGCAGGCAGTGACTAGTGGGGTACCGCAAGGCTCAGTGCTGGGACCCCAGCTATTTACAATTTATATTAATGAACTGGATGAGGGAATTAAGGGCAACATCGCCAAGTTTGCGGATGACACTAAGCTGGGGGGCAGTGTTAGCTGTGAGGAGGATGCTAGGAGACTGCAAGGTGACTTGGATAGGCTGGGTGAGTGGGCAAATGTTTGGCAGATGCAGTATAATGTGGATAAATGTGAGGTTATCCACTTTGGTGGCAAAAACAGGAAAGCAGACTATTATCTAAATGGTGGCCGATTAGGAAAAGGGGAGACGCAGCGAGACCTGGGTTTCATGGTACACCAGTCATTGAAAGTAGGCATGCAGGTGCAGCAGGCAGTGAAGAAAGCGAATGGTATGTTAGCTTTCATAGCAAAAGGATTTGAGTATAGGAGCAGGGAGGTTCTACTGCAGTTGTACAGGGTCTTGGTGAGACCACACCTGGAGTATTGCATATAGTTTTGGTCTCCAAATCTGAGGAAGGACATTATAGCCATAGAGGGAGTGCAGAGGCCCCCTAGTCCTCACCTTTCACCCCAACAGCCGTCACATACAACATGTTATCCTCCGTCAGTTTCGCCACCTCCAACGTGACCCCACCACTCACCACATCTTCCCATCTCCCCCCATGTCTGCCTTCCACAAAGACCGCTCCCTCCGTAACTTCCTTGTCAATTCTTCCCTTCCCTCCCGTACCAACCCCTCCCCGGGCACTTTCACTTGCAACCGCAAGAGATGCAACACTTGTCCCTTCACCTCTCCCCTCGACTCCATTCAAGGACCTAAGCAGTCGTTCCAGGTGCGACAGAGTTTCAACTGCATCTCCTCCAACCTCATCTATTGCATCTGCTGCTCTAGATGTCAGCTGATCTACATCGGTGAGACCAAGCGGAGGCTTGGCAATCGAGTTGAAGTGCTGAGCCACCGGGATGTCAGGTTGGTTATTGCGGACCAAGCGGATGTGTTCTCAACAATGAACTGGCCTCAACTACCCTCTGTGGCAGAGAGTTCCAGAGATTCACCACTCTCTGTGTGAAAAAGTTTTTCCTCATTTAGAGTCCGAATTCAAAATTAATTGGGAAATCGAGTGGGAAAGTGAAAGAATCCTTCCTAAAGTATAGAGATTCCGGTAGCAGAACGAGCAGCTTTTCTGAGGGTGAGACAGCAGGAGGCTATGAAGTGGCTGATCCTGACATCGATAACATTATCAGATCAGAGCAAATTCCAGATGTTATGGATATGGAGCGGATTCCCGTAGGCAATTCCCTAGAAGGAAGCTGCCTACTCTGCCTTTAGAATTAGATCCCGCAGTAGGTGCAAATTATCCCCGGGCCACAGACATCCACATTTCAATGCCATCTGGTGCGACAGCAGCTAAATCCTTCCAGAGATCCGTACTAAGAATCCAGAAACGGGAAGTAACTTCGAAGGAAGATAAGGAGGAGAAGGAATTTAAAGCGTGGATAGACGTGTCAATCCGAGAGCCTACTTTCCCTCGGTTTGGTTGGAGAGGGTATAGAGCTGTTAGTCCTGATCAATGTTACAACTGTGGGGAATCAGGACATTGGTGCCAATCTTGCCCTGTGAGGGAATACCGACAAGGAAGGGGGCCAAGAAGAGGGCCATGGGGTTTAAGAAGTCAGTGCAAGAAGTAAGTGCAGCCCCTCCACTGCATTTTATATAAGAGCTAGATTAAAATATTTTGTCCATTCCTTAGCCAGAGGTAGAGATAGGGAGGTTGACTAGTGAATATATGTTCACATGAATAGCACCAATTCCAGCTAGGTTGCAGAGGAGAAGAGGCTCAAGGGCCCAGAATTAAGTGGAGATTTGAGATGTTGAAGGAGGAAGCATCATGAGCATTAGGTAAGGGCTGTAACAAAGTAAACGGGAGAGAGGAATGCAAAAGTTAGGGATATCAGAGATGTTGAAAGACAATAGACAATAGACAATAGGTGCAGGAGTAGGCCATTTGGCCCTTCGAGCCAGCACCGCCATTTAATGTGATCATGGCTGATCATCCCCGATCAGTACCCCATTCCTGCCTTCTCCCCATATCCCCTGACTCCACTATCTTTAAGAGCCCTATCTAGCTCTCTCTTGAAAGCATCCAGAGAACCTGCCTCCACCGCCCTCTGAGGCAGAGAATTCCACAGACTCACAACTCTCTGTGAGAAAAAGTGTTTCCTCATCTCCGTTCTAAATGGCTTACTCCTTATTCTTAAACTGTGCCCCTGTTTCTGGACTCCCCCAACATCGGGAACATGTTTCCTGCATCTAGCATGTCCAAACCCTTAACAATCGTATATGTAGCAATGTTACAAAATTTTGAGATTTTAAAAATAAAGTCTGCAATTTATCCCATCAGATAAAGCATAAAAAGAAGTTTAATTTGACACCTAATTTACTTTCATATCTTCAGTATTAAAGAAGTTATGGCCATTTTCATACTCGGAAATTAGCATCTTGTTCCATATTGCTTTTCCATTGACTTAACACAAAAGCTGTGATCGAGGACAGTCAAAAGCCCATAACTTTCTTAAAAATTAAGATAACTGAAAGAAATTTTCAGTTATTATAGATTGAAGCATTCTGAAACAAATATGAAACAATCTTACTTAGAAGACATGAAAGTAAAGCATATAATTAGTTAGTTACCTAATTGTAGCTAATTACAAAATTCAATTACTAGATCTAAACATCTATCAATTTCTTAAGAATAGATTAACATTTTTAAATAGCCTAAGTGTCCAAATAACATTCACACAATAATTCACAATATAACATAATTTTTAAATCTAATTTTCATGAATTTACAGGCCAAATGGAAGGAATTGAATGTTTAATACCTGTAAATTAATGGGCATTTAATTCATCTTGTGAGTGAGAATTTCTGGAACGCGATCTTTTGGAACGTTCATTTGCGGTGAATTTAACCCCGTATTGGCATGAAAAATTCTGCCGTTAATTCGGGGAATAAAATCACCGTGTCGCATGAAAAAATGTGAATTAAAGGCTTCTTAAGAAGCACTTTTATACATTTAAAGAAACCACTTTCGTTTACCTGTCCCGTGTGTGAAATCCGTCCCCGTTATCGGCGTTGACGCTTCAGGAGCTGCTTTTAAAATAACTCTAGCGCTGACATTGACGATTTAATAAAAATAAAAAACACACAAAACGCCGGTAGGAACGATTCATCAGCCAGCGCTTGTACTCCAACAAAATATTAAGTAGGACAAGGAAGGAGAAACCCGCGTTTTAACCACGCCCCCCCTTAAAGGCGCCAAAATCGCGCACACGGCCAGTGGCAGAATTACAGCACGGCTGAAGGTAAGTTTTGTAACATTCCTAGTATATGTTTCAATGAGATATCCTCTCATCCTTCTAAACTCCAGAGTGTACAAGCCCAGCCGCTCCATTCTCTCAGCATATTACAGTCCCGCCATCCCGGGAATTAACCTTGTAAACCTACGCTGCACTCCCTCAATAGCAAGAATGTCCTTCCTCAAATTAGGGGCCCAAAACTGCACACAATACTCCAGGTGTGGTCTCACTAGGGCTCTGTACAACTGCAGAAGGACCTCTTTGCTCCTATATTCGACTCCTCTTGTTATAAAGGCCAACATGCCATTCACTTTCTTCACTGCCCGCTGTACCTGCATGCTTACTTTCATAGACTGATGAACGAGGACCCCCAGTTCCCATCGTACTTCCCCTTTTCCCAACTTGACATTGTCTAGGTGGTAGCGATGAGGGGGCGGGAAGGGTTCAGTCGGATAAACTGGAGGCATTGTTAATGGAGAAGCTGGAAGATCTTGCTGTCACATCGTCTCCTCCCAAACGGAACCAAGGTACGTTTTCTTTGCCCTCACCTTCCATTCCTCCAATATTTCCAACATGCCCAAAGTGACATCACCACCAGACATACCTATCTTTCCCTCTCTGGATTCAGGATTACCTCATTCCTTCCTGTATCATCTGCCTAAATAATCACAGGAACTGCCACATTTGTATTTTTATCTCTTCGGACACAACCTCCATCGCAAACATTCTTTGCAAGTGGAGTAATCATCCATTTATATATGCTTTATATTATGATATAGTATGGGTTGCTTATAACATGATCTCCTCTACACTTTTTTATATTTAATTTATTCCGATTATGTGTTTTGTATTTTTTTGTGATTCTATGCATTGTAAGGTGTCCTTGGGTTTTAGAAAGGCGCCAGTAAATAAAATGATTATTATTATTATTATTACACTGGGAATACTAAATATAGAGTGGGAGACAGCTTTGCATAACTTCTCCACTCAGTTTGTAAGAACAACCTTGAGGTTTCCCTATCCTGCCATTATAATCCCCCCCACCCCATTCTTTGTCCTTTGTACAGTAAATCCACAAACCTGTATGTGACCTCAGATCCACCTACATGGTTGAATCTTCTTTGGACACCCTGTGTGTAGGGGAGAGGGTAGGGCCGAGGACGTCCTTGTTGGGTTTCTTCGGGCCTGGCCAAGCTGGTCATCCATGAGTCACGGCGTCAGGCAGAAGAGGGCCATGGTTGAATCTGAAGTAGCTCAGCAAGTCAATCAATTCACGGACAATAAATGTGGCTTTGCCGGTTTAGTTTTGAGATACAGCGTGGAAACAACTCCACCGAGTCCATGCTGACCATGATTGTTTTGAATCCTTTGATAAACACGCATTCCATTTGAATTATCATCATCTTTTAGCCCATGGATGTTGGAGAGATGTTCTCTAGAATATCAGTTTGTGACTTCCGGTGGCGTCATGTTAGACTAACAGACGTGCACCCAGCTCCTCTCCCGAAAAACTTCACGATTTATCGTGTAAAACGGGTCCGAAAATCGGGATTGTTTTTAAAAACCTTACCGGAGCTTCTGGTTACCGCGCTGATGACGTCATCGTTAAACGCGATGTTTTAAACGGTGGTTTGAAGCCCTTTAAATGAGTATTTTGACTCCAGCTGTGAGCCCTCAGAGAGCTGTGAATAAGCTGTCGAAAAAGTTCGAAACAGAAGTTACCTCTGAAGTCTCTGAAGTGGCTGCAGAAATGTCTAAGAAAGACTTTGATGATTTGAAGAAATCAATGAAAAATTTGAAAGATGAGATCTCGGATAATAGGGTGGAAGATAAGAAGGAAATGAAGGAAAATTCGGTAAAAATGATGGAAGGAATGGAGAAGATGATGAAGGATTTAAATGCTGGTAACCAGAAGAATATGACGGATTTACTGGACATTATGAATAAACGAATTGATGAGGTGAAAGATGGACTATCAGAGAAAATATAGTGAAATTTCGAGATACTGCAGAACTGGAATACGTTATGACTAAAATCAAATATGGTGTACAATTACGGCTGGACAAAGACACTATTAAGATATTCAGGGACTACCCACATGAAATTGTGCAAAAAAGAAATAAATTTGATAAGGTTAAAGATCTTTTAAGAGGGAGAGAAGGGGTCAGATTTGGGGTTTTTTATCCCGCGAAAATGCGTATTTCTTTTAATGGTCTTGAAAAGTCATTTGTTAAGCCTGAAGACGCTTTCAAATATGCCCAAACAATTGTTGAAAAACAGAAATAAAAGGGAGCTTTGGCAGATCCGAATAATTCTCAGCTATGTTTTGTCTGGGGATAGTTACATTGTTATCTCTGGAATGTTGAAGCAAGGACATTTTCTGTTCAAAACGTGTAATCAACTTTATAGCTGGATATGAATTAGAAAATAATTGCTTATTGATTAAAATGTTATAACCAATTGTAAGAACTTATCCTATTAACAACTTTAAAAGTTATGCAGGTTAGATTAGAATACTAACAAAAAAAACAAAAAAATAATGAACTAACATACTAATATGAATTTTTAATAAATTGTAACCTTGTCTATAAGCGGGAGGAGGGGATGAGAAACGAGCTCCTGGCTTATGTCCAGGAGCACGTCTCGTTAACCCCTTCAACCAACAGCTGATTCTTATTGAAATCAAAAATATTGGTTTAATAATTAAACTCAGATATATATATATGTTATAACTGAATGTGAGGCCTCGTTTTAATATTTTAATATGTTATGATTAACTAAGAGAGCGGAGCGAGTTGAGCAACATCGCAATGGAAGTCAAAATAAGGTTTTTTCCCACCTACAGGTGGGTCACTCGCTACAGTGCCGACTATAGACACTGTAGCCTCACTTTTTTAGTTTTTTTTTTATCACATAAAATCACTTGTTTGTGTTTTGTGTTTAGTGATAAGAATAATATGGACATACCAACAAAAGTTAATAATTCAAAAACTCCCCCAATACCTAAAGACCTGGGATATGGACGCACCACAAGATTCAAAGGTACTATAATTATTCAAAATGCATGACACCACACAAAAGAACCTAGGAGGAGTCTCATTTTGTAGTTGGAATATAAGAGGTATTAACGAACCTATCAAAAGGGGTAAGATATTAGCTCAGCTAAAAATGTATAATTCTGACATTACCTTCCTACAAGAAACACACCTAAAACCTCAGGACCAAGTTAGGCTGAGGGCGAAATGGATAGGTCAAACATACCACTCTTCATTCACTTCAAAATCTAGAGGCACGTCAATTATCATAAGAAAAGGTATACCATTTAAAGCAAAGAATATTATAACAGATATAGAAGGGAGATACCTAATAGTTAATGGAGAAATCCATGACACTCCACTTACTTTGGTAAATATATATGCCCCTAACTTTGATAACCCCCACTTTTTCAATAAAATCTTCAATATAATTGCAGAGTCAAACTATCAAAATGTTATAATAGGCGGAGACTTTAACTGTGTTTTAGATCCGTACTTAGATAAATCAAGTCAAAAACAGAGAGGGAATATGAAATCGAAAACTGGGGAACTCCTCAATACCTACATAAATAACACTAATATAGCAGATGTTTGGAGAATTGTGAATCCAACTGGCAGGGAATATTCGTTTTACTCAATGGTACATAAGACATACTCACGTATAGACTACTTTCTGCTGGATACAAAATTAATTCCCCAAACATCTAATGCAATATATCATACAAATTCAATTTCAGACCATTCTCCACTAACTTTCTTTTTAAAACTGGAAGGATTGTCTAAGAATAATTCATTCTGGAGATTTAACTCTCAAATTTTAAAAGATCCACAAGCGAGTATATATTTAAAAGAACAAATGGAGGTCTTTTTTCAAACAAATGATACTTCAGATATATCGCCTACTTTACTTTGGGAATCTTTTAAAGCATACATTAGGGGTATTATAATTTCATATCAAGCTTTTCAAAATAAAAAGAATAAGAATGAACAAAGACAGTTAGAAGAACTTATTAGACAAATGGATATAGATAATGCTAAAGATCCATCAATAGATAAACATAATAAAATAATAATTTTAAAATTTAAATTAAATAAATTATTATCTGCCAAACTTATAAGACTTTTTCAAATTACAAAACAAGAGCACTTTGAATTTGGGGATAAACCGCATAAACTTTTGGCTCGCCAGCTAAAAAAACGAGAAAAGGAACATACTATACCAAAGATCAAATCAGATAAAGGGGAATTATTAACAACACCGAAGGATATTAATAAAAGATTTGCGCAATTTTACGAGAATTTGTATACATCTAAAACGATAATTGATTCCAATAATATCACAAAGTTCTTGGATACCTGTAATCTTCCAAAGTTAGAGCTGAAGGAACAAGAGGAACTGGGTGCACAAATCTCAATTAAGGAATTAGAAGATACAATAAACTCACTAAAAAATGGAAAAACACCAGGCCCTGATGGATTTACTAATGAATTTTATAAAAGCTTTTATGATAAAATAATACCAAGATTACAAAAAATGTACCAATACGCTTTTAAAAAACGAATACTACCTGATACATTAGCGGAATCAACGATTACATTAATACCTAAGAAAAATAAGGATTTAGAAGAACCTGGCTCATATAGAGCTATAGCATTGTTAAACACAGATCAAAAAATATTAGCGAAAACATTAGCCAGAAGATTAAGTAAATACATTAGTAAATTAATAAACCCAGATCAGACAGGGTTTATCCCTAAGAGATACTCTTCTAATAATATGAGACGTCTACTCAACATAATGCACTCACACAAATCTGAAGATCAAGAATTATCAATTATTTTGCTGGATGCTGAAAAAGCATTTGATCAAGTAGAATGGAATTATATGGATAAAGTATTACAAAAATTTCAACTGGGAGAGAATTTTATTTTATGGATTAAGTTACTATATAACAAACCTACAGCTAGAATACTTACTAATAACATATTATCCTCGAAATTTCAACTATCAAGGGGAAATAGACAAGGATGCTCATTATCACCACAGCTGTTTGCTCTCATTATTGAACCGCTAGCAGAAAAAATTAGAATACACCCTGATATTCATGGATATAATACTAAAGACTCATATAATAAAATATCTTTATACGCGGATGATATATTATTGTATATTACAAAACCTCAAATCACTATACCAAATATATTAAATTTAATTGAAGACTTCGGATCTTTTTCTGGATATAGAATAAATTGGAATAAAAGTGAAATTATGTCAATAAAACCGAAAGATTCAACACATCTTTTAAAATTCCCTTTTAAAATAGCTACAGAAAAATTTAAATATTTGGGAATCGAAATTACCAGAGCATATCAAGGTATGTTCAGGGCAAATTTTGACCCCCTACTTAATAAACTGAATACATTAATTAAATTCTGGAAAACGCTCCCGATGTCTTTAATAGGCCGAATAAACGCAATAAAAATGATCTTTTTACCACAAATTTTATACCTATTTCAATCAATTCCTATATACTTACCTAAGAAGTTTTTTAAAAAACTCGACTCAGATATCACTAATTTTATATGGGACTATAAATCACATAGAATACAAAAAACCCATCTGAATAAATCTAAAGTATTGGGGGGTCTAGCACTACCTAATTTTATGTATTATTATTGGTCAGTAAATATTAAAAACATGATTCAACTGATGGATAACTCCGCCCAGCAAGTAGACTGGATTATAATGGAGAAAGAGGATTGCTCCTCTAGAAACATTGGAGCGATCCTCCTCTCTCCAATGAAATTGAATAACATAAACTATAATAAGAACCCAATTATTCATAGTACAATCCGTATTTGGAAACAAATAAAACAAAATTTAAAATTAAGAAACTTATCACTTTTATTACCTATAGTCAATAACCCTTTGTTTAGTCCTTCTATTATAGATAAAGCTTATACACAATGGGATAGACTAGGAATTAAAACGCTTGGTGACTTGTATGAAACTGGAAAATTACTTTCATTTCAACAATTACAAATAAAATATAAACTCGGAAATAATCAATATTTTAAATACTTTCAAATATGCGACTATTTGAAAAAATATATAAAAGATCATCATAATAACCCAGCAGATGTACTGGACGAGGCAATGCAGATAAAAGCGGAATCAGCAAACTTAATATCATATTTGTACAATATTATCTTAAATGCACAAATACCATCTACGGAGGGTATCAGAAGAGACTGGGAACAAGAGTTAGCTATTAAAATTTCAAAGGAAAGTTGGAATGAATACTTATTAAAAGTGCATAAATGCTCGATTAATGTAAGACACACTTTAATACAATTTAAAATTTTACATAGATTATATTATTCGAAAACTAAAATTCATAAAATTTTCCCAAACGTATCATCTATTTGTGATAAATGTCAATCCCAAGAAGCAACTATAGCGCACTCATTTGTCTTCTGTACAAAAATTCAAAAATTTTGGAATGAAATTTTTGAAATCTTTACAAAGTTATTTAAAACAAGACTGATACCCAAAGCAGAATGGATTATCTTCGGAATAACGGAAGATGATCCAGAATTAAATGTGTTTCAAAAGAAATTAATGGATTATGGGTTAATAACTGGAAAAAAGCTAATTCTAAAATTTTGGAAGAAGGCTCCAATACCAACTATAAATATGTGGATTTCAAATATGTTTGAAACATTACACCTTGAAGAGATAAGACTCCTCCTAGCAGGTAAACCAGATCACTTCCACCTGACGTGGTCTGCATTTATAGAATTATTACAAACATAGGGTGCAAAAGTACTTTAAAAAAAAATAAAAAATTGAGGTCGGGTAAGGGGGGATGATAGTTGAAGAGTTGGTATGTCCTATTTACGTGATGCTCAAAAAAAAAAAAATTTGTTTCTCTTTTTTTTCTCTTTCTCTTTTCTTTTCTTAGGGCCTATTTCTTAACTCTTTTTCTTTTTGTTTTTAATTTCGCTCTTATAGGGTCTTCGTCCTTTTATGTTGTTACATTTTCTACACTTTTCTACACTTGCACTTTTTCCTTCACTTTCTTCTCTCTTTCAATCTTTTCTTTCTCTAGTGTAAAAAAATAAATAAAGGGAGTACATTAATTGTAAGATGATATAAATGACGAGTATTAATGTATGTGGTTGTAATGTAATGTACTTCTAATAAATAAAAATTAAAAAAAAAAAAAAAAAAGAATATCAGTTTGTTTTGGTTCTGATGGAAATGTTGACAAAACAAAGCCACGGCTACTAGCAGAACACTCTGTTCATTTAATTTAAAGACTTGGCGATCTGCCAAGACCTCTTTAAAATTATGGATCCAGAAGATGAAGAAAGAGCCATGCCAGATGAACCACGAGGTGGTGATGAAAGACCAATTAGACAACTTAAAGAAACCCAGAAAGAGGAAAACTCAATATGGGAACAAGTTAACGAATCCATTGATAGCTACAGAAAACCCGTGTAGCGAGAAGAAACAGATAATACACATACTGCCCGCTTGAGAGAAATCGAGAAAGAGAGAAATGAATTATGGAAACAGGTTACCAGATTAATTGAGAAACAGAAGAAACTGATGGAATCAGAACAGAACGTGATCAAGGTGAAATCTAATATGAGCCAACTATGGAACCTCTGCCAGGAGGTTGGCAAGAAACAAGATGTACTGCTGTGTTCACAGCCGTCTCGGGAAGAATGCAGGTGACAAACCCTGTGGGATGAAGACAAGAAGAAGATATTCAATGGTTTCATGATAAAGGCAGAGAAGTGGTTATCTGAAATTATGTCCCAACTTACGAGCTTAGTAGCTGGAAGTGCGAAGCAACAAGGTGCTATAATGGAAGATGAAATTACACAACAAGATAATATCTCCAATATATTTTCACGAGGATCAAGACATAAATCTGGTTCTTCAGCCAGTTCGGTTTCGAGGGCTTCTGCTCGATTGGGAGTTAAAGCTGAGCTAGCTGCTCTCTCATTAGAAGCGGATGCCATGAAGAAGAAACATGAAATCGAGGAAGAACAAGAAGAGATGACATGACAGCAAGAAGAGATGACGCGACAGCAAGAAGAGCTGAGGCGAGGAAAGGAACAACTGGAAATGGACACAAAGATGGCGGTGGCCAAAGCAAAGAAGGAGCTACTGGAAAGTGAGGGGTCAAGATGCAGTTCTAGAACATCGAAGGTGATGAACTCCGATTTGAGAAGAAAGAATGCTTGAAGTGAATTAGCAGTTGGAGCAATTCCACAATCGAGGTCCATCAGATTTCTAGGCTTTAAAAACCCATTGGAACAGAGGAAGATGGGTGAAACTTCATCTCAGCAAATGAGTGCTAGATCGAAACCAACTACTATTGGAGTGTCTGTGGATGTTCGAGACAAACCAATAGCGAAGCATGCTTGTCCGAGACCTGGTGCACAGACTTCAGCAAGCCAATTTGAATCACAAAGGCCTGTTTATCAACAGGTGGAGCCAAGCCAAGGTTATCAGGATGGGTTAATGGCATTGGTGAAAAATGAAACTGAATTGATAGCTCGACTAATTACTTCTCTCATTTTACCACCAGTAGAAATTCCTCTGTATGGTGGAGATCCTTTGCTGTATGAAGCTTTCGTAAGGGCATTAGAGGAAGTATTAGAAATGAAAGTTATGGATGAAAAGCAGCACTTATGATTTCTGGTGAAGTACATAAGTGGAAGTGTTAAAGTACTTGTAGAAAGTTGCCAGAAAGAGCAAGGTAGCCATGGCTATAAAAAGGTGAGAAGATTACTTAAAGAACATTTTGGTGATGAACAGAGGATTGCTAACGCATACATGAAGAAGGCCCATGCTTGGAAAGGAATCAAGCCGGAAGATGGGGAGGCATTGAGTGAATATGCAATATTTCTGAGAGATTGTTGCAGCTCGATGAGAAATCTCGGCCACATGGAGGAAATGAATCTTCCAAGTAATACTGGAATCATCATGAGCAAGTTGCCCAGAAGACTGAGAGAAAAGTGGAGAGGTGAAGCAGGCAAAATAAGGGATGAGAGGAAGCAAGTAGCCAGGCTACCAGACCTGGTGGAATTCTTAGAAAGGGAAGTACGGGACATGTTAGAACCACACTACAGGACTATTGAAGATTGCAACTAACAAAGGTTCTACCTTTACCAAAACTGAAGAAATATCAGAACCTAAGAGAAGTAGTTTTGCTGTCACAACCATACCCGTGGAAACGACAGATAGAATGAAAGGAAATGTGTCTACTAGCAAGCAAATAGTATTTTGTTTGTTATGTGATGAAGTTGGTCACACCATGAGATGGTGTCGAAGATTCTAGATGAAAGAATATGAAGAAAAGATGGATTTCTTGAAAGAGAAGGGAATCTGTTTTGGATGTTTGAAAAGAGGACATATGGAGTTGGTATATCCCATTTGTGTGATGCTTATAACAAAGTATTTGTTTTTCTCTTTTTTCCTCTTTCTCTTTTCTTTCTTCTTTAGGGTCTATCTCTTAATCCTTTCTTTTTAATTTCTTTTCTACAGGGTCTCTGTTCTTTCTTGTTGTCACGTTTTTACACCTTCACTATTTTCCTTCACTTTCTCTTTTTTCTTAATCTCAACCTTTCCTTTTTATCAGTGTAAAAAATGACGGAGTACATTAATTGTAATAAGATATACGTGATGAGTACTAATGTAATTGGTTGTAATATAATGTACTTCTAATAAATAAAAAAATTCAAAAAGAAAAGAGGACATATGGTGAGAGACTGTAAGAGTCCTATGATTTGTTATAAGTGCAAGCAATATCATCCTGAAGTACTTCACATAGAAGAAGAGCTACCAGAGTATTGGAAAGAAGAACCGGAACAAATGGATGATGAGCTATCAGCGCAAATAGAAGAAGATGAACTGGAACAAACAGAACAGAAGAAGAAGCCGACTACTAGAGATGCTATCACCTCGCCTCAAGTAACTGCTCATATTGGGGCCGGGGTTGAAGCTTATATCGTTTCTATCTTTCCAGTACAGGTAAGGAATAGCAAGACGAATACAGTGTTGCAAACATATGCTTTTCTGGATCACGGAAGTTCGACTACCTTTTGCACAGAAAACCTGATGAGAAGTCTGAACATCACAGGAGAAGAGACTAAAATTTGATTATGTACCATGAATAAAGAAAAGGAGAGCAGGAGTCATTACATTACGAGTATGGAGATATCCAGTCTGGATGAAGATAATTTCATACCAATATCTGAAGTGTTTACACATGGAACCATGCCTGTTGGTCGTCAAAATATACCAAGACATGAAGACTTAAAGCAATGGCCTTACCTGAAGGATGTCAAGATATCTGAAATAAATTCTAGTGTTGATCTACTTATTGGAACGAATGTATTAAAGGCGTTGGAACCTATATAGATTGTTAGGTGCCAAGGTGAAAGACCGTATGCTATGAAAACCCGACTTGGATGGGTTATCTATGGCTCCTTGAAAAGGAACCATGAAAACGACAATTGTGAAAGCATTCCACTAGATGATTGATCAAAAGAAACCAGAGAGTTGGATTTGGACAAAGACAATCTGCCAATGGAAAGAACATTGGGAGTTACTAATGTTGTATAACTGAAATATGTTAACACAGAAGAAAATCCTGCGAATGAAGTTTCCAGAGAACTGACAGTGAACCGTTTCTTAAGTCAAAAGAGATGGATCAATGAACTAAAATCTCTCTGTAAGCCAGACGGAGAATGGCCAAAGCTTGAGCTGGGATTTGAAATCTCTGCTAATGATCCGGAAACTAAATCAAATCTAACGGTGAACTTTATTGCTAAAGATCCTGTTATTTTTTTGAAAGATTTTCACACTTCAACCTTACTGTTGCAACACATTAATGAATTGATCGGGCATGGAGGAAGACGTTTCATGCTATCAAAGTTTTGGACTGTTATGTTTTAGACTATATACTGGGTCTCATGCCTGATTTTAAGGGTTTGGTACGCACAGTACGACTTTGAATTTAAACCAGTGTTTTACTAAGATTAATAACCTAGTTATGCTTGCTTCTAGAAGGCAAAAGTGAAGATGGAAGAGTCAATGAGGAATTCTGATTGCGGATATATAGTGCATGCTATTTTTTTCCTCGGTAGTATAGTGATTAGTATCCCCGTCTGTCACGTGGTAGACCGGGGTTCAATTTCCCGACGAGGAGCCACGGGGTTCTATTCCCTGACCTTTTGTTTTTTAATATATGTTAAGCCTTTATGGCCACTTTTTTGATGTTTATTAGTAATTGCCTTGTTATATACTCGCAACAATTAGGGGCCGGTATATAGTGGCCATTTGGCTTGTTTTGCATGTCATTGATGATGGCATGTGCCTTTAAATTTTAAACTGCCCGTTATATTGTGGGTGAGGTTTATGATGTATTTTTGGCCATGTTTTGGGCTATGTAGCTTGCGCAGATGTTAAGTTGTTAGATTAGTTAGGAGATTCCATGGAGAAGGTTTTCCCTTCGACCATGCGAGGTGTAAAGGAGACACAAGGAGTTTTCCAATGTTTAAATTAATAAGTTGGAGTTCGATGAAGATAATAGTAATGAGTCGGAAGAAATTTGGATGTATCTCAAAGTTTTCTATCAACAATAAAGTATTTATTCATCAAAAGACTGTGTTTTGAAGACTTATCTGTGAAGAAGCTCTGAAGGTCTCTGTGGGTGAGCTCGCATGCGTTTAGAAGACATTCCCCTTAACCATGCTCATCCATTTAGCAGCTAGAGGGTTAATTTCTCGAACGATATGAAAATGGGCCGCTACAACTGATTCCATTGAATTATGGAGGTTCTGCTTCCAAGGAACGATTTCCTTAAGTAATACCTAACTGAGTAATTTGCCCTAGTGTAATAAGTACTTACATTTTTATTACAGCCAACCCTGCATTTCGGCTGCTCAGGTTATGGAAATTTTCCCTTATGGAATTCAGAAATCACTACCTATAAATCTGAGGTGGAATAAAAATCACTCTTGTGAAATTTATTTGAGAAAAAGAAATAAAGAAATAAGCACAAAATGCAAAAGAAACAACAAATTGTGTCTATTTTTGTGTTTTACAACTTGCATTTCTTAACGCAGGTTCAAATAATGTTGTGTTTTTTTTTTAGCACAGGTTCATTTTGCTGTTTAACAGTTGCGTTCAAGATTTTTTAGCATATTATTTATTCTGATGATTTCTAAAACAGGGTCAGCAATTTTGTGCCATTGGAGATGTAAATGACTTCTGTTACTTGTTGTGAGTTATATCTTTAAAACATCTTACTTACATCTGATATGCATCACAAAGTACATGCCTCAATTCAACCTGAAAGCTGGAAGGTGAATAGCATGTGCAGTTACTTACAGTATAAGAATTTTTACATGATAATCATCCATTATTTTAATTGATCCTATTGCAATCTTCACGTGGTCCGCCCTGTTTCGACTAATGCAATCAACCCGACGTGCACAAACAAGATCAAATAGAACAAGTTGACCTACAACTTTAGGCTGCGCACGCCATACGCAAGAAGAAGATTGATCCTATTTTTGTCTTTGGAGCTTCTGTATCAGTCCAACTTCTGTGCATTCTCCTCAGTATTGTTCTAATCCATCTAGAGCTGCAATGAACATTTCTCCTATGTTTTTAAGACACAGAAGTTGGCCATTTGATCCATCAAGTCTACGTCAAATTAAAAAAAAAAACATACTCCTACTGACTTTTTGCACTTGTTGTAACCTTCAGACCCTTTTTGTGTATTTGGCTTGTCTTTCTTTTTGTCTCTTCAGCTATTAAGATGCTGATTGTTTTCATTGCCTCTTGCCTGCTTTCTATTTACTTACTGGTGCCTGCATTTCTTAATTCAATCTGCAGATATTCTCTGTGAATATATTTCCTTGGACCTGGAAATGATGACTTTTGTTATAGTTTTTCATTAGATTTATTTACATTAGTAAATTTTTATGTCTTTACCTGTTTAAAGCACATATATACTGACTACTTTTATCACATCTTTATGTTTCCATTTTAAAAGGTACTGATGGCCACGGGATAAAATGAAACCCATTAGTTTTTCCTGAAGGTTAGTTTAACCATTAACATTCTTTGGACAATCTCAGTCTTTCTTTCAAAGTGTCAGGTTATTGGCCTTGCTGCCATAATTGTCAATGCAATCTGCTATTTTCTGGCAGACATCTGCAGATGGAAACATTGTCTCATTCTTCCCCAAAATAATTAAAAGTTTAATGATTTGGTATTTTGTTGTTAGTCATAGAGACATGGAAGACATGGTACAGCAAGGAAACAGGTCCTTTATACTATTTTTCCCATGCATAACAAGTTAGCATATTGGGCTAGTCCTATTTGCCTGCATTTGATTTATAGCCCGCTGAACCCATCCTATCCATATATCTGTCCAAAATTCTTTTGAAAGTCGTAATTGTATCCGCTTCTACAGCTTCCTCTGGCAGTTCATTCCAGGTACGGAGTGCCTGCTGAGTGAAAAGGTTGCCACTGAGATCCCTCTTAAATATCTCTCCTTTTACCTTAAGCCTATGCCCTCTGCCACAGGAAAATAACTGTGTGTTCACTCTAACCATGCCCCTCATGATCTTGTCCACCTCAATAAGGTCACCCCTCCGTCTTTTATACTCTACAGGAAATAAATCTTAGCCCGCCCAACCTTTCCCTATATTTCAAGCTTGCAAACCCTAATAACATCCTGGAAAATTAATGACTTTCCAACTTAATGACAGCCTTCTCATAGGTGAGTGACCAGAACTGTACACAGTGCCCCATGCGTGGTCTCATCAATGGCTTGTTCAGCTGCATTATAATGTCACAACCTTTGTACTCAATATCTTTCCCAATGAACACCAGCATGCCAAATGCCTTCTTCATCACAAAATCCAACTGACTTGCCACATTTAGAGAACCATACATACGTAATCCTAGATCTCTCTGTTCTGCAACACCTTCCAGGGTTCCATTATTTACTGTGCTACATTTACCTGTATAATAAGCGTGAACATACTTTATTTCATGTTGAGTAAATCACACATACTCTCAAATGTGGTACAACAATATTTATTGAGTAACGTATACAACACACTATAGCATGTTACTCCTACAGTGCAGCTGTACTGACTGGCAGGACATGTTGGGTTGCGATAATATGAATGGTGTGGTAGTAGGTGGAGCTTATAATAATAAAGCACTACATTGGTTAGTAAGTAAAGTAACCAATCTACATCTTTCCTTGTAAGAATAAAAATGAAACACATGTACAATAAAGTGATATATATGTATAAGCATGTTACTAGGTGCTGACTGATTAATAATGTAACCGAAACACTAATAGCGCATACAGGGAAGTACAGATGGTTCAAACAAAGTCCCCATCTCTAAGGGGCGGCCTACAAACCCGTCCCGCGCGCGTACGGTACAGATCCCCATCTCCTCCCTTCACCGGCGAGAATGCCGGGGTCCCTTGCGCGTCCCCTACAACAACTGACTCACAAGGACACCGCATGGTCTTGGTATCCACAACACCAGAGGGCTTTCGAAATCCTTAAGTTACAATTGTCCAGTGCCCCTACCCTCGCTTATTACGATTTAAACCTACCGGTAACGCTCACGTGCGATGCCTCCCAATATGGACTCGGAGCTGCTTGCCTACAGACTTCCGTCGAAGGGGACTGCAGACCTACTGCTTACGCCACCCGTACCCTGTCTGAGACTGAACAACGATACGCCCAGATCGAAAAGGAGTTACTAGTCATGGTTTTTGCCTGCACAAAATTCAAGTACTTTATTTTTGGGAAGTCCGTGGTTGTTGAAACAGACCACCAGCCATTGGTTACCATTCTAAACAAACCCATCCATGCTGCTCCTGCTCGCCTGGAACGGATGATGATGCAACTACAGAGTTTCGATTTTACCCTAGTCTACAAAGGGGGCAAGGACATGCTGACACGCTAACAAAGTGGGCCATGAACAACCTGCGAACAACAGCCATCTGAAAGTGACCAGTTTACTGTAATAATGGAGTCGTACATACCTACAGAATGCCTAAGCGACCTGGCAGAGCATACTGCTGCGGATACAACCTTACAGCTACTGTCTGCAGTCATCCAGCGAACAATATCACGCTCCCTATTTGCCCATACTACCTGGTCCGCGACAAACTGGTGCTTCAGGACGGTGTCCTAATCAAGGGTCACAAAGCAGTCATCCCACTTCTGACACCATGTTGAGTAAATCACACGTACTCACAAATCTGGTACAACAATATATACAACACACTATAGTATGTTACTCCTACCGTGCAGCTGGACTGACTGGCAGCACATGTCGGGTTGCGATAATATGAATGGTGTGGTAGTAGGCGGAGCTTATAATAATAAAGCACTACATTGGTTAGTAAGTAAAGTAACCAATCTACATTTCATTGGGAGGAGAGCATTTTGTGATGCCCTAGGAGTTAAAGATCCGACAGCATTACAAAATTTTTCTTTCTGCCTCTGTCAAAAAAAAATCATGGATTGTTTTACACTTTGGAACAACCTGATGTTGTGAAAGGGCACTGGATGAATGCAAGTTATTTTTCTCTTTAAGAATAATCTTTTTTGCCCCCCGTCCCATCACCATTAAATAGAAAGTATTTCAGGTTTCTACAGCAGTTCAGCAGAGACTAAACAAAATATTTGTGAAGCCAAACGACACTTGTGTTTCCTTTGCAGATTGTTTCCAGCTCCAAAGATTGTTGGCATATTCTTTTTAGCTGAGGAAGTGTGCATTTGGTAGAGTTATGCAGATTTGACACAATTTTGCAGCAACAATAAAGAACATACAACATAGAAAAGTACAGCACAGGAACATACTTCATTCCACAACCTCAGTGCCAAACGTGATGCTGAGATGAACTAATCTCATCTGCCTACACATGATCCATATCCCTCCATTCTCTACATAGCAACTACAATATTTTTCTGGTGAAATATTAGTATGTAAAACAAAATGCAAGCTGGTCAACTTCACAGAGAGATCCAAATTCATACTTTGGCTGCGGCTATTCTTCAAAAAGCACCAGTGAAGATTACATCCTCTCTCTATATGAATGTCCATATCTACATTTTTTATCTTGCCCTTCATAATTTCCAGAATTGTCTGCAGGTTTATAGACTATTCAATCTATTCAAGCATCAATGCAAACCATATAACATCAACCCAAAACTAAAAATTACATTACGTCAGGAATTGTACAAGTCTTAAATTATATGGATCATATTCTACTCAATACCACATCATACCCACTGACAAGTGGTTGGTAGCAAGTCTCAATATGACTAACATATTGTGCTATAGTACCTTCAATTACTAACATTTTGCCATACGTATGAATATATTACTTTAAGAAAATGCAATGTTTTCCATTTCAGAAAAACCTAATGGTTAGGCCACTCCTCCTATGCGAATCCTCGGCAACCCTGGGAAAGAGTCACGAGATATATTGGGTGTGCTCCAGTATATGTCCCTCTCTCACTCTCTGGCTCTTGCTCCTCCTCTCACTTCATGAGAGTGTCCTGCCACCGCAGCAGGAGCACAACCGAGCCCACGAGGCAACAGCCTCTCAACAACTACGATGTTAGAGTGTTAAACATCCATGTATTGTCAACCTACAATGCCTGAATAAAGCATCCTGTTATTCACGACGTTTGCGCCTCTACAAAACTGTTCTTATTATGAATAAAAATCATGCCTATTATTTTACCTCATTCTCCACACAATATCACCTACTCAGCCAACTTTGGTGCAAAAGTAAATGAGATTATAATGGAAATAAAGTCAAATAATAAGCTTGATAAAATATCTTCTCAAAGAAAAGCAAAAACTATATACATTCAAACGAAATTGAGGTGCATGCTATAAATGATGCAGCAAATAAGAAGTTCTATACACGACATTAGACTTCAACCTTTTGATGAAATCTTTTATTAGAATCTGTTCATCATATTGTGCCATAGTACATTCCAAGATATCTTCATGCTCCATTTTTGCCAATGGCTAGACAGATATTTACAAGGACAGACTTAAGATCAATATCTTGCACGTAGCATGGCAGTCGGAAAATACCTGCATTAAACTTGTCACCATCAGTATGATAGAACGCAAGTGGTGATGTAGTTGTACCTTAACTTTTTCTCCTTGAAGTTTGTTCACAAGGTGAAAAATGTGAACATGGGTAAATGAACATGCCTCTCGCTGCCTTGTGCCAGCTTCATCATCTAAAACTCTGTCAAGTTTGTACAAAAATAGAAAATGGTGAAGTATTCAGCAGGTCCAGTCGCATTAGACGTGAACAAAACAGAGTTGAGGTTTCAGGTCTAGGACTCTTTTACAGTTGCTGCGAAGGAGATAGTGGGGAGAACAAAGGGAATGGTTGTGAGACGGTGCAGACAAAAGTTAGATCGATCTCCTCTCCTGCCGTTCGATGCGCAGATCGATCTCCTCTCCTGCCGTTCAGCGCCACGTGGATTGGTCTTTTCTCCTGTCACTCCGCGGGACAGTCCGCCCCTTCCTGCGCCATCGCGTCTTTACTGGACCTGAGGGAGGTCCTGGATGGCCGGCGGACGTCTCCAACTTTCAGACACAATTTTCGTTGGGAGATTGGGTCGGAAACCCGATACGTCCCAGCCCAGCGTCGGAGACCCAACCCAGCGTCGGAGACCCAACCCAGCCCAGCCCAGCATCGGAGACCCAGCCCAGCCCAGCCCAGCATCGGAGACCCATCCCAGCGTCGGAGACCCAACCCAGCGTCGGAGACCCAGCCCAGCGTCGGAGACCCAACCCAGCGTCGGAGACCCAGCCCAGCGCCGGAGACCCAGCCCAGCGTCGGAGACCCAACCCAGCGTCGGAGACCCGGCCCAGCGTCGGAGACCCAGCCCAGCGTCGGAGACCCAGCCCAGCGTCGGAGACCCAGCCCAGCGTCGGAGACCCAGCCCAGCGTCGGAGACCCAGCCCAGCGTCGGAGACCCAGCCTAGCGTCGGAGACCAAACCAAGCCCAGCCCAGCGCTGGAGACCCGGCCCAGCCCGGAGTCGGAGATGTCGCCGATGTCGCCAAATGGAAAGCAGAGATTCTGATCCCAGCGGAGGAGAACGTCCAGCTGTGAGTCCCCATCGCAACATCAGCTCCAGCCCCTTCCCCTCTGGAGCACCTCACTGGCTCCTGCCCCCCTCCCCATGATACCATCCTCTCCCCCACAATTCCCGTCTTTTCTCTGCGCTCTCTCCTCCCCGCCCACACCGCCCCACCTACACACCCCCCCACCTACACACCCTCCAGCCCACACACCCACCCGCTCATACTGCCCCCCCGCCCACACTGCCCCCCACCCACACTGCACCCCCCGCCCACACTGCTCCCCTGCCCACACTGCCCCCCCACCCACACTGCCCCCCCACCCCCCCCTTCCACACATCCCCCTCCCCCACACCCCCCCTTCCCCACATCCCCTCCCCCACACCCCCCTCCTCCACACACCCTCCCCCACACAGACCCTCCTCTCCCCCACACACACCCTTTCCCCCCTCCCCCACACACCCCCTCCCCCACACACCCCCTCCCCCACACACCCCCTTCCCCCACACACACCTTCTTCCCCCACACACTCCCCTCCCCCACAAACCCCCTCTCCCACACCCCCCCACACCACCCCCCTCTCGCACACTCCCCCACGTACACACCCTCCCCCACATACACACCCTCCCCCACACACACCCCTCCCCCACACCTCCCCTTCCCCCTCACACCCCTCTCCCCCACACACACACCCCCTCTCCCCCACACACCCCCTCCCCCACACACACCCCCTCCCCCACACACCTGTGCAGTTAGGAGCTATGGGTGAGAGGTGGAATATTGCGTGGGGGAATGGGTTGCATTGGGGGAATGGGTGAGTGGTGGAATATTGTGTTGGGGAATGGGTTGCGTTGGGGGACCAGGCCTCCCGTGTGACTGGGACCTAATGGGTCCCACTTAATCTAGTTAGTTTTAAAAGTGGAAGTTGGAAACAAATTGAAAGAAATATGGTGAAACAGAGAGGTACTGGAACCACATGCATGGAGAAAGTTTAAAAAAATGGTTACAGGAATTTTTAAACCTGATATTAATCCTGAGGACTTCAAGGAACCAAATGAAAATGATATGCTGCTTCTCAAGCTTACGTTGGGCAACATTGGAGCAATATGTAAGGCTAAGGGTTGCGACCAAGCTGAGGTGTTTTCTCTTGATCCTAGATTGAGTTGTTGTTATATCTATCCAACCTACTCTCACTCTAAACTGCTCTTTCAGTAATGCTGAAGTTTACACATTTGACCCAGAGTTATTTTCTTAGGTGCCTGAGAAGATTCGGCAATTCCAAGAGAATTCTCAAACTTTTACAGAGAAGCTGCGGATTGAATTTTGGCAGAATCTATCTCAGTCTGGTAAGGTAAAGCTCTGCTCTCGACATCCTGCACTTGCTGTGAGTGGGGAAAACATCCCAGCCCATCCAAACCATCTTCATGGTGCGCTGCATCAGGAAGGCTGGAAGTATCATTAAGGATGCCTGCCACCTTGTCTGTTCCCTTTTCTCACTGGTGTGCCGCATGCTGGAACCATAGCTGTTTTTAAAAAATTATATCAACAATTTGAATGGGTATGTACAAGGTATGACTAGGAAGTTTGCAGATTACACCAAATTAGTTGGTATTTTAGACAGTGAAGACTGTTAGAAATTACAGGGTCCTGATCAGCTGGGCAAGTGGGAAAAGGAATGGGAAATTGAGTTTAATGCTGATAAGTGCAAGGTGTTACATTTTGGGAAGTCATACCTTAGCAGGACCTTCACAGTGACTGATTGGGCCTGGGAAATGTTGTGCAGCAGAGGGATCAGGAAGTGCAGTTACATAGTTCCATGAAAGTTGTGTTACAATTCAATTCAATTCAATTCAACTTGATAGATAGGGTGGTAAAGAAAGCTTCAATAGACAATAGACAATAGATGCAGGAGTAGGCCATTCGGCCCTTCTCATCTGTCAGTATAGGTTGGGACATTATTTTACAGTTGAACAATATGTATTTGTAGTATCGTGTTCAATTTTGATCATCTTTCTGTAGGAAGAATGCCATTAAGCTGGAACGAGTGCAGAGACGATTTACGAGGACACAAGTGCCTGAGTAATCGGGAGAGGTTGGGCCAGCTAGGACTTTATTCCTTGGAGTGCAGGAGGCTGAGAGGATATCTTATAGAGGTGTATAAAATCATAGATCGTGTTAGAGTGAATAAATCTATACACAATATATTTTATACATGATAGATAAAGGGAATGCACAGCATCTTTTACACAAGGTAGGGGAATCACAAACCAGAAGACATACGTGAGCGGGAAAGATTTAACAGTAATCTGAGGGGCAACATTTTCAACAGCTTGGTGGGATTATAGAACGAGCTGCCAGACCAGGTACAGGTACATGGGTAGGATAGGTCTAGACGGATATGGGCCAAACGCAGGCAAACTAGCTTAGATGAGGCATCTTGGTCAGCATCGAGTTGCGTTGAAGGGCCTGTTTCCCAGCTACATTACTCTATGACTCTATTCTACCTTCTGATAAAAGATGCTGGAGCTTGAAAATCCTGATGTCCAGACTTTAAAACAGCCTCTTCTTCACTGCTGAAGAAGGGTTTCGGCCCGAAACGTTACCTATTTCCTTCGCTCCATAGATGCTGCTGCACCCGCTGAGTTTCTCCAGCATTGTTATGTACCTTCTTCTTCACTGCTATCTGACTCATGGACCTCTTTCACAGTCCCTTCCTTGTGGCGCTGCCACATACTCTTGCTCAAAATTCGACCTCATTCAGTTCTTCCATTATTGCACCTTAGTATTATTTTAAACTATTTAGTTAGCACCATTCTGCTCGTCTTGCCTTCATCATTGCATTTAATATGTACATATTGCATTTATCGTTTACTCTATGAACATCATGCGAACTAGGAATTTCTTTGTAACAAGGTGCACATGACAATAAACTAATCTGTATCTGAATCACACTGTTGTCTCAACGACCCCCGGAGCACAAAAGTGATAAGGACAGGGTTATTCTTGTGATTTTGTTAGCTGTATTGTTCATTTCAAGTGCCAAAATATTAATTACATTCCATATAATAGATGGTCACATAATTGAATGAAAATATATATTTTTTTCCACAGTGCTTAAAATAACCTCAGTGATTACGACACAAAGTGAAAATGACTCAAAGCCTCATAGGTGATACAGTATGTTCTTCACAACGTGTCCATTTTCCATCATTCAACTTGCCTGGGGCAATAGATATTAACACAGTCCAAACATTCGATCATTATAATTATTGCACATTCTATCAGAACTGTGCCCGGAGAGATGCAATATCCAAATGTCATCCTAAAAACTACAATAATATTTAAGGCAGTGATGGAAGATTTTTTAATTCACTTTGGCTCAAGTCCTTTGTCTCATATCCAACCCACTCTATCCTTCAATTTTCTCCCCTCTCTTCTGAACTCCCACAGAATTGCAGATCCAAAATGTTCTCCAATTGGCCATTTGTTATATTTCAATCTGCACACCTTTCTGGACGTCTTACTAGGAGGTGGTCTAACAAAATGTATTAATCTCTCTCTGTCCACCCCCCACCCTAGTGATTGTACTAGTTTCACAGGCATCCTGTTGAGCTTCACTGTCTGTATAATACATTATCACCTAGCCCACTCCACCTTTCTTTGATCATTACTCTTTGCATATCTTTCATTCATTTGTTCCATATCACCGTTATATCTCTCACTTCCCTTTCCCTGACCGTGTTAAGGAGGGTCTCGACCCGAAACATCACCTATTCCTTTTCTCCAGAGATGCTGCCTGACCCGCTGAGTTACTCCAGTACTTTGTGTCTATCTTCTGTATAAACCAACATCTGCAGTTCCATCCTACACAAAGTGGGTTAGTTGTCTCTAAGTCATCCATTGAATCACCAGTTTCCAACTTCATGGACATTATCTGTCATAAGTTCACCTTATTTAACCTTCCGTTCACACTCACTCCCACTGAGTGTTCACACATGACAACTACTCTGCCAGTATTAGATGCAAGAAGATATACAGCATCAACCATTCCTCTACTGCCAGTAGAGTGCCCAAAACACACCATGCACCGAGTTAAACAAATGAGGCAATGACATACAGCAACAAGTAATCTTTCTTCCCTGACAAATTCAGTGCCATGGTCTGTTTGGGAACTCTAGCTTTGAAAATCTCATGGCCTGGACCCTAAACTATGAGATGCAGAGGTGGACATGAATGATGTAAATAAAATGTATAACATTGGAAACACCCAGAAAATCTGGCAGTTTGAATGGAGAGAGATAAACAGAGTTTAGGTTAATGATGTTGCATCAGAATGAGTGGCAGTTTTTCATAACAGCAGGAAATTCATTTATTCATCTGCAAGAATGACATGCAGAACCTTATCAAAGGCTTCAGCAAGGGTTTAGATAAGGTACCACATACTAGGCTGCTCTGGAAGGTTAGATCACATGGGATTCAGGGAGAGCTAGCCCATTGGATAGAGAATTGGCTTCATGGAAGGAAGCAGAGGGTGGTGGTAGAAGGATGTTTTGGAACTGCGGACCTGTGACCAGCGATGTGTCTCAGGGATCAGTGATGGGCCCATTAGTGATTTATATTGATTTGGCTGAGAATGTACAAGGCATGATTAATAAGTTTATAGATGACACTAAAGTAGGAGGTATCATAGAGTGAAGATGGTTATCAAAAATTAAAGCAGGCTCTTAATCAGTTGGGCAAGTGGACTGAGGAATGGTTGATAGAGTATAATGCAGGTAAGTGAGAGTTGTTGCATTTTGTGGTCTTATCAGGACAGGACAGGGCAGAAGGATCCAAAACTACAGGTAAATACATCTCTGGTAGATAGTATGGTAAAGAAGACTTTTGGTACATTAGCCTTTTTATTGTACATATTTTTGCTGCATTCATCAGTCAGGGGATTGAGTATAGAAGTTGGAACTTCTGTTACGGTTGTACATAATGTGGTGAGGCTGCATTTGGAGCATTGATTTTAGTTTTGGCCACCCTGCTATGGGAAGGATGTCATTAAGCAGAAAATGGTGCTAAGGAGATTTATGAGATGTCAAGTCAAGTCCAAGTCACATTTATTTATATAGCACATTTAAAAAACAACTCTTGTTGGCCAAAGTGCTTTACATTTGTTATAAGAATAGCACAACAAAACAAACTATATACATGTAGCCCTCATTCAGAGGACGTCAGGAAAGGCTTGGGAGTATAGATAAGTCTTTAGTCTTGACTTAAAAGAGTCGATGGAGGGGGCAGTTCTGATGGGAAAGGGGATGCTGTTCCACAGTCTAGGGGCTGCAACCGCAAAGGCGCGGTCGCCCCTGAGCTTATGCCTAGACCGTGGGATATTCAGCAACCCCAAGTCGGCTGATCTGAGGGGCCTGGAGGTGGAGTGGTGGGTGAGAAGACTTTTTATGTAGGTGGGGGCAAGCCCATTGAGGGCTTTGTAGACATGGAGGAGGATCTTGAAGTTTATACGGAACCGCACAGGGAGCCAGTGGAGAGAGGCCAGGATCGGGGTGATGTGGTCCCTTTTTCGGGTGCCCGTCAGGAGTCTCGCTGCGGCGTTTTGGACCAGTTGCAGGTGGGACAGGGAAGATTGGCTGATGCCAGTGTAAAGGGAGTTGCAGTAATCTAGGCGGGAGGAGATGAATGTGTGGATGATCTTTTCCAGGTGATCAAACTGGTGGATTTTTTTTATTTTAGCTATCATCCAAAGCTGAAAGAAGCTAGCTTTTACCATGGCATTGACTTGTTTGTCAAATTTCAGTGCTGAGTCAAATATCAGATGTTGCCAGGACTCGACATGCTGAGCTATAGGGAGAGCTTGAGCAGGCTACGACTTTATTCCTTGGGAGTGCAGGAGACTGAGGGGTGATCATATAGCAGTGTATAAAATTATGAGGTAAATAGATAGGGTGAATGCATCCTCGTTTACCCAGGGTAGGAGAATCAAAAACCAGAGGGCACAAGTTTAAGGGGATATGGGCAAGATTTAACAAGAACCCGAGGGAAAACTTTTTTCTCTCAAAGGGTGGTGGGTATATGGAATGAGATGGCACAGTTATGTGAGGCATTTAAAATATACTTAATCAGGTACATGGATAAGGTACATGGATAGGAAAAGGGTTTGACTCCACTGGGTTTGACTCCACTGGGTCCTAGTGCTAGTTTGTCTAACCTGGTAACTTCAGTGGCAGTTCCACTGAATCTTCCCCATCCCTCTCTAACTATGGGATCCCTGCTCTTCCTCACCCACACTACAGCCCTCTCACCCCCCCCCACCCCCTGACCACCCACCACCCCCCACCACACATCGCCTTGTCCCCAGTCCACCCACCTGCCTTCCTCCGGCCCCAACCTCCATCCCTGCCGGGTGTTCACCATCCCCCCCGACCTCCCCCTCTCCAACATCGAACGGTCTGTCCTCAGCAGAGGTCTTACCTTTGTCCCCTCCGTCCCCACCTCAATGAGTTCTGCGCCCACGATGACTTGGAACTCTTCTACCATCGCCTCCGCCTCACAGCGTACTTCCATGGGAAGGAGTCCTCGCCCCCCATTGATGACCCCTTTTCCCGTCTCCAACGCACCCCCTCCTCGTGGAAACACCCTCGTGGCCTTCCGGCTTTAGAACTCTTTATCAAAAACTGCCGCCGTGACATTAACCGCCTCAACTTCTCCACTCCCCTGTCTCACTCCAATCTCTCCCCCCCCTGAACGCACTGCCATCGACTCACTCCGCAACAACCCAGACAAGGGAGGTGCCGTGGTAGTCTGGCGCGTCGATCTCTAGAAAACTGAGGCCACGTGCCAACTCTCGGACACCTCCTCCTACTTACCCCTGGACCATGACCCACTGACGAGCACCAGGCCACCATTTCCAGCACCATCACCAACTTCATCCACTCCCACGCCCTGCCCGACCGAGCCTCCAACCTCATCGTTCCCCAGCCCCGCATGGCCCGATTTTACCTTCTCCCCAAAATCCACAAACCTGACTGTCCCGGTAGACCCATTGTCTCTGCCTGTTCGTGCCCCACCGAACTCATCTCCACCTACCTTGACTCCATCCTATCCCCCTTGGTTCAATCCCTCCCTACCTATTTTCAAGACACCTCAGACACTCTCCGTCGTCTCCGTGCATTCCATTCTCTAGGCCCTCATCCCCTCATCTTCACCATGGACATCCAGTCACTCTACACCTCCATCCCCCACCAGGATGGTCTCAAAGCCCTCCGGTTCTTCCTCGACCAGAGAAGCGACCTATACCCGGCCACTGACACCCTCCTCCGCCTAGCGGAGCTGGTCTTACCCTCAATAACTTCTCGTTTGACTCCTGCCATTTCCTCCAAATACAAGGCGTAGCTATGGGCACACGCATGGGCCCCAGCTACGCCTGCCTCTTTGTCGGGTACGTAGAACAATCCTTGTTCAATGCGTACCAGGGTCCCATCCCCGACCTCTACCTCTGCTACATCGACGACTGCTTTGGTGCCACCTCCTGCACCCACACACAACTGACTGACTTCATCCGCTTCACCACCAACTTCCATCCGGCACTCAAATACACCTGGACCATTTCCAACACTTCCTACCATTCCTTGACCTCACTATCTCCATCGCAGGTGATAGACTTCTTACCGATATCCACTATAAACCTACTGACTCCAATGGCTATCTGGACTACACTTCTTCCCACCCTGCTTCCTGTAAGGACTCCATCCCCTACTCCCAATTCCTCCGTCTACGCCGCATCTGCTCCCAGGATGAGGCGTTCCACACCAGGGCATCCGAAATGTCCTCATTCTTCAGGGAACGGGGGTTCCCCATCTCCACCATAGATGAGGCTCGCACCAGGGTCTCTTCCATATGCCGCAACACTGCTCTCCTCGCCCCATCCCCCCACTCGCAACAAGGTCAGAGTCCCCCTAGTCCTCACCTTTCATCCCACCAGCCGTCACATACAACAAGTAATCCTCAGTTTCGCCACCTCCAAGGTGACCCCACCACTCACAACATCTTCCCATCTCCCCCATGTCTGCCTTACGCAAAGACCGCCCCCTCCGTAACTCCCTTGTCAATTCTTCCCTTCACTCCCGTACCGCCCCCTCCCCGGGCACTTTCCCTTGCAACCGCAAGAAATGCAACACTTGTCCCTTCACCTCTCCCCTCGACTCCATTCAAGGACTTAAGCAGTTGTTCCAGGTGCGACAGAGTTCACCTGCATCTCCTCCAACCTCATCTATTGCATCCGCTGCTCTAGATGTCAGCTGATCTACATCGGTGAGACCAAGCGGAGGCTTGGCGATCGTTTCGCCGAACACATCCGCTCGGTCCGCAATAACCAACCTGACATCACGGTGGCTCAGCACTTCAACTCCCCCTCCCATTCCATATCTGACCTCTCTGTCCTGGGTCTCCTCCAAGGCCAGAGCGAGCAACACCGGAAATTGGAGGAACAGCACCTCATATTCCGCTTGGAGTCTGCATCCTGGGGGCATGAACATTGAATTCTCCCTCGGGCTGTATCCTCCCATCCCTCATCCCTCGGGCTCCTCCTCTGCCTTTTTCCTTTCTTCTCCCCACCCCCCATCAGTCTGAAGAAACGTTGCCTATTTCCTTCGCTCCATAGATGCTGCTGCACCCGCTGAGTTTCTCCAGCTTTTTTGTGTACCTTCGATTTTCCAGCATCTGCAGTTCCTTCTTAAACACATGGATAGGAAAGGTTTATAGGGATACAAGCCAAATGCAGGAAAATGGGACAAGCTTAGATAGAGCATCTTTGTTTGCATGGATAGTAAGGCTGAAAGGCCTGTTTCCATGTTATGTAACTATGAAAAAAAACCAGAATGCAGCAATCCATTCACGTTGATTAGTGCAAATCTCCAACACAAAGCCACCTTTGTGCTCTGGAAATCTAGGAAACTTGAAAGAGTAAAACAAATACTACACTTTGTAAACAATGCTGTGGATTTCATGGACAAACAGAGGCTGTTGCAAGCTCTATAGATGCAATCTTCTTGCCAACGCATTCTGAACGAGCCATTGATGTTAATACAACACCAATTGTATCACAAGTCGCTGTCTCTTGCTTATGTTCCCCATGGACAATTAGTTCAGTGAGGTGGAGGTATTCAGGTACCTCTGACTTCATCATGGACCAGCCTAGATGAACGATTAAACACAGCTGCTCCTGAACCTGACGTTTAGATGTAGTATGATTAAGATTTGCCATTGGGATTTTCCACCAAGCAGTGATTTGCTTTGATTAATTTATTTCTCCATGTGTAAAACCATAGACGCTTGGCAGATGTGCTCTGCTGATTGTGTCTGCTAGGACCACTTCACTGCTGTGATAAGAAACTCAAAGGCTGCATTTCTTAAGGCAGGGGGGTCACACTGGAACTCCATAAAACTGCGTCTATGTCTCAGCTAGAATACTGCATAGAAGT